>OY294067.1:260770179-261370179 GCA_958510875.1 Endomychus coccineus | reverse complement strand
AAGTATGATATAAATGTTGCGCATAAGCCTACTAACTGTGTTGGAAATTATTTTCCAAATCTAAAACAAAACCTTCAATACCGGAAGATAAACAAGCCCACACAGTATACAAAAAAAATGTATGGCCATAAGTATACTCAAGAAACAAACTTAGAAAATTCCACCCTTACTAAACACTGCTTTTACAAAATGTTAATATTTCAACTAAGGAAATCAATTATTATAAAAGGTTTATTCTGGAGATGATTCACATAAAACGTGATTCCAAGTCTGTAAATCATAGAACAGATATTCAGTCATTAAGTCAGATTTATGCTAATTTAATTATTTAAAATCCTTGCAAATTCCAACATGCGTCTTAAACAGACTTTTTTGACATGAGTTCGTATATTATAAGAAAATTGCTAAGTAGCGGATTGTTGATACATATACATATACCTACTTGAAACATTAATGTGTTACAGTTTCGATTATTCGTGTTTCTGTTTGTTTCGGCGACGTGGGCATTTTTAATTGAAATTGGTTGGCTAAGGACGCTTTGTGATGATACAATGAGTTTTAATGTCTTAGACATTGATACGTCTTCAGATGGTAGTCGTGAGAAACGTACAAAAAGACAAAAATAATAAGCATATGTGTTAGTGTGACCTATTTCCCGAGAATTTATATATGATTCATACCTGGGTCAAGAATCATTATTAATAAAATATTTCCCTTAATAGATCCTAAAATTTTCGCATAACATTCCAAAACAGTATGTACAATGGATACTCAATCTAAGAATCCCACTGTATGGTGAGAGAATTGTCAATATATTTTTAGTTAAGTGAAATCGTTTCAAAATTACGAGCAATATCTACCACTAACGTGAAGTTTTTAACGGATTTAATTGGAAGATATAATACGCCCACAGATATGTACGGTAGTGGAAACCATCAAAATTGGTAAGTGCCGAACCAAATCCACAGAACAGATCCTCACGGATTAGATGGTAGGCTACGGAAATACATCATTTTGCTGTGTGAATTTCAGCAGCTTAGATTAGTTTTCAGTTGTAATTCATGAGGTCTGTTTGTTTGTGTTGCTAGAGATGCATAGAGTAAGTTTAGTAGAAAAACGTCCGTTCGTTTGTGTCGATCATTTGATCTAATTGTGTTCATTTGTGTTGAGCAAATTGCTCTAGATTAAAAAGATCAGACTAAATCTACTCGACGAAAAACGACGGAGCAAGAAGAGCAGATCATGTTATAAGTGGTTTACATAACCTGAAACCAGAGTTCTTTATAGTTCGGACTTTTCGAGTACCTAGATGAAATTAAAGTTAACGAATTGAAAAATGTCAACAGCTTCAAAAGATCCTGTCGTTTTACGGTCTCCAACCTCTCTATATGAGGTTTGATGACTGGCAAACCATAGGAACACCAGAATCGACTTCTTATTGTCAATATTCAATCTTATGTTAGCTAACAAACAAATAATTTACCACAAGGATGAAGTAATTATGATATTCAACTCATTTCAACGAGTAAACTTACAATTCTTCTGAAGATTTTGGTATATATTAGAGACTAGAAATTCGTTTGAACGAAATTGAAATTTATCACGACTATGTCTGAAATGCAAAATAATTTTCAATACAATTTCTATTGGTTAAAATGGCTTCTTAGATCTCCAAATCATCTATTTCTTCATCTTCAGATGAACTAGAAGAGAATGTATCATCTGTTGCAAGGCCAAAAATAGCATTTTTGATATTTTTATTTGTGTACGTTTTTGAAAATTTTCTAGGCTATGTTGTCTGTGTCGAAAAGTGTTTGTTTGCAGTCATTCTTCTTTGCTAATCGAAGCAACTACTATCTGCTTTGTGATGACATTAACTGAGTTCATCTTGCTCTATGCATTAGCAAGGACACAAATGAACAGACCTATGAAGTTAGTTTTAAGAAAATGTACTTCCGGATAATTACCGCTCTTGTAGAAATATGATTTCTTTAAACTTTTAAACCATTGTAATTTATCGAAGGCTTCTATTTCTGTGGATCATGCGAAGTTTCTGCCAGTTCTAGAATTATTAATAGGAACTCAACATTTTCTGCAAATACATACAGTAACAATGAGAACGTCGTGCCACCTGCTGGTGAATAAATGTATTCAACTTGTTTTCGTGGCTTATAGCTAGTATTCACCACCGATTCCGAAGAGAGGCCACAATGAAGGCGAGTAAGCAACCCCGCAGTATCACGATGGCCATGAATTATAGAGGATGGATTTCACAGCCATAAATCGTGTACATCCCCGACTCAGATAGCATCTGACCTCCAGATACAAACAGAACACGCCCACGAGATTCTAGACAACTAAATCAGTTACCTTTAGATATAACTTGCGATCAAGCTGCTGTGTTTCAAATGAGATGCATAGACACGAACAAGCTCTTGGTTGGACGCCAAACACCACACCAAAGACAATCTCTCTCGAACCGCATAATCCTAAGAATCTAGCATTCGACGCACCTCTCTTTTAATCTACACGCCGTTCTCATACGTGATTTATCGTGTTTATCTATTAAACGATTTAAACGCATTGTGACATCTTGTTCCTACCACTGAAATTTTAAATAAACAAATCAACGTAATGTTCCACAAATTCTAACCATTTATCAATTTTAGAAGTTGTTTAGGATATGAACTTGAATCAAAACGTTACATGATAAACATTGTTTGACTTACTTCATAATCGACTTATGCATTATGTTTTGAGTATATTTACTAATTGACATTTCGTACTGGCTTGTAATGACGATGAAGAAGGGGACAAACTCAGTAACTTGGATGTTGTCCACGTTTTATAATTCAATCATGTAGGTACTTTAATAAATAAGAATCTAAACAATTTGAGAGGATTAAAGGTGTTTGAAAATCATTCAACATAAACCTAAACAATATATTGAGAATGCTTTATTTGGTTTTATACAATCATAAAGCAGTATGGCAAACTATAATATTGAACGTTCTTGAATATCGTGATTTAACTTAGACACGTGGGAATGAACTTTTCATAAAGGAAATTAAACCGCAAAACAAAACGATTTAATTTCACAATACATTCGATCTGAACAAAATGGAGCAATACAAGAAGCAAAACGAAAAAAATATGTCTAAGTGACAATCAAATGTCTGAGTTCAATATTTAAATATTCTAGTTTCATCCAAATCATCAATGTTCATTTGGTAAATAAATTCAATACGGGAAGGTCGCAAGCTTCAATTCTGCTCATCTATTCAAATTAGCTGAGCCTACAATTTCAAAGGTAATCATTCTGCTCCGCTGATCTAGGCTCTGGTTATCTACTACACTGACGCTACGTTGCGATAAAGCTGTCCATAGACAGCATTGTGAGAACAGAATTTCTCGATGAGAAGTAAACTTCAAGAATAATTTGGGGCCCGAAAATCAATATGTATGAATTGGATTCAGACCCAATAGAGGGGAAGGATCATTACAGTCCTAGTAAGTATAATACGCCAAAAGTGAATACAGCAAGTCACAACGTATAGGGGATGTGAAACAATTGACTATAGGTCTCATGACGACTATTGAATCATGATGATATCTTTGGAGATGTCCCCATATTTTCCCGAACGCTCTCCGACACTATCAGCTGGCGATGTCGGTTTTCCACATTCTGCTGTGAGATAAGATTATTATATGAACTTGCTGAAGAAGATAATACAATTCATCTTATGCAAAAATGCAAGAAGCAGAAGGCGCCATAGTTGGCAAAAATTACTTTTCCCCTTTTTCAACACGAAAAAAATAATTTCGGGCTAATGTGGGAATGTATAAGTTGCAGAGCCGAAAAATGTACCAAATGTATACATTCCAAATGCGGGCTATTGAGAATTCACATACATTAGAAGGTAGAAAATATTATTTTAAAATCGACATATAGAATGTCAGTGTAACCGCCTTATACAAGGTCTTTACAATAACCAATTTCAAGATTAACCATCAATTAAACATAATTATGTTGATATTGTTGAACAAAAAATGTTTGCAGTTGTAAAAAAGTTTTGACACGTGATATTTCACTTTGATTGTGAAGTATTGTAGTTAAATAGTCTATAACGATTCGCTTCTTATAATTTTCTAGCGTTTCCTCTCAATTTATGTTCCATCTTTGACGGTTTTTCAGTGGCGTGTGCTTCTTCAAGGAAGTCCGATGATGTCCCTGCCGTCGACTCTTCTTCAATGGCTTACACATAGTCGTCCGCTACAATGATAGATGTAGAGGGCCATTGGAAAACTTGTGAGGAAGCCTCATCAATCTCAGTTGCTGCAGGTTGCTACAGTACTTGCAAGCGACTGAGTACCCCAGACGAGTTTTCCTGTATCCACAAGCTGCACCACAATTATTGGTTCTAAATTCGCAGGTATGCTTTGCTCATCAAACATTCAGCTTTCACACTTATACTATAAAAGTTAGGATACACTGTAACACTGAAAATACTGTTAAAGTACTGAGGACCTTTCAGCTATCAAGTAGATATAATCAGAATAAAAAGAGTTTAGATCGTCAGTACTTTTATACAGTTTCGTCCGATTCTGATTTTCAAAAACATACACTTTCGTCCGACTCACCTGCTCTAAAATGTACATAGCATCCAACAATTAACTCACCAATGATAAACCAAGAATTGCCGCTTGAAGGTAATATATGTCCTCTTTTCTATTCAGTTGATGTTATTACATCCACAAATAAATTCACAAATGACCTACTAATTTAATTGCTGTTTGCTCTTATTTTCATTTCATCGCTTGGGCTTTTCGAAATTATGGTAAAATTCATCATTTCTTTACCCGTATGGCCATCGGACGAAAGTCAAATTTTAGTGTGAATAATAATTTAGGGTAAAACGGATTACGGACGAAACTTTAATTGTCGATTCTAATGAGTAATCTTTGAAGAGTATACAGAAGTATCTGGTTCTAAACTTACGAGGAGACATGAACAAAGAACAGTGAAACTAGATAAGAAACCTTGAAATCCATTAAAAAATACTTTAGGCAGCTCTTAATATGGACAGATATAAACATAAAAACGAAATGGTTTAATGGAAGCTTGTATTCATTTATATCCTATGGTGAAAAATATAAATGTCAAGACTTGAATAAAATATCTGATAATCAATGAAAACTTCGTAAGTCGTCAAAGAAATTTCTGCCTAGCACATGATTAGAACTGATGAGATCTTAGGATCTTTATGTTATATCGTAAATATTTCAGGGTTTATTTATATCTTCTATTCCATCCCACTTTTAACCATATATTAACACACTACTGACCAAATTAAATAATTACTTATGTGTTTAATTCGAATTCGTTCCGTCTAGTTAGTTAAACTTTATTTGATATTTTAACAGCTTGATGAGAGAATATAATGGATCCTGAGGTACAAGGTTCAAATATTATTATACTCTTCGCTTCTATCTGTCTGTTTATCGGATGTATGTAATAACATCCTTGTTTACACGGTAACTCGAAAACGAAAGATCCTATCATATTCAAATTTTGACAAAAAATCGTTTGCTGTTTGGCGACAAACCCTATTGTTTTTCAGCGAAATCGTGTAATAAACACCCTTTTCTGGATTGGTGAAAATTTAAAAAAATACATATTTCCCAAAATATACATTGAATCGATTCAAAACTTTTACAGTAAATTTAAGTATAATATTGATTCTTGATCAAGATATGAATTATTTTTAAATTCGAAATGGTTCAATGGAAGCTTGTATTCATTTATATCCTATTCAGAGGAGCGAGATAGAGACAGTTTGACGCGATTAATGAAGATCTGGCATAAATTTTGAATTGGGGATCTGATAATCTAGTACAGTTTAATGCAACCAAAACTCAAGCTTTCGTCTTCTCCAGGAAGGAGGATCCCACAATCCCTAACATGATAATGTCAGGTACGACTATTCGTGAGAAGTCTTCCATATCCCTTCTCATGGGATGATCATGTGAGGTCCGTTGCGAAAGCCACTCCACAGAAACTTAGTTTCCTATTCCGTGCCAAGAGCTACTCCACATCCCAGCACCTCCTCATAATTTATGAAGCACAGATTCGAGACATGTCCTACTATTCACATAATTGGCTTCCAAACATACGCTGAAGCTCTTGGATTCTAGCCAGAATAGAGCTATTCATCTGATTGATGATGTCACACTTACGAGTTCATTGGCCTCTAAAGAACATCGTTAAAAAGTGGGAGATCTCTCCTTTCTCTATAGATATTTCCATGGTCGGTGTTTATCACAAATCTCATCTGTTGTTCCACCACTAGAGATTTCAGATAGGCGGACTAGACGAGCTCAAACTAGTCATCCCCTAATTGTCAAGCTCGAGACCTGAGGAACTTCTTCCTACCACCAGACTTCATTTTCTATCGAACAGCTAATTGTGGAACTCTTTACCCAGTGAGGTCTTTCCCTATTGCTATAACCTCCAACCTTTTAAGACAAATTCGTAGGCCTATCTCCCCTCCCAATATTTCACCACTGGCTCACACGATGTTCCTCGAACATTATAGGTTTTCCTCTTCTGTAGTCGACGTATACAAAAAAATTGAATTGGCGTTGATGTGTTACACCCTCATTCGTTCGAATCTCGGATTCATACTGTTCTGACACTTCCCGTACAGCTATCAGATCTTCCTCAGTGTATGATGTACGTGCCAAGAACTCTTTCAAATTAACTAGTAGAGTAGTAAATAATTAAAGACATCATGCTGGGGGGGGGGGAGTGCGCATTACCCCCATGACCCCTCTTCTGGATCGGCGGCTATTTGGAAGGGTTTGAAATGTACATACAAAAACCTGTATATGGAAGGTGAATGATGAACAGAGTAAAAAAACTTTTAAGCTAGTCAATTATTCAAAGGATAAAGTGTATAATGATGCTGTGGATACGGAGTGAGTTAAGATAAATTAAATCATCGAGGCGAGATCACATAAAAGTTCTGTATTCAAAACGTTCAGGAGAAGAGAACCGTTCCAACTGATCTTTCACATTTATGATGCTGTCAGTTTTCTCGTCCGTATTCCACTAAAATCATTCAGACAACTACAAGCCACAGATAGATTTTGTACGCCTGGCTTTGAAGCATGAAGTTGAGCTCCCAAGTGCGGAAAAAGACTCAGCCGTGTGTGTTCGGTCAAGGCGACCAGCGGGGGTCTGGCGTGTTCCGGCGCCGGTGCCGTCGTACCAGAACCATCAAAATACGCTTCGTGTATGCGGGCTTAAAATATTCAGCGTATGCTTGGTAGTTCAACTCCAAACATGTGAACAGTATTTCAGAACAGGTCGAATCTGTGCTCCCTAGAGTATGAGGAGCTACAGCAGTGTGAAGACATCAGAAGACATTGATACATCTTCTGATGATGGTCCTGAGACCGAAACGCACGTAAAGACGAAAATAATAAGCATATGTGTTACAGTGACCTATTTTCCGAGAATTTATATATAACTTATGATATTGTGAAGGATTGGTGAGAAGTAACATTATTTAATCGAAAACAGTTTAGTCATTACATACGTTTTCAATTGAATTTCATGGATCTTGAGAGGCAAGTGAAGAGGGTGTTTATTTCTAATACACCACAACCGTACTCCGTATGACGAATGATCATAAAGAAATCTTATAATACGCTAATAGGCTAATAGATGGTCTTGTCATCTAGACATAGTGTATGCATGCGTTTGTAAGATCATAATGCTAGATTTAAGGAGCTGTCGAGCGACTTGAAAAATGACAGTGGGCTGTTATTAATTACACCGAGAACGTTCCGAATTCAAGCATGTATTTGTTGTGACGGTAGATACCAGATCCCAACTTACTAATAATTTTGTCAGTTTAAAGAAATCATTAAAGGATTTCTTCAACCATGTTTCGGAGATAATTTAACGATTTTTTCATTAATTATAACTCTTGGTTGTTAATTGCCTTTATATCGCTATTTTCTTCGAGCGTCGCGACCACCATTTCCTGTAGTAATATTTTTTGCTAAAGCTCGAATAGATTATCACAGTCCGCGGTCACTATTCCATCCAATACATCGTGTATAAAATTACATGTCATCTGACAACAACAGTATGTACTTATAAAGCTATCTATATTGTGCATTATAAGTGATGCAAACATTTGGGAGTTGCATTTCTCAGCGATGGAATTTGCTTTTTAAAACCTTAAAAGTTCTGATCCCGTATTTTACTACATTTTTTGTACCTTGCGATTATATCTTTCTATGATCTTCTAGTTAAAGTATATATATTAGTGACACTGGTTGCTTGTGTGAAAAAGCATGAACGTTGTTTAGTTAAAGCTACGTATCTAGTTCATGGACCTAAATGATTTTGAATTATGTATTGATATATTGTATGTACAGGCAAAATTGTTTGTTATTGCTTTGTTACTTTTTTAATCATCTTGATGTGGTAACTGTATATAAAGCTGTGTGATACTAGCTTACAAGTGTCAAAGTTTGAGGTTATTTTTATTCAGTAATTCACCTTATGACGTGTACCTTGTCGCTTTTCGGTAAACTGCTTACTGTGGTAAGCTTCAAATCCTCGGGCGCCAGATTTTTCTAGAGGTTTACTTCTTTTAAGGACTTCTGCTAGGATCCTCACCACAAGGCTTGTCACTATGCTATCTATAGATGGCCTTGTCCCTAGGGTAGGTACAGTGAAGTAAAACCAGGGCTCATTGGGCAGAAAACAGTATCAAAATTGTAGGCTTTAATCACAATTGATACCTGGTTAAAACTTAGCTCATTTAAAGATGGAGCAGAAATAACTTAATAAAACGGGGAATTCCAAATATTACATATATAATAACAATAAATACACTTTCAGAATAATTAATAAATGCAATTGAACTGTATTATTCACAAAAATCCACCCAGGTGGAAAATGTAAGGAAGCTCAAACGGTAAAAGAAAACTGTTACAACATATCTATTTTTACGATATGTTCGGTATTTAATTTCAATTCAACGGTACGGAATCGGTTGATAAATGGTTTACAGTTCCTAGAGCAATAGGCGGTGTACGGTAATCATTCAGATAGCATTATTACTTGAAATGTTCATAACACACTACGATATATTGAACAGTTGAAATTTGGTCGGATCGGAAAATATTGGCCTGCACTAGTTTTACGATTATACGATATCAGATTTTACGGTATATTCGAATAACTACTCTGATTGAGTTTATTCTGTCATTTAACCCACTACTAGCTTTCAACGGAGTGCCCGGTAATTGTATGACAGTGTTAGATTTCATACACTTTGCAGATTCAGATTCTAGACAATTAGGGCTTATACTTCCGGTAGGTCACAGCGTGCACAAACCCTAACTATCGGATCTACTATAACCCCTACACCCACGGCCGGGGCTTCTCATACGGATAAGGGGTAATTACGATTATCAATCACACAACCACCCAAGCTTATACTTCCGGTAGATCACAGCGTACACAAGTCGTAGGTGGTTTGGTCGTCTAGGATATACTTATACTTCCGGTAGATCACAGCGTGCACAAATATACCAAAGACACCCCTGTCGTTCAAACATACACACTCTGTACACACCATACAATTACTTGAATATTTCAATTCACGTGCGGATTCAAATCGTGCGCGGTCTGACCTATGACGGGATAAACTCAAATATAACAATACAAATTACTGAAAGCTACGGAACTCATGTATCATACAAACGGTTTCCAATCACAAACTACGGGAATCAATATATCGTAATGCCCAAAAAAATATAAACTATTAAGCTATCATTTACCTTATGTAAAATTCACTAAACGGAAACACTATTGTTAATTCAAATTTTAAATCTGACTTGAACTCGGATAATAATTACTCTGATATTAATATAATCACACTTGAACGGTACTTATTGATAATCAAAATAACAAAAGAGATCGATCTTTTGTCTGTCACTGCTTTTATATGTTTTCGAGGTTCTGGTCAAGTCCGCACCACCAATTCCTTATTTTGTGCCGAGGCTTTTTTATTTATGTCCCGATTAATGCTTGAAAATGACGCTACTTTTTAGATCTAAAATTCGCGCTCATGATATCTCGGTAGTCCCTCTTGGCACAGTAAACAAATGTTATCGGAGTTTTTTGGTTGTTCGCCCTTTTTATACATAAGGCTGTTCAAATTTTGATGCGTCAATTTACCAGATCCCCGTTTTTGCAACACAAGTTAATCGGAATGAATGCAATTTTTAAGCGGGCATAAATTCAATTCATTTATCGAAATAATTACACTTATTCAAAATTACGGAGATTTAGAAAAGTGACAATCACGGAATACATATTCGGAGTTCACGCATATCTGTTGAAATAATGAACTATTTAACCGTAATTTACGTGTAATATTCGTATTTACTGCCTGATTCAAGACAAATGATATTTCAAAATTTAAGCTTCTTTACAACCTTCGAATACTTTTATGATAGAAGTTGAACGAAACGGAAAAAATGACCTTATACTCTAACTCTTATTTTAAAAGTGCTATAAAGGTCAATATTGGAGCTTTCACATTTCCTGAATTTCGCATGAAAGTGAATGGTGGGGGGTGTCACGACATCCTTATTGGAGGCAATTGTTTTACTATGTAATTCACAGGTAGATAACGCCACTATCGTTGAGTGAGTTTCCAAATTACGAAGATCAGGTGATTTGTATATGATGACCGAATATGAAGGAGTTTTCACTAGAAACTTTGGGAATCTTTACAACATCATTAAATGCCTTTGTGTTTCAATTTAATTGAATGCACGATTGCATTTAAATAAGTCTTTACCAATATTCTGAATAATGACATCGAAGTTTGAGAAGATATAAGGAAGTAGATACATATAGAAAAAGATAGAGAACCCGCGTTGCAAATACCAAACAATACAATACGGCATAAATAAAATTGGCGTCGTAAAGAATTAAAATCCACACATGCGGCACGAACCTCATATTTTAACGTTAATCATGTTGGAGTATTTACATTTCGAGTCCCACATGCTAGAATGAAGTTATATTTGGTTAAAACACTTTTATGTTTATTTGGTACCAAAATATTATGTCTTCGTGAATCAGGTTTTGAAAGCGTAGTTGTTATTCTTGGCACAACGAAAACTCGCGTACGTATATTTATGTGATATTTATTGTTCCCAAGAAGGAAGAGAACAAACAATATACCAGGTCCTAAAAATAAGGTGGTTCAAGTTAATACAATAATCAAATCGACTTCTTGCTTCTACATTGATACATTATTGGCGAAGAGGGATGACTATTTTGTAAATTTATTTGGTAAAATGTTAATCGAAAAGAAAAATAATTCCGGGTGTTTATAACACAATATTCATAGAAATATTAACTTGACTAAAGATGTTACTTGCTGATGAAACACAAATAGTATGATATCCAAATGGTTTAATAGATATTTTTTTTGCCTAAACAAATATTTAAATGACTTATTTGCTTCCCCATTTTCTGAATTTTTGCGGTTAAGAAATTGAATTAAAACTTCATAATGAACATCAATTTGTTTTTTGACTTGTTGGAAAATAATAAAATTATTAAAATTTTGGATTCCCTTGGTGGAACATCATTAGTGAAAATTAAGGAGCATCTTGATTTTAATTGTTATTATGGCTAAACATAATTTTTATTCCAAACTTGAAATAGAGGAACACATGATCGAAATCGGTATAAATGTTTTCATACTAACTGTTTTTCCACTCACTTGAATAGCACAGAAACATGATAATATTAAATGTTATGAGGAATTAAGAATAAATCATAATCATAACAGAGATTATTTATTAAATCTAGAATAGTATCAGCATAAGGTTACGACGACTCCCACCATTTATTTGAACAGAGGAAAATATTGTATATTGTTTGATTATTAACAGTTTCCGATAACAAATCTTCCTATAGAAACTATAAAAAAATATTTATTTCTCAACTGATTTCAAAATTTGTTATGAGGTATGGAAACTTGGGAATTCTATTTGAGTCAAAATCAAGATGCGCAAAAAGTTTTTTCTCAGATAACATGTACGTAGATGAAACAGGGTGCAGTTTGAGTGCACATTTTCAAAAACCCTTGATAAATAATTAAAGACTACATAAACAAGATTATATTTAACTTGTAATAGTTGTTTTATTTGAAGGTGATAATGTATTTTCATCACGTAATGGCTGATTCTATTCAATGACAATTAAACGATTTTATCCAAAAAAATTATTATTTTTTTAGACGTTTGTATTAGAATCTATTATGAATTCTAAATTATATACATGTACATGTACATACATATATTGAAAAAAGTATGAAATAAATGTTGCGCTTAAGCCTACTAACTGTGAAGTATTTTTCAAACCCAAAACCTTCAATACCTAAAGATAAACAAACCCTCACAGTATACAAATTAAATTGTTTAGATTGCGGTGGAACTTATACAGGAATCTCTAAACAATATTTACAAAATATAATGTATGGCCATAAGTATAGTGCAAGAAACAAAAACTGCCACGGCCCTTGCTAAACACTGCTTTGATTATAACCATCAATTGGATTACAAAAATGTTAATATTTTACCTAAGGAAACCAATTATTATAAAAGATCTATTCTGGAGATGATTCGCATAAAACGTTACTCAAAGTCTGTGAATTATAGAACAGATATTCAATCATTAAGTCAGATTCACACAAATTTAATTAATTCAGACCCTTGCAAATTCCTACATACGTCTTTATATTGTATATGTATGTATATTTTGGGTAGAATGTTCAAAGGCAATAGTTCTAATACGGTCTGACAACCTTTTTCTATTACCTCATAATCTTCAACATCTGGTTTGGAAGGGGATCCTCGGACGTTATATTTTTAGTTCATTTCTTTAGTCGTATTACATACTGTGATTCGATATGTCTATAGAGCTCATAAGAATATTGCTTAGCAGCGGATTCTTAATTTATATACTTAACACATTAATTGTGTTATGATTTCGATTGTTCGTCTTTTTGTTTCTTTTCGGTGACGTGGGCATTTTTAATTGGAATTAGTGCGATAAGGACGCGATTTGGTGATACAATTAGGTTTAAGAAATCATGTTTATACAGTAATACGTCTTCTGATGATGGTCGAGACACCAAAACGTACATATAGACGAGAATAATGAGCATATATGTGTTAGTGTGACCTATTTCCTGAGAATTTTATTTATAACTGTTGAATCATAAGGCAAGGCTAAATATTTTCCAAATTGCTTGAAATTTTTAGAGATATCACTAATAAAAAACAAATGATTAGAAGAGCGAATTTTTTGATACAAAAATTTCACCCTTTTAGAGTAGGGACCTGATTTTTTAAATTTAGTTTGTATGCTGGGTACACAATTTTCCCAAACTGAGGTGTCTCGATCATATTAATAATGATTAATATAAAAAATGAGATTTTTTCGTCCATTTTGGCCCCTATATTGTACATGGTAGGGGTGAAGCTCCTAATGCACAAATGCTATAAAAAGGAATAATCCCACGTATCCCTCCTTTCGTGAACGTTTAAGACTTGTCTGCATATTTAAGGTAGTACAACTGCATTTTCCAAATCATATTCATTATTACTCAAGAAAAAATGTTACATTTTGCGCATATCGATATCGAAGAATTTCTGTCGCAGATTTTGAAGACACACCACACCCCGTATAGTTTCTATCAGGAGTGAACTGTCACTGATGCACTCAAACAAATTTATCAATTAAAATATATTACAATTAGCAGAATTGAAGCATAACGACGAACTGATAACTTATGAACTAATTGGCATGTCACGATGACATATATCAGTAATAAATCACTCCTTCATGGTTTGCTTCGATAAATCTGATTGAAAAATATAAAAACTTTCTCCTATCTGAATTATTAATAGCTGCTCGTTTATTCATGATAATAAAATACACGAGATCTACACACATGGTATACAAAACTATTTACTTATTATTAAAATATATAACAATAGACTCAAACAGCGATGTTTTATTTCTTTATTAGATTTAACAATCGTACATCATGATTTATTCCCTTTTGTTTGTCTTGTTTTTGACACAACAAAGCGAATAGTTGCAGGTTTCAGTTCTTGAATTGCCTGGGTTCCTGGAGGCTAAGCAATAAATGAATACCAATGGGATAGAGAAAGTAAGATCACGTTGAAAATTCCGTGAAACGAAAAAATGTTGCCTTTTACAGGCTCGTGAATTACTGTTACCTAAATGTGGCATGGCCCCCGGGCAATTCTGGGAAATCGTCGCAACAATAATACTTTTCTAAAAGCTCTTAGTGGTTTAGACAGCGGATGTAGAGACTATTTTCGACACAAGGAACTTGTACCTGCCCGGCTTTATTTCAAAGCCGGAGTAATAATTCAAGTTGACCGCTCAACACTTTTAACATGTTCCTGAAACAACACACAATCTAATTTGACGGATCATTTAAATGTTAGAATGAAAGCGTATTAGGGCCAGAGTACACTTTCGGCTAGAGAACTTCAAAATTTATGAGTCTCCGCAAGCAATTTATTATTTTCGTCGTCGCTTGATGAAGTTTAATGTGGAAAATGTGGTAGTCTCAAGTATTCTTCATATGTATTACTTATATTTCCACTAGACACACAAGCTACTCCATGTTCCTCTAAAGAAAGTATTTTTACAGATGCAAATCAGGAGATTGAGGTGGCTAGTATTGAATTTCGATGACCAATACTTACATTCACGAAGGAAAGTTTGGCCGTCTACGTCTAAAACGCAGGCCATCATATTTCCTTTTGATATCATCTAGCGCGGATCCGATGGTCTTCTAGAGCGCGTACGTATTATTTGGTGGGGGTTAGAGGACCCCCCCCCCCTCAAATTAGATTAGATTTGGCAACTACCACCCGGTGCTCAAAAGCAGATACCAGAGGTAAAAAGCGTTATTTCACTTTAACATATGGGATTAAAACGCAATTTGGTGGTTATGACCCTTCCACCAATCCCCCACCCACTGAAAGGCTATGAATACGTTCCTGCTATTATTATAATGTAATAATTATTTTTAATACATTAAAGGTAGGTACTCAAAAGTAACTCTTCTAAATTTTTGGGCTGCGAATTCTTTCATCCGATCATCAAATTACAATTCTTTGGTTAGAGGGTAAAGTTATTCGTCCTGTCACTGAACGAATAAGCCAAAAATTATACTTGCGGTAATTGGTGCATAATGTATTAGATCCAGAATTTCTAGTGGATAAAGGTGGTTGTTTCTTATTCATAGTGCTATTCTATAGTGCATCCACATTGTGAAATTTGTTATAGTTTATCAGATATATTTATGCAGATCCAGAATAACGGCTAGGAAATTCAATAAATTACAAAAACAAACTTTCCAATAACCTACTAACCTAGTGTTCTCAAAAATACATGAAAATTCAACAAATTAACCTACGATATCGTTGCCCCTACGTTTCGAACCTACGCTATCGGAAGCAAAGAAATATGCAGACGAGGTCAGAATAAACTCAGTCAAAAGTACTTTTCCAAAATCTAGAGTTGAAATTTTGCATGATTAAAGTAAAAAATTTACATTAAATACTTTACAATTTCAAAATTCAAGAGGCAAAATAAATCTAACTTTAAAATAGCAAGGTCAAAATAAACTCTGTCAACAGTACTTTTTCCAAAATCGAGAGTTAAAGTTTTGCATTGTTACAATAAAAGCTTGAAATTAAACACTCTAGAATTTCAATATACATACATTGAGGAGGCAAAATAAATTTAACTATAACATTGCAAGGTCAGAATAAATTCTATCAACAGTACTTTTTTCAAAATCTAGAGTTAAAATTTTGCATTATTACAGTAAAAGTTTAAAATTAAACACTCTAGAATTTCAATATACATACATTGAAAATGCAAAATAAATCTAACTCTTGAATTGCAAGGACAGAATAAACTCTGTCAACAGTACTTTTTCCAAAATCTAGAGTTAAAGTTTTGCATTGTTACAGTAAACGCTTAAAATTGAACACCCTAGTATTTAAATATACATACATTGAAAAGGCAAAATAAATCTAATTCTAAAATTGGAAGGTCAGAATAAGCAATGCCAAAAGTACTTTTTTCAAAATCTAGAGTTGAAATTTTGCATCCAGACAGTGAATGTTTAAAATTAAACACTCTAGAATTTCAATATACATACATTGGAAAGACCAAATAAATCTAACTCTAAAATTGTAAGGTCAAAATAAACTGTGTTAACATTACTTTCCCAAAATTTAGATATGAAATTTTGCATTATTAGAGTAAAAATTTAAAATTAAACACTTTAGAATTTCAAAATACATATATTAGAGGCAAAATAAATCTAACTCAAAAATTGCAAGGTCAGAATAAACTCTGTCAACAGTACTTTTTCCAAAATCTAGAGTTAAAATTTTGCATTATTTGAGTAAAAGTTTAAAACTAAACACTCTAGAATTTCAATATACATACTGTTATGATTTCATTTCATAAACAATAAAAATTTAAAAATAATAACTCACCGAACTTTGAAAATCAGAAAAGATCAAATAAAAGATATTTATATGGAATTAAAAACAATAGTAAAAGCTAAATGATGGTTAGGATATTAAAATTAACAATGTAAAACATAATAAACAACAATGTAATAGAATAAGAAGTGATAAACAAGAACTTCAGTGAAAGTGAAGAAACATACTGTGTAACGAAGGCAGAAATCATAATTAAAGTGATTACAAAACTATCATGAGATAGTACAAAACATTGAATAATGTTATAGATATAAGTTAGGATTAGTAAATTTGAGTTATATAATGTTAAAAGAATGTTATTGATATAATATAGTATGTATTAGATTTAAGAATAAGTAACTGTCAAGAAAACCATAAATATGGGAATAATCATATTAATAATAACCCAATCATAGGTTATATTATACCAAAGTGTGTGGAAAAATGTAGGCAATATTAATTTAAAAAGAAGGAATCACTATCAATCAAAATAAGTTGAAAATCTCCAATAATTCAAAAATTATAGAATACTAAATTCTGATTGGTCGAGACGAATTCCTAGTGTCAGGCTGGTAACAACGAGATACTTCTGTCAGTTTCACAACAATTAACTTGGCATTCTTGATATGAAAAGAAGGCACCTAATAGGTGGAAAATGACATCAATGTAGCGTCGGTTTTGGAGGCCAAACTTCGATAAGTTCCAAGTAACCGAAGTTAATAAATAATTATTAAAAGTCAAAAAGTGTTCCAAGTATCTAAACCAAGTAAAAGGTTGTAATAACCTCCAATTTATAAGAAGTATCCAACGATTGCCATTCTTCGATATAATTACAATAAAGCATCGAAAAGTTTTATATCTTATCTAAAAGAATAAAACAAAGTATTATCAACAGTTCTTGATTCTCAAGAAGAAGTAACCAAAATTAGTTACCTGTGATTATCGTGAAATAGCAGAGTATTGTGTAAAAGTGAATCAACAAAATTAAAAAGAAGTAAATTGAACATTGCCAACATTGTTAAACACACTTTTGGATATTATCTAAACGTAAGTTTGTTTATAATTTCTACATCATATTATCAGTATTATCTGTAAAGTAAAAGGAAGATTGTTGATTATAACAGTATAAACAAATATTAGTTGTAAAAGTGATTTTAAGGTTATATCATAGATCTTGTGAAACATAAAATTTAATTACCCGAGATAAGAAGAGTCATAGAAATTAAATATTGTGAAATTCAAAGAGCATTGTGTTTAATTCCATATAAAATTATTCTATAGATAAACTTAACTTCAAAAGTTCAGAAACTAATTCGAAACAAACATTAATTCCAAATAAAAATCAAATATTAAAAAGATAAAAGCTAGCCGGTAGAATAATCAAAAAATAATAATAAAAAAAAAACTCCATTAGGGTTTTTTCATAACAATTGTCACCACAACTTGGGGCAAATAAAAACTCAGTAAGAGTTTTTCATAACAATACATTGAAGAGGCAAAATAAATTTAACTCTAAAATTGCAAGATGTCCTTTCTATTCAACATACCCCTCCACAATAGCCGCAAGCTAGACGTGACACGAATCAAAAAATTCGGCTTTTGCGTGCTGGCCGTCGAACGCCTAAAGATTCATTCAACCAACCAATTACTTGTCCCCAATCATATCCTTATACATCATCCTGCTTATACCACATCTAGTTTACTCTGATGATGGCTACTTGGTAGCCGAAAGGTACTTTAGGAGTAGTGGATAAAGGTGAATATTTCTTATTCATAGTGTTATATTGTATCCCCAGAGTGAACTTTTTTATAGCTCTCCTGATACATTGCCTAAATTGACGTAATTTAATTGCATGTGAATTTCACAGCGACCACACATTTTCATCTGAACGATCTCACCATTTTGCATACGTTCCTCAAAAACATAGACCGGACAAACTAATCGTTGTTGTGTATCTCCAAGCCCATGAAGCTTATACATTTCGTCGATGATACGGATGAACTATTTTTCGATTATACACACACTCAAAATTCTGAACAAAACTTATTTTAGTCTTGTTCGATACTTTTGGTATTCTGGTTCTGCTGATCTTGCGTTTCCATTTCAGAACCACAAGCAAATTTGTACATTTTTCAATCGAAATTGCTCAAATTTTTTGGTCAAAACTCAAAAAACTTTGAGAATATGACAGAGCTAACTGTTAACTAGCTAATGTTACTTTTGTGATTCACCATGGATATTGTAATTTTCGATTACTTATCTAGGACTCAACACTCAACAAGGATTAATTTAATTACATTATATTTTCGAGAGCATCTACCGCCAGATATTGTTAGCGTGCTAATACATTACTAGCTTTAGGCCAGACTAGTCATCAAATAATGTATTTTGAAGCACTAAGTATTTTCAGTAATTCCGATAGATTATTGCAATAGTGTCATTAATAAATGACCGGATTATTTATTGATAATGATTTTAAATGGTCAGTGTACATACAGAACTGTAAGATGCAACAATGTAGGCATCGATTGAATGCTGAACCAAATAAGCAAATTAAAAATAACTCGTAGTTAGTCATAACTAAAGTGAACAAACTGTATGTAAATTGGGGTTTTATTCATGCGTCCGTGAACGTAATGTTTAGAGGCTTTAGTGTTTGACTGCAGATACCAAGAATGGCAATACCAGACAATTTGTACTCTGCGAGTTTAAACATCAACATACAGCCAATTACGAGGCAGACTGAATATCCACGGAATGGTTTTTTACCGAAGCTGATATTTGGACGTAACAACCAGAGAATGTCGTAACAATGGGTCTATTATCTACCTGATGGCATTCGACTTTAATTATGTCTATGCCTTTTGTATCAGGTGAAGATTCAGCTTGTTTACACCGACAATGCTTAACGTATCTCGATGTTATTTGATCCACTGTCAACTTTAATATGTTGATTCATTGTGTTTGATGAGAATGTTCGCTCGCATCACAATTTCTTGAATATTTTACATATCTCGCAATTAGCGCAACGAAAGGCTCTGATTGTATCCGCATTAGAAACAATAAATACAATAAAATGTACAAAGTTGCTGGATGTACAAGATGCTAATAATTTTTTTAAAGCGAATCATTGTTGTTTATTCAATTAGCTATTATAGTCCATCGAGTTCAGCAACTGGTCAAGGATACAATGAAAGTTTATGGTTGAAAGTTACTTTTTACATACATTTTGACTACAGTATTAATAATATTACTTCGCGAAGACCTGAGACATTTGTTGATCTTGGAGTAACTTTCGACTGTATGTTAAACTTTAATTCAAACATTGATAATGTTGTATCCGAAGCAAATCACATGTATGGTTTTATAAGTCGATGTGGTGAAGAGTTCAATGAGATGAATGCTCTTAGATCTATTTATTATTGTTATGTCAAATCCAAGTTTGAGTACGTCTCAGTGGTTTGGTCTTATATGAATCTAATTGGCATAGTTGAATCGGGGCAAAGAAGATTTTTGAAACTACTTTCCTTGAATATTGACAGCATCTAGAGGTAGAGCTCATGATCAGTTACTTCAAAAGTAAATATCTCTACTCTGCATTTTCAAAAATTTGGAGCCCACTTAATGATTATTACCTTCTTTCCGAACTAAATTCTCAAATCCTGGAGATAACCATCAGATGGTGCTCCTCTTTTTTTTTCAGAACCGTAAAACTACATTCAAAGGCGCAATATCCTGGTAGGGGGGTTGGACGATAAAGTATAATAAAGTGACCTGCTCGTTCTGCTGATATGACACCACTAATATTATGTTTGTCGAGTTATCTCAAAGGAAAAGCTTATGCTAAGCCCGTTGACAATATTGAAGCTCTAAAATAATGAATTTTTGAAGAATGCAACAGATTCTCACTGAAACTCTAGGACGAGTTCGGCAAGGGTTTGCTGCTAGAATTTTTCATTGTCATTTAAATAAAGCCTGGTTTGCGAATTATTAATTTATTAATTTAGAAATAAAGTGTTTTTGAATCTACTATTTCATAATATTCCTAAATTCTTTGCTGCCACTGTTGTAAGGATTGTTTCTCATGATATTCAAATCATAGCAGAAGAACCTTGTTGAGTTACTATTTAACCACAATTTAAAATTTTAATATCTTAATAATATCACGTTATAAATCATAAATGAGCAGAAATATTAAAACATTGCTTTCAGATTTCAAATTAAATATCACTTTATATCATCATCTTTGTAGAGCAGAGTTTTGATTCCTAGATGCACCTCATGATCAGCAGTTTATTCTATTCCAGCAGATTTTTTTCCCGCCATAAATCCAAAATATTGCTGATGCTGGCTTCCATAACTTCCTACTGAAGCAGCTCTGCTGCGCCGAAATAACGGTGCCTGAGGAATGTCAAAGCTGGTCATTCCAACCGGGTGTGTGCGGCAGTGTCTTCCACCTCTCGATATGTTCTACATAAAGGCTGCTCATCTACGATGCCCATAATATGTAGGTGTCTTAAGACGACATTGACCCGTGAGAATTGTAGTCATCTCCATGAGGACCCTCCTGTTAAGAGAAAGCCTAGACACAGGATCTTTGATGAAGACCTTCTCTACCTCTGGACTCTCTATGACTAGCCCTGATGCGACTCTTGAGGTATTTGAGAGCTCCCAGAGCAGACCGACTGCGCAGTTGATCCCGTTTATGATTACGGTGTTATGCATACCTTAGTTCTGTTTATCAATTTAAGTTTAATGGTACAGAAACTACGTGGGGTAGGGGACTGATGAAATTGCTCAATATAAGAACTGTGTAATTTGTTCCAGAATAGCTAAATTCCATGTAAAGTATTGAATTCATAGATTTTTGATAATAATCGTATCAGATGAATTTTTTATCCTAACATTACAATCACCATTACTAGTGTCGCTGGGACAAATGTGAAGAAGCTTATAACAACATCTCTTCATTTTGAGAAAAAATATCAACAATACGATGCATCAGGCTCTCTTATAATCTCAAATTAATTTTATACATCGCTCTATCTGACTTAAACTGTATAAACAATTTCAAACATTAGAAAGAAGTACGTAGAAATTTGCAAGTGTTTAATTACTTATATTTGTATAAATTTGACTCAATGATTGTACGTAGGTTCTACTATTTACCGTTCTATGTGAATCATCTCCTGGATACATCTTTTATTTTAGCTTAAATACTAATTATACTTATGACCATAAATTCTGTTTTGTAAATATCGCTTAGTGATTCCGTCGCAATTTGAACAATTTAATTAAAAAAATGTATATATGAGTATATAAATAAATTTTTTGAGATTGCGATGGAACTTAAACAAGGAATCTCTAACCAATATTCACAGAAAATAATATATGCTCATGAATATAGTACTAATAACAATAACTTAACCGATTAAATTTTTATGTTTCAGCTAAAGGAACCAATTATTATATAATATCTATCCTGGAGATGATATACAGGGTGTCCTCGAACTGCGTGGCCAAAATAAACCCGAAGATTCTTTGATTCGAAAAAAAGTTGATGAGCTTTTTTACTTTTGCCTCAAGTGTCTTGTTTACCCGGTAGAGGGCTTCAAAATTGCAAAAATAATTTTGTATTTTCGGTATAACTTGAGAACGTGATGAAGAACTTTTACAATATTTGGCAGGTGAGTTACTGTCAATAATGGCCATTTTTGAGAGTGGAGCACAGAGCCTTGGAGACCATAGAAATGGCTCAAACTTGAGGATGTAACGTGAAAAGTGTCCAGAACTTTTTTGTGGTCAATGTAATTCACTCGATATTTTTTATGTAGATAGCTTATCTAATTTGAAAACTTTTCTTACTCTTGAAAAATTTTGATAAAATTAACGGATTAGCTTGAAAAAATTAATTTTCGAGTCTCTGCAATTTTGGCTTACTAATTTTACTTGATTAAAATACCTTAGTTGCCTTTGCTTTTCTAATGTCATTTTGGCATTTGAAGAATTTATTCTCAAAACTGTCAGTTTTCACTTTGCTATCCGTAAAAATTTTATAAAATTATGGCTCTAAATTTCACTAACACTGAAATGGTTGATATGTTATTGATTTATGGACTTTGTCGTTGCAATGGCCGGAGAAGGGAAAGATATCCGCATCGCAGAATTCCAAATCGGCAAACCTTCGCGAAATTGGCAAATTTGAAGCAAATCGCAGAGAAACTGGACGCAGACGGACAAGAAGGACGTTAGAGCTCGAAGAAGCGATACTGGAAGCGGTTGAAACTGAACCTGGGATAAGCACACTACGTTTGGGACTCCGTATTGGAGCCTCAAAATCATTAGTTCATAATGTACTGAAAGAAGAATTGTTGTATCTCTATCATATTAAAACAGTTCAAGACTTATTGCCCATGGATCCAGGTCATCGGCTAGATTTCTGTCGGCTTATTGTTCAAAGACAAAACGCAAACCCCAATTTTTGTTAATTCTGTTCACGGACGAAGATACTTTCACGAGATGTGGTCTTTTTAACCTCCATAATGAACATTTCTATGCTGATGAAAATCCTCATGAAACGGAAGTTACATATTTTCAGAATCAAACTAAAACCAATGTTTGGGTTGGAATTGTGGATAACTTTATTATTGGCCCTACCGTTATACCCGATCGATTGAACGGGGAGAACTACTTGAACTTTTTGGAACAAAGGCTACTTGAACTGTTGGAAGACTTGCCCTTACACATTCGTCGTGGCCTGGTTTATCCATGATGGTGCACCTCCTCATTTCACATTAGCTGTGAGGCGACATTTGAATGCGGAAAATCCAGATCGCTGGATAGGTAGAGGACACGATGCACCAGTGAACTGGCCGGCCCGCTCCCCTGATTTGACGCCCTGCGACTTCTTTCTATGGGGCGCTTTGAAGTCGAAAGTTTATGCAGCTCCAGTAAACACACGAGAGGAATTGTTGCAACGAATTAATCATGAAGCGGATTTATTGAAGAATGATCCTGAAGTACTAGCCAGAGTTCAATCCAATTTCTTGAAACGAATTAATTTGTGTATTCAGGAAAATGGGCAACATTTCGAACAATTGATGCCTTAGCGATTTCCCAAAAAGTTTTGTTGTTTCTTTTAATTTAGCATTTGTTTTTCCTAAATAATCACATCCTTTCCCCATTTCTATTGTTTTTATTATTCGTGTTTTACCGAGATATTAACCATTTCAGTGTTAGTGAAATTTTGAGCCATAATTTTATAAAATTTTTACGGAAAGCAAAGTAAAAACTGACAGTTTTGAGAATAAATTCTCCAAATGCCAAAATGACATTAGAAAAGCAAAGGCAACTCAGGTATTTTAATCAAGTAAAATTAGTAAGCCAAAATTGCAGAGACTCGAAAATTATTTTTTTCAAGCTAATCCGTTAATTTTATCAAAATTTTCTAAGAGTAAGAAAAGTTTTCAAATTAGATAAGCTATATACATAAAAAATATAGAGTGAATTACATCGACAACAAAAAAGTTCTGGACACTTTTCCCGTTACATCCTCAAGTTTGAGCCATTTCTATGGTCTCTAAGGCTCTATGCTCCGCTCTCAAAAACGGCTATTATGGACAGTAACTCACCTGCCAAATATTGTAAAAGTCCTTCATCACGTTCTCAAGTTATACCGAAAAGACAAAATTATTTTTGCAACTTTGAAGCCCTCTACCGGCTAAACAAGACACTTGAGGCAAAAGTAAAAAGGCTCATCAAATTTTTTTCGAATCAAAGAATCTTCGGGTTTATTTTTGCCAAGCAGTTCGAGGACACCCTGTATAAAACTTCATGCCAAGTCTGTAAATAATAGAGTGCAATCATAGTCAAAGTGATACAAATGTTTAAAATTGTGTATATGTAGAAAGCTGATTCAATAAATCAGTAATAATGGTTCAGACTTTTTCTATCGTAGTCAAAAAATTTTGAACACATCTGTTTGATAGTGTACCTACTTTGCGCAAACAGATTTTGGTTGTCAGACTGTTTTGCCTCGTGCTCGAGATATGACGTCTTCAACTAGAAACATTACTGTGTAGTGGTTTTCTAATACATGCTCATATATTTAATATATTAATGAGTTACAATTTCAATTATTTGTATTTTGTTCGTCGTTGCGACCTGAACATTTTTGATTGAAATTAATGCGATAAGACGCTCAGTGCTTAGTAGAATAAATTAGTTTAAGGAACCAGCGCATTAGTTTTCACCGTCTTATGATGAAGGTCGTGAGATCGAAAGGTACTTACGTAAAGACAAAAATATAGTTTGACATATGTATTAATGTGACCTAGTTCCCAAGAATTTAATTTACATATAATTCATACCTGGGTGAAGAATCATTATTATGTAATTGATTCTGACTTCGAAGTCGGACGCTGGAAGTTTCAACTTCATATAATCAGATAAGTCATTCAAATACATGAGATTGCTACATTTCCTAGGTTGGAAAACCTTCATAATTTCTAAATGAATCATCAGACGCTCATAGAGCATCTTCCCTCGACAGTTACTATAGTTACAACTTCAGTTCCGTAATTAGTAGAATACCTATTTCGAACATGCATCTCATAGACTTAAGAATTTGGATGGCAACATACCAAAATTACTATATTTGTGAGTAAGAAACGGTTGAAATTGATAGGCGCAACATGACTAAACTGAAATTACAGTATAAGTATGATTAAGATGCATCACTAGAGGTAAATTTATTCCAGAACGTAGTATAATTTACGTTCGAGTTCGAGATGAATAGATAAATCTGAAACTCGATATAAAGTTGATGAACTTTATCAATAATATCCATCGTAAACATCGCCGTTCCATTCTTTCGGCTAAATACGAATGAGTTCATTTAATTTTAATAATTACAACTGGTTGTAAAAGTGTAATTATCTTGTTTAATTCCAAAACATATAATCATGCAATTAAACATGAAAACCCGTAGATAAAATGGATAATTATAAACGTAACACCGCAAGGAATTAACGCACCGATGCGGCTGCGTTTTGGTACATACGTTAGAAAGATCTTAAACTTACGAGGTTAGGTCAAAGAGTATTGAAGAAAACAATGGTTAGTTTGTAGTGAAAAGCGAAAGTTGGAGGCGAATTAGGTGGTTAGCTAGCTCACCAAAGCCCACATGAATCTGTTATGTAAGCTATTACTTGAAGCTTAGGGCATAGTTTTTGGCAGTGATTTAACCTACTCTACTATGTTGAAATCACTTATATTTGTAACTTCCGTTATAAGAGTTCTAAATAGAATCTATGAACTTCAGGGTATGTTTGGGAGCTGAACTTCAAACATGTCAACGGTACCACAGGACAGGTCAAATCTGTGTGTTGTAGATTATGAGGAAATCTTGATGGAGTAGAAATCCAAGTTTTTGTGAAGCAGTTTTAGCAATGGACCCCACATGATCGCCCCCTCAGAGGGCGCCCTTGATGCTGATACCGACGATGTATACGGAGGACTTCATAGGAATAGTTGTACCTGACATCATCATATTAGGCATTGTGGGATCCGGCTTCGTGAAGAAAAACGTTTGTGTTTTGGTTGCATGACCTCTACTAGATCCCCATTTCAAAATTGTTGCCAGGTCCTCATTTATTGCCTCCACATGTTCTTGTCACGTTCGTTTGGCTACATTTGATGATATAGGGGCTCTAGATGTGTTGTGTAAGCAGTAGTGTAGTATCACCTGCATAGCTTTGAACGGGCAGGAAGTCACTTTCAACAGATCGTTGATATAGAGCTGTAACAAAGTTGGTGCCGAGACTGGTCCCTGTGGAACACCAGCGTTAATAGCCTTTGTATTATAGGAGACTCCGGCAACCACGGATATATATGAAACACATGAGGAATCTCTTCCTCACGTGTTTCATGAGATGTCTGCCATATAGATCCAAGCAGGTCACTTATTGATCTCTGCTGACGAAAGCCATATCATTCACTATTTTGGTGCTCTCTATCTATTGGATCAGTTCGATGTTCATTGCTTTCTCCGTTACTTTAGAGACCACAGATGGTAGTGCATTTGGTCTACAACTATTATTGGGAAAGGTCTTCTTTCCTTTTGTTTTGAAATTAGTTGGTATCTAGCAGCTGTCTTTCGGCTGGTGTTTTGGGGCACATTCCTTGAAAACAACGTTCGATAATAAATAGAACATTATTGTTTTACTAAATCAAATAGAATTTTCCTTGTGGAAACGACCATTCACCAAGTATTTTCGTAGATAAATGGAAAATTCATTCACCATTACATGAGTCCAAATGTGCTGTTTGTAGGATGAATTCATTTTCCTGCACACTAATCTGTTAAAAGTTACTTTTATGTGTTTTTCATAGTCTGTCAAAGACGAGATGAGTGTGAGCACCTTTAAAATCAACTCACTGCAAAGAAGACAAAAGCCGAAACACGTCAAAAAGGCTGTTTCATTAAGATATCGTTTAAATTGCTAAGAAAACCCACAACTTTCCATCATACATTCTTTTATTTATTTTCTTGAACCATTTGGGAATGTATTGTTATGATTTCATTTCCTAAACAATAAAATGATAAAATTAGAACTTACCGAACATTGAAAATCAGAAAAGATTAATAAAAAGATATCAAATGGAATTAAATACAATGTTAAAAGTTAAATAATAGTTAGTATAATATAATGAACAATGTAAAACATAATAAACAACAATGTAATTAGAATAAAAGTGTAAAACAAGAACTTCAGTGAAAGTGAATAAACGTACAGTGTTACGAAGACAGAAATCATAATTAAAATGATTACAAAAACTATCATGAGATAGCACAAACTATTGAAAAATGTTATAGATATAAGTTAGGATTAGTAAATTTGAGTTATATAATGTTAAAGAAATGTTATTGATATGTTATATTATGTACTAGTTTTTTAATAATGGCAACTGTCAAATTTATAATAATTATAGGAATAATCATATTAATCATAATCTAATCATAGGTTATCTTATACCAAAGTGTGTGGAAAAATGTAGGCAATATGAATTTAAAAAGAAGGAATCATCATCATTTAAAATAAGTCGAAAATCTCCAATAATTAAAAATTTAAAGAATACTAAATTCTGATTGGTCGATGCAATTTTATAGACGTCAGATTAGTAACAATGTAAAAGTTCTGTCAGTTTGCAACAATCAACAAAGCATTCTTGATAGGTAAACTAAGCACCTCATTGGTTATTTTTGAAAATACTTGGCGTCCTTTTTGAAGGCCTATAAAAGGATTCTGAAGATCAAGCCAAGTCAGTTAGCCATCAACATCTGAAGAGTCAAGATACTCAAGCTACTCAAAAGATTTCCATAACCTTAGTTTTGGATAAACATCGGTGAACCCAAGTGTTCCAGTAGCTTCGTATGGTTGAAAGTAACCGAAGCAAATAAGTAATTTATACAAGTCAAGTAGTGTTCCCAGTCTTCGAACAAAGTTTTTTAAAAGTTATTATAACCATAATTCACAAGTAGCATCGTATAATAGTTAGTCTTCGACAACGTTCCAATACATCATTTAAGGTTTTATATCTTTTGAAAAAGAATAAGACAAGTTAACAATTATCAACAGTTCCTGATTTCTAAAGAAGTAACCACATTGTTTACCTGTGATTTGTGTATAGCAAAGTAATTGTGTTCTGATGAAGTGAATTTCAAATTAATAAGAAGATTAAGCCAATTGAACATTGCCTACATTTTAAACATATTCTTGGATATAAACTAAACGTAAGTTTATTTATTATTTCTCCATTGTATTATTATCTGTCTGTAAATCTGAAAGAAAGATTGTAGATTATAACTTTGTAAACAAAGATAAATCGAAATAATCATTTTGAGGTTAGATCATAGATCTATTTGAATACAACATTGTAGAAGTTAATACACGAGATAAATTAGTCATAGAAATTTAAATATTAAAAGTTAGCATTCAATGAACATTGTGTTTAATTCCATAGATATAAAATAAAAAAGGTAAAAGTTCATTATTCAAATCATTAGATTATTCAAATCAAAACAAACATAAGATTTAAAAATACAAATAAAAGCTAGCCGGTAGATTTCAAAACATTGAAATATTCAAATTAATTCAAATAATAATTAAAGAATAAAACTCAGTTTTTATATCAATTGTCACCACAACGTGGGGCAATATAAACCAAAAGACCTTTCCTTAATAGTATGTTATGTTTTCTTGGTATGCAGGTTTTTAGATAAAACTGAAAATAAAATAAAAACTCTCTTTTTTGATGTTTCGATATTTTATTTTCAGTCTATGTAAGAACCGAAATACCAAGAAAGCATAACATATATATATTGTGTGTATGTGTATGTGTGTGTGTATGGAATAAATTCCGCGCTGAGAAATGTCACCCGCCATTCGACATCTCTAAATCAAAAACGCACTAAACCAACAAAGGTGACATTTCGTAAAACACAAACGGCGGAAGTTCTCATGTTTGACTGAAGGAAGCTGTAAACCAAGTTGTAAATTTACTTAAACGTTCACATCCAAACATAAAATCGACAACTTCATTCCAACAAATCTTTTATTTTCTAAGGAAATAAGCTACAGGACAGCCAACGCAGCTTGACAGTTTACAGATGCCGTATGTTTCACGTTACTGAATCACATTAAGTGTAGAAAATGCAATAAGATACTTTAAAATATCTACATCTATAACCACATGTGTATTATGACTAGACACGTACTAAATCTTTGTCGCCAATATAAGATATAACGGCAACCTAAGACCTTACAATAATTAGAGTCCAAACAAAAAATTGAAATTAAAATCATAAACGCTGTTCACGAGAAAGAAATGACGTCATAACTCAAGGTGGGCCATTGTTGCCAGGTTGAGCAGTTTTTCAATAATTTTGAATAAAACTAACCGTTTGATTCAACTAACTGTGTGTACAGAAATTCAGGTGTTCTTTACTTATTATATCAAATAATACAAATTATTTGTAGTTTTAAATGTAATTCACAAACTGTTGTAGTGTTTACCAAATTGTTGAAGTAAACAAGTATGACTTCATTTCTTGTTCTTTATTGACACCTTGCCTAAAATATCTGTACCTTCCTCCAGCCGAAAACCGTAAGTAAATATACAGTTCTAACAGCCCAACAGTTATGAAATATCAATCCGATTGATTTTCTTCTCGTTGAAAAGAATGTTATGAAACTATAATTTTGGAGGTTGAATTGAATTCTCAGATAATAATATCATTATTAGGCTCATAATTCTTTTAATAAGTTCTATTCGAAGTGTATATATGTAAGACGTTACCGACAGGTAAGGTTTCCGGTGAAGCCACCGAAAGATTATGTTTTCCAAACCTCACCAAGAAATTATGTTTTCCAAATGTTATGAATGTCATCAATAAGTAAGCTGCCCGTATGTCACCGTTAGGTTCTCCAAAAGTCACAGAGATATAAGTTTAGGGTCATTTTCGAATAATTTTGGTATCATAAGAGATAGACATATACCATCGCGGAGTTTTCTGTAGACCTTTTCAATGTGTACAATACTTAGTACATTATTTTGATATATCTCGTAGGGTTCAGCCTGCGTTTGCAATGTAAGCGGAAAAAATGTAATTATTTACGACATCACATTAGAAACCTCAAAAATAACAGTATTTCTCCACTATTTAATGGATGTTATTATACATATAAACCTTCCTCTTCAATCACCCTATCTATGAAGTTTAGGTAAAAACATATATTTTACCATTTAACCTATATACATAGAACTAAAGTAAAGCAAGATATTTACAATTCATAGTTGAAAATCTATATTCAAAAATATAAAAGAATTATAAAGAGGAGGAAAATATTTGTAGCATTAACAAAATTGTAAAATAATGAGTACCTAATAAAAACATAATAAAATAACGGTATGTACGAAAAACAGATTAGACAAAAATATATAATTTCCGGATAGGGAGAAACAGATTCTTGGTTAATTTTCTGAATTTCATGTGTGAAAGTAGTTTTGGATCAAAGTTTACAGAGTGATGAAAGTGGCAGCATATGTGAAGCTTCTATTAAAAATGTATTTACTGATAAATGGAATATTTAGTATATTTTGATTTCTTAATTATCTATTATGGCAATTGGCCCTGAAAATAAGTTATTATTATAGATGTGTGTAAATGTAACATGACCAATTCAACGAAAATTGAAAAATAACATAATGATTTACCTTAAATATAGTAAGAGTTGCACCAAAATTTGCAAATTTTATACAACTTACGAGGGGAGCGGATGAACGTTCTTGCACATGCATTTTTATTTGTATAACGTATTTTTTATTGAAGCTTGCTATAAATGTCATTGGTTAATAACTCAAGCTTACCTTACTTCTAATGTTGAATACAATGGAAAAGAACTCACCTGAAAAAGAAAATTAGATTAGAATAATTAAAAATTTTGCTAGCATAGGAAATGTATTCCATATATTTACAAAATGTTATTCATACGACTGTGTCAAGATTCCATGTCTCTTTGAAAAGTTTATTATAAAATAAAATATTAAGAAACCAAGAAACTCATAGTATCTACATTTCGATATATGTTCGTCAACGTGAAATATATTTGAAAAATATTGAAAGTAACTAAATTGTGGGTCTTATTCAGGGCCGTAGTGTAAAATACCCTTGAGGAAAAGCCAAGGTAACACTTTCATTTTTTAAACATACTTCTACAGAATTAATAAAGCTTAGTCTTCAGCTGTTGATAAATTTTAAAGAAAATACATGTTATAAAATATCCAGATCATCCGATTTTCAAACAAACAAAAATAAGGAATTTTCGTAAATATATGCTTAAGATGAATTACTTCACTCGCCAATTCTTCGGAAACTCCGGCATCGTATTTTTCCCCAAATTGAAAAACATACCAAATCTCAATCTTCAACGCTATATGCTTACATCCATGCAGTCTAAAAGACTATAAGACTAACATAATATTCAATGGAAGATATGTCTGACTTTTATACACTGTGTAACGCTTTTTAGATTTACGGAGAATGATGATTGAGACATTCGATAAAATATTGTGTCTATCTTGAAATGTTTCGTAAAAATTATAGTTAACGCTCTTGTAGCTTTGCAATAAAAGGTATTACTTGCTGCAATTTTCAGCTGAGAATAGATCGGCATGAAATGAAAAACTTACTTGCAATGAGGTTAAGTACAGTGTGCGAGCTTATTATAAAAGGATGTCCCAATTCAGTTCTCTAGAGCGAGCCTTGTCTTTTGCGGAGTACAGTCGGGTCGTAAAATTTTATTGCAGCGTCTGTGACCAAAATGACTGCTGGTCAAAAGACAAAACAAGAACTGTTCAATGTTTATAGTTGATGTTTTGATTTTTTCAGTCAGATCCATCTTAATTGATGTGTCAGTTCCTGGGAATGCCGACAGTTAAATTGTTCTTTATTGTTTGTACCTTTAAATGGAGACAATCGCTTGATTTTATAAGAGTCATTTAAAAAAATCTACAATCCATGAGATTTGCTTCCAGGCATTTGCCATTTATAAATTAACAAACTGTTGGTACGGTTACCTCAGTAATTACTGAATTACCACAATAATGATCATATTATAATAAAGATTTTAGTAGGAAGAATGTCTCTCAAGAAGGAAAATAAATGATAATTCATTTTAACGTAATATGTTTTGTTCTGTTCCGCCAGTCGGATCTTCAATATTGATCAAGGCTCAGCTCTAATAGAACCTGCTCCCTGACACAGATTGCTTTCATATGAGAACGACTTCTTTCACTTTATCTGAATATGAAAAATCAGAACAATTTGTATAATAGTTTCACTATGGATAAGAAATAATCACCCTTATCCACTAAAAATACTATTAAAGTATCAGAGTAAACTCTGATGCTACTTGGTAGCCAAAAGGTCCTCAGTACTTTAATAGTAATTTTAGTGGATAAGGGTGATTATTTCTTACCAATAGTGTTATAATATATCCACAGTGTGAACTCTTTATAGTTTACTGTATAATGGCTTGTTTACGCAATTATATCTCATGTATCTGGGATGATCGAGTGATCTTCCAGTCCCATTCGAGGTGGCTCCGATACGTATCTAAAAAAAGGTACCGTTTCATAAGATACAGTAGATCTAAATTGGAAATAGTTGAGTAAGATGAAAATAAAATCGGCAATGATGACGAAAAAATAAAAAGGATTTCTAATAAATATGTCAAATAAATATGTAGGTAAGTAATTTGGGAACATCATTTAATTTAATTATGTATTCGTCAACCGAAGAAAAACCCTTAATAATTTAAGTTTGGAGGTGAAATTTATCTAGGATGTATTTTTTATAGTTTGGTAATTTATTGTTCAATTTGATACCTGCATAAGTAGGTGATTTTTCATACAATGCGGTATTGTTTATTTATTCTGAGCAATTTGCCATTTCTAGTACTGTAGGGATGCTCGAGTTAGTTACAAAATACTCTAAGTATGTTTTTTTTCAAATGAATCCCTAGATGTTCTGAATTGCCTCAAAACGAGAACAGCATGAGTCAGTTGTTTGACTACATGATCAATTTGTTGATCCCAACTAAGGCAACTATCTACCATAGATCCTAAGAATTTGAAAATATTTTCATTAGATATTACCATCTGCATCAGTCCATGAGAAATATAGACATTCTGCTTTACTAACATTGTTCTAACACCATTCTTTATATAGGCTTCAAGATGATTATCACCTTAATTTGAAGCTCTGCTGGATCCTTTATTGGGAGAAGCAAGTTAATATCATCAGCAAACGTTATTATAAGAGCCTCCAACAAAGGGAGGTCGTTAACAAACAGTAATACCAAGCACTATGCCCTATGGCACTCCCAGGTTAACATCATAATCATTTGAATAATTATTGCCAATTTTCATTCCAGTTATATATAACAAAGAAAGGATTTTATTTATTTTAATTCAATATTATATCCGTGCAACCCTACTGTTAACTCTACTGTGCCCATACATGGTAACATTCCACCAGTAATGCCTTGTAACTGTAATTCCTCTACCCTTCGTACTTCATCATAGTTTACAAAATTTTCCTTTATAATAGAAATTACCGCGCCCGTATCTACCAAGGAAGGTAAACTCCTTCCATTAACCGTTATATGAATAAACGATGGCGCTCATTCATTAAAAATATTATTTACATGAGGAACCTTCATTACCTTGGAAATTTTATTCGGCACAATTCCTATTCCCTTATTATTTATCATTACCCCCCTCTGGCTGCCTTGTGCACCGAAGGGAGTTACTCGTTTAAAGGATTCACATCCTCTCGTTCTTTTACATTCCTTACATTATGAATCCTATTAGTATTACGCACATCTTGTATCCCCGGCCGATACCTATTTTCATGTCCCATTTGATTTCTCTCATTACACCCGCGCCTGCGTCACCTTGATAACCTCTACCATTCCTGTACTGATTTTGATTCCACTGTTGATTTCTTTTCGTATCTTGGGATTCCCGTACATTATAGCCTGATTGCCTTTCACATACGATTGTCTATTTTTACACTCCCAGGCAAAATGTCCCATATTTCCGCACTTTCATAAGTAAAATGCCAATATCTTTTAAAATTTCTCTTTTAAGCCCTACCTTTAACTGATTCATAATCAACTGATTACATTTTTTTTTAAACCTGGAATTTCTAATACATCACTTTCGCGCATATCTTCCTCTAAAATTAAGTTCCCTATCATTCTTACCCTTGTAACAAAATCACCCACAGTTTCATCGTGCCTTTGAAACAATTTATTTAATTTCATGAGGTTTTCACCCGGAATCACTTTCCTGGAGAAACATTTCATGAATTTCTCCTTCAGTTGCGCATACGTCATAGAGCTGGAACTCTAAATCCCATTTTGTACACTATGAAGCTGATGTCAAGTGAATCATGATAATATTCATAATTAAGTTGACATAATTCATTCCTATATAAACTCCGATACTTTTCGGGGCCAATCACTACTTCATCAAGGCTTTTTCAAGAGTTGTTACAATTGTACGTTCTATAAAAAAAATTGGTTATAAGTTGGAACTATCTTTTTAAAATAGTACCTAGCAAAATTACCAGCAAATTGTCTTATCGAATATAATTACTAACATCAATTATGAATCCCTACAAATGTCAGTTATATACGTAGACGCCTGGATGTATTTGACAAGAATTTGAAAAAGAAGAACAAGGTAATTATGTGATTATTTTCATAAATAGCGACCAGGTGTTTCGAGCTAATGGATACTTGGCTTCATCTGCTTCCGAATTTGAATTGTCTCAGTTAGTAAAGTGAAAACGTTTAAAATTAATTTCAGTACTTCGGATGCAATCACGGAAAGTTTTATAATCCCCTCACTTAATCGTAAATAGTAATTAAAAGTAAATTAAATTTTCCTAATTTGAACTTATAAGTAATAATCATACTTAACCTTGTACAAGCTTCACAAGAACACTGAATAATGGTGAATAATAACTAAAAATATAATAATTATAAATCTAACTTTGTATTTCCCTATAATTTCTATGAAATAATCATTTTATTATAACCATAACTGCATCTTACATTACTCTAAAATTCCCAAACTGAATATTTAATAAACGGTGACAAAGGTAACATAGTCTCAATGCAAAAATTGAAACAGATATCGGAAGGGCATTGGACTATTTTGTACTATATCATTCAATAATGTACAATAAATAATTATAAGGTACACTTAGCACCTCTGGTTGCTTTGTTGAAAATGTTGTAGGTCTAATAGAAATGACTATATTGGCGGTATATACAATAGAAACACGTTCGACCTACGATCTATGTGGAACCTAACAAGCATTTAATTCTGCATCTATAGACGTTATTCCTAAATTAGCGCTATTATTACTGTGAGCAATTTCGAAATGATTCACATCATTAGCAAATAACGCCTGCGAGGCATCGTTAGATATACATTTTTTTCACTCGATAAATGATAAGTTTGGAATGGTATCGCTTATAGGTAGTTATGTACTTATGTAAAAACTTTGACGCTTTATTACATAATTAAGATAAATTACTATAAATGTAAAATAATAAGATGTTTGTATGAATAATGCTCCTCTCATTTCTGATGTATAACTCATTATTTGCAATTTGATCTTTCAATCATTGACACGGTATCGAGCATGACATTGTACCTCGTGGCACGTTCTCACAACTTCTTTTCGTATTTGATATAATGGTAACTCCAATTCTCTACCAAACTGTTTCTGATAGTAATTAATGCCTTATAATGCAACCTTATTAATGTATTTTGTTCTTGGTATTTCTGAATATATATTCGTAGCAACGAACTCATGAGTTAAATATTAAGTACGAGATTCAGTTCGTAGCATATCCAGTTTATCAAATTTTCGAAACCAAGTAGGTATCAGTTTTCATAATAACCAGAAATAAACTAAAATTGCTAAAATAATAAACTAAATCTGATAAAAAAGGTTTTTCCGTTAGCGCGTCATAAATTTCAATCCCAATCTTTATGTTATTTTGAAGAACAATCTACTTCATCTGCCTGAATACATTTTGGAGGCCCACTCTAATGGAAGGGCCTGAGCAGACCTATTGATACCTCAGCATTAGATGTCCCTGTATGAAGAAAGTCCACGATATATGGGCAACAAACATCCGCAATCGCTGAAAGATAATGCAAACTTAAAACAGTTTAAGAAGGGAGTTCATAAACTTTTGAAGAGCATGAATTTTACAGTGTTTCTGAGTACTTGGTAGCTATAATAACTGATGATTCATAAAGTTTTGCTCATTTCCTTCAATTTCCTAATTTAATATTCATAAATAAGTATAGTGGATACTGGGCTATAATTATAATTATTATTTTTTAGTTTTCGAACTTAATATAATAATGCTTTCCAAAGAAAGTATTATCTTTGTATTTCTTTATATCATTTTCTCTTTTTTGTTTTCCTTTACTGTCTTATTTGTTGTACCAAAATACGTGTTCATTTATCTATTCAATTATTTATTTACTTACATACCTGTATATTCTTGACGTGTCTTATCATGTTATATCATTGGTCTTATGGACAATAAAAATTATTATTATTATTATAATGGTGTGTTGAATGTTCCGAATATGGTTGGGAATAATTTCTGACTAATTTTTGTACCCCAGAGATTTCACATGACTCCATAAGAAACATCGCAACGCAACGGTTTGTGAACGCATGATCTTGGTGGTCAGTTGACATAAGCATTCCACAAAATAACGCGTCCAGGAAACTGTTGAGATTGTTGAAAGAAAACATTTGTCAGTTATGTCAAAGATGTTCCGTTGGCATGTCCTGTACAGCTCACCATTAAACAGTTATACGATTTCCATCCTTGTTTTCGAAAAAAATAAGGCCCGATTATGCCTTGAGCCCAAAAACCCCCAAAAAAGGTTCCCTTCTCAAGATAGAGAGGCGATTCGTGAATCACTTGAGGATTTTCGTCAGCCCAATCCTAAAACTTTGGTTCTCACAAGTTTTTCGGAAAAATTAACAGGAACTGATATATATCGTCAAGATGGCGACCGGAAGCCGCAGGTACAGTCTCGACTTTTCGGTTTTCGACTCTACCTATGTTCCCTTCCCACTTTGGACAAAATCTCGATAGGTGCAGTTTTTTCAAAAACTCACTTCTAGGTGCACTGGACTATTAGAGTTACGTAAAAATCAATATACCTATATCTAATGGTATTTTTATCATGATCCTTATGTACATAAATAAAGACCAATTTTCTTATTCATAGTGTTATAGGGTATCCACAGTGTGAACTCTTTTGTAGTTCAATATTGCCATATTGCCTTTGAGGTACATGCTTTCCTGTGCAATATATTAGTTTTAGCTTCACAACACTCGAATATTCTTGTTATTCTTGCAAGGATTTTTGTGCGGTTAATTGGCTTTTTCACAAAATTTTGTCTATGTAGGATAAAGTGAATGATCTATTTAGTGTTTGTCGGTGACGTTAATGGTGTTTCATATTATTCTTAAGTAGAGTTGTTCAGACTATATGCCATACATCAATCATTTCAGGCATGTATGTTCCTTTTAGATTAGCTTTTTAATGAGATTTCATTAAAATTTGCGAAGCTATCCATCTTATTTATCAATTTCTTGGTTTGATTCATTATCTACATCGAGTATATCTAATTAGTTCTCATGACAGATCATTTTACTGGACAGGTTTCCTTATTTTATTTTATTCGTACTATTATATGGATGAGTAGATTAGTTACACCGTAGTCTGTAAACAATTTTAACTTGAAAAACCACTTTTGAAATTCAATACATATAACCACATAAATCATCGCTTTATTTCACAAGTGCCTTTGATATTATGTTGCGGTTACAGTTTTAACAAACTCACAATTGACTTATAGCAACGCTATAATTACAGTATCTATGGAATTCAACATGAAAGAAATTACAACTAACTAGGGCACGCTGTACTATTAATAATTGACTTTTAGTCAACACAGGATGTTTTCAATTGATACCATTATATTATATAAGAAATAAAAGAAACCTCAAGTAGAACTCTAGTGTCGGCAATATTGTAAATTTATATGAACACAGGTCATTATATATATTTCTTATGAGAAATGTTATATCAATAGTTTAGTTTTTGAATGTTGCGATTCTTTAAATGAGCAACAGGGTTTCAGAAGTAGAGACTAAAACTATTGATTGAATTAGTTAATGCAATTTCATTGAATTGATCAACATATAGGAATATTTCTTTAGTAACAACCAACTTTGATTGACTATTTAGCATTGATGAACATTTGTTGAATGCTTCCTCCAATATAAAAATATTTATGCATTAATTTCTCATAATCTCTTTTTTTAAGATATTTCAATTGAATCACTTTCTGTGGCAATTAATCTTGTAAATTGAATTATATAGTTCATCACGCAAATTTCATTATGAATTTCATAGAATTCATTATTACTATCTTGCCCCAATTTTTTTTGACGTTGCTTCCTGTCGCCGCAATCCATTATCTAGTGATATGAAAATTAGCAGAAAAGTTTTCAAGCTGCTACAAAAGAAGCAATCCTATATATTAATTTATGAAATGAATCTAAAACTAATCTTAACTATTGTATTTTTGACATATTATTTGTTTTGATGACAATTAAAATAGCAAGAACAGAACAATTTAGTTTGTATCATATTTTATATTTTTTCGTGTTTTCCAAATTATTTTTTCAGTGTTAAATTAACTTCATATCCTTCATAATTAGTATGAATATTAATAAAAAGTTATCACAACATTTTGTTGAATACATTTTTCATTCTTCTTTTGTTATACAGGGTGTCCCAGGTTTTAGTAGCAGAACTTCAACAGTCGATAGAAAATTTGATTTTGAGAAAAAAGTTCCTATTAACATATATGCACAGACGTTTAGTTTTTGAGATTTTGAGGGTGGTGAAATTGAAAAACAAATTTCGTTTTTTGCGAATATCTCCGAAATCGTTTATCGTACAGAAAACAGCTTTTGCAAACATTTTCTACTCATAGTAAGCTATGTTCTGTGTGATAAAAAATTTTTTTTAGTCATAATTGGTGAAGATTTTGAAGGGGTAGTGGGTGTTTTTTTCCCCAACTTCTACGCCACTGGAAAAAGTACGGTTTTAAGACAACCATTTGAACCGCCAATGTTTTCTACACAAAAAAGGTAATTGGTCATAAGCTCTAAAGTTGACCTTTTTCGAGAAAAATCAACTTTTATGTTGAAAAACATGGTCAATTCTTATTAATTATACAAAATTTATTCAAACGTTAGAAAAAGTAACAAAACCAAAAAATTAACCATGTTATTCAACATAAAAGTTGATTTTTCGCGAAAACGGTCAACTTTGAAGCTTATGACCAAGACTACTTTTTCTGTGTAGAAAACATTGGCGGTTGAAATGGTTGTCTTAAACCGTACTTTTCCTAGTGGCGTAGAAGTTGGGGAGAAAAACACCCACTACCCCTTCAAAATCTTCACCAATTATGACTAAAAAAAAATCTTTATCACACAGAACATAGCTTACTTTAAGTAGGAAATGCTTGCAACAGCTGTCTTCTGTACAATAAACGGTTCCGGAGATATTCGCAAAAAACCAATTTTTTTCTTCAATTTCAACACACCCTGTATCTCAAAAACTAAGCGTCTGTGCATATTTGTTAATAGGAACTTTTTTCTCAAAATCAAATTTTCTATCGACTGTTGAAGTTCTGCTACTAAAACCTGGGACACCCTGTATATTAGTACATGATGATAAGTGCTAAAAGAGACCAAATCGCATTATTTCATTATAATAGAATATTCAATTCCGAATCTGGTGGGTGTTTGTTGTAACATAATACTTTATATATTAGTATTTTGTGACTATAAATGTTTATAATGTAAGAAGATATAAGATTAGGTGAATTTTGATTTCCATTGTTCCGATTTGAAATCGGGTGAATAATTTCAGGTACATATTTATATAATGCATGGCGAGTCTTGAGGAAGTGTAAAAAAATATTGAAGGTCAAGTCAGATGGTTACAGAAACACTAAGTATGACTTTCGGGGTCAAATCAACAAATACAGCGAGTACGTGATGGTGTAATTTCAAAATAGATTTTTAAATTGATATCATTTGCCATTCTGAGCTTCTATTAAAATTTACTAACTTAGTTTATATTGTAGTTAATATGCAAAACGCCAGGTTGTTCATTTCCTGCGGAAATATTGCTTATAAATGTTGCATTAAAATTTGATGATCAAGCTGGAAGTTGTTTAATATAAACCGTTTATACAGCTGTATTACATTCATCTCTAATGTTTTACTAATTGGTGTTATGTTTGAGAGTCAATAAACGACATATCTTTCTTCCTTCGAAATATTTAAAATAACAAGTAGATTTCAATCAATAAGCAACATTATACAATAATTATGTGTTTCATTTTCATAACCAAATGATTTGGATTTGGGAATAAATTAAATTGTCATTATACAATGAAATCGATACCATACATATGGTTAACAATTTATAATCGGTTTATTGTTTTAGGACATCTTTTACATTTTATTCAATATCTATATTTCGTAACGACTCATCGTCACTTTTATTTGAAAATTCACTATATTTACAATATCATATAGATTACACTAAACGATGATACATAACCAGCATTCAGATGAACAGAAGGCAATTTCAATATAACACTAGCCCATTCACATTGATATTACTTGAATTATTCATTATCCTCTTACTTCCCTTACTATTATGTAAGAATTTCTGGATTTCTGGATCCATCTAGCCTATGAATTATTGTCTATTAGTCTAGGAGCTAGACCTGTATTGTCAGGCATTTCCAAGGTACAGCCACCTCAAATTTTTGTCTTTTTTATTGCACGAACCTTTCTCGGAGTTATTGTATATTGGACAGCATGTAATCCTTATACATTTACACCTAGTGCCAAGGTTTTTTACCGAGGCGATTTCTTGGAGCTGACCAGTTAATTTAGTAAACTAAATGGAATGCACTAACACAGTTTCTAACCGGGAGGAAAATGTTTGTTATTGTTGCCAGTTGTTGAAAAAATGCATGCCAAGGTTTTTTATTGGGGCATTTCCGAGTAATTGGCCATTATTAGGACCAAAAATGGAATTTTTTTACCACTTTACGGAAAACGGGTGCATTGCCACAAAATACATTGGCACTATATTAAAAACCTTAATTTGTTGTCAAAGAATAACCAATATGAGTACCCCGAAAACCTCCTCCACAAAAGAAATCAGTAATTTTGATATTTAACCGCTGTCGGAGTCAAATAATTGCGTAATATATGAAATCAAATTTATTGATATCATAATTACTGATTTTTGTTGGGAGAGGTTGGATTGGCACTCATACTGGTTACTGTTTGACACCAATTTAAGGTATTTGACATAGTGCCAAGGAAATGCCCCTATAAAAAACCTTGCATGTGTTTTTTCAAAAACTGGCAATAATAACAAACATTTTCCACCTGGTTAGAAATTATGTTAGTGCATTCCATTTTGCCTACTAGATTAACTGGCCAGCTCCAAGAAATTGTCTTGATAAAAATCCTTAGCACTAGGTGCAAATGTATAAGAATTACATGCTTTTCTATATTCAACAATTCCGAGGAAGGGTTCGTGCAATAAAAAAGACCAAAATTAGAGGAGGCTGTAGTTTGGAAACTCCTGACAATGCACGATTCGGTCTATGAGAGCTATTGTACATTGAACCTTTCTCCACCAATATATATTAGTGCCAAGGTGTATTCAGGCCCACCATATCGCTCTAGCTCCTAGACTATACATCACTTTGAATGCGCCCTTCCTATTGGCCGTACAAATTTGAAAATTTGTAAATGGCTTCAAAGTGGGAAAATGAGATTAGCATGAATTTTGGGGGCGGTAGCACCCTTGCAATTGGCACCAGCCTTTATTTTTTGGAATGTATTCTATAGTATCATTAAGACAACATAATACTTATAACCAGCAGGAGTGCCTTAAATGACGTCATCGTAGGAATGGAGACAAAATTGTGTGTTCCTCACATAGATAATCCAAAAATATATGGTTTTGAAGAAAATAAGTGAATCTATAATCCAATCATACAATTAATAGTCCAGGCCTTAAGCCGGGAAAAAGGCCATAATAAAAAACTATATATAGTAAGCTAGAATTTCAATTTTTTTTCCATTTTGTTTATAAAACCCCATAGACGACTATCAAGACAGCGGGGGTCGACCTTTCTACCCCCCCCCCCGGGTTTCAACCCCTCATAGGAGCATTCTTTTAAAAACAGTCCAAAATCAATGAATTAGAAGCCGAAAATGACCCCTAGTATGTTTTCTGGGTCGCTGATCACGATTCCGCAGTTAGTTTTCTCGAAAAACTCCCTCCACATGGGAAATTTGGAAAATTTATGTATAATATATAATTTATAATTTTGTTGCAAAAATGACCTCTAGTAGGTTTTTTGGGTCGCTGATCACGATTCCGCTGTTATTTTTCTCACAAAAGTCTCCCCAGATGGAAAATTCGGGAAATTTAAGATTTTCCTGAGACGGTTATGAATAATAAAGTATAATTTTGTTGCAAAAATGACCTCTAGTAGATCTTATGGGTCACTGATCACAATTCCGCTGTTATTTTTCCAAAAAACTCTCCAGATGGAAAATTCGGGAAATTTGGGATTTTCCTGAGACGGTTATGAATAATAAAGTATAATTTTGTTGCAAAAATGACCTCTAGTCATGACCTCTAGTGATTTTTGCATTAAAATTATACTTTATTATTCATAACCGTCTCAGGAAAATCTCAAATTTCCAGAATTTTTCATCTGCAGAGTTCTTTTGGAAAAATAACAGCGGAATCGTGATCAGCGACACAAAAAACCTAATAGAGGTCATTTTTACAACAAAATTATACTTTTTTTATTCATAACCGTCTCAGGAAAATCTCAAATTTCCCGAATTTTCCATCTGGAGATAGTTTTTTGGGAAAAATAACAGCGGAATCGTGATCAGCGACCCAAAAAACTTACTAGAGGTCATTTTTGCAACAAAATTATAAATTATATATAAATTTTCCAAATGGCCCATCTGGAGGGAGTTTTCCGAGAAAACTAACTGCGGAATCAAGATCAGCGGCTCTTAATTCATTAATTTTGGACTGTTTTTATAAGAATGCTCCTCTGAGGGGTTGAAGTCCCGTTTTGGGGGTAGAAAGGTCGACCCCCGCGGTCTTGATAGTCATGAATGATCTATGGGGTATTAGGAACAAAATGCAAAAAAAATTTGGAATTCTAGCTTACCATATTTTTTTTTTATTTTCCGGTTCGTAGCCTGGACTATAACCCGCAGAAGTGAACTCTTTCAGTTACGTATTTAAGCTGATCTAATTTTTTCCACTCTCTCGTCTACATCGCACTACCAAAAGTCAAATTACTGATTAGTTTTTCACGTTTCAAGTCTAAGTGGATCCAAATGAATATTAAAAAAAATGTGTTCGTCTATCTAGAACACAACATTATATAGAACACATTTGGTTATAAAAGATTGGAGATAAGGGTTCCTATCATACGGTCGAAACTACTGTCAATTCTTAGGAACCTCTCTCAATTTTACTTGGCGAATATATGTGACATATATTATAAATTCAAGAATATATCCTTTGAACCTCAAGCCAGGACTTGTTTAAGATTTGTTAGGACATTTTAGTAGAACTAATAACTCATTTATATAATTATTACAGAAGATGGGACACTTCCCTTGCTTTGAAAAGTATATACAGATTCCTGATGAACACTTTTCATGAACCTTCATCTGTATTCATGAGAATAGTAGCCAGGTTTATATTTTAGAATTTGGAGTGACAAATATTTGTCGGTGGCCTCAAATAAAACGACAATAAACCCGTACGAACTTTCGAGATCCAATAAACCCTTCGTCGTTTATGCTACAATAAGCCCAACCACTTAAATTGTAAACTGACATTAATAAATGACGATCCTCGGTATTATCAATTAATAAACACGAATCGGAATTAATACTGTTAAGTAAAATAAATATTTGAAGTCTCCGAAAACAAATAAGTGTTTAGTACCTAATTTAAAGTGTGCAAGCGTATCTGTCAAAGTAAATTTAAATACACCGCAAATATAAATATTGAACCAAGCTGAACAAAGTTTACATATCAGGTCATATTGTACACACAGATTTATTTGTTTTATAATTCAGTAGCACTTGCTCGTTGCTTACTGGTTGCAGTGGGAATGTCTCTGCAATAAATGACAAACGAAAGTTAAATAACAACAAGATTTCTGTGTACTTTATTCAGCGATAAATGCATCAAACGTACTTGACTCCTGACCTTAGAGGTTATCTTCGATTTCACAATTCGAATTCAATTCAACTAGCAGTTTAGGTATATATATATAAGGCAAGGTTTTATTTTTTTTAAGGTTTTTTACAAAATCTAGAAAATAGTTTCAGATATTGAGCTGAGTTTTGTGACAGATTAACGTGAATTAGGAACATGCTTTTCCACTTAATAAGTTGTTTGAAAATTGAATCAGTGTCTTACTTAAATATTAGCCTTACATCAATTTTAACGCTTTTTCGATCTGGATATTTGTTTTGGATAGCCTGGTCAATTCTGTATCAAAAAGTTCTCCAGAGATTTTTTGCCAGATATGCCGTTTTTGAGTAAAAAAATAAAAACCGTTGAATTGACCGAAAAAAAACAATAAAATTTCTATGGAATTTAATTTCAAAAATAACAGATAATACATATCTTTTGAAGTTGAATTGAATAGACAATAGAAAGTGATAATTCAAAATATCTCAGTTTGGTTAAGTTTGTATCAGATTATTATAAAGTTTTGAATGATTAGAATCAATTTTATCATTAACACAATTGTTTTTTTAATTTGGATACTTTCTAATATCAAACGTTTATCATTATTCTTTTCAATATTTAAAATGTTTGTATTGTTAAAGTCAAATGTATGGTTTATGTCTTTTACATGTGCAGTGGATGAATTCTTTGTATATTTATGCCAATTCAATCTTTTTTCGAGGTCTTCTATCGAAGATTGAGCAATGTATACTTTTTCGTATTCTTTACAAGGAATGTAATATACAGGATGGGTTGTCTTTTTTGTAAGGTATGTTGCTTTCCAATTTAGTAAAACCACTTTTCAGGTTTAAATAACTTTTCTAACATATATACTGTAGATCATAAGATTTTACTATATTACATAATGTTTCAGAAAGACCATTAATATATGGTAGAGATATGTAATGTTTTGCCTTTTATTTCTCATTACTGGCCATTCATTTTACTAGAGGAGTTATAAAATTGAAGAAGTTTCAATTGATTGAAAAATAATTTTATGATCTTGAAGAAGCAGTTAAAAGCATCTGCAAAATGCAGTCGTTCCATTTTTTAGTTCTCTTATTTCAACCTAATTTGGACTTAAACCTTCGTATAGTGAGGGAAGTAGAAAGAATTTAAATATTTCAGAACCTAATTACCTATTATGCTATAAATGAGCGTGGCATTATAAATTAATTGACTCCTTTATATAGTTCTCTCATCACACATCCAAACATAATTGCAAATTTTTTAAAATTTTGTTATTTATTGTATTAACTGATTACAACACTATTCAGATACTGAGGTACTGAATAATAAATAGAGAATGAAACTGAAATGTATACTTGAATAACAATTACTTGACAATGATAGGGGCTCTCAAGTTCAGGTCGATCAGTAACGTCATAAAGTTATAGTTCCAGACAGCTGTTTCGCTCTTCTCACAGAGCTCATCAGTGGAACGAACAAGTTTGCAATGTTACTGAACTATCTCTGTTGGAAGTAATCACAACCGGCCAAAAACATGATGAAATACCAGAAATAGCTCACGCCATCTATATGTATATGTTCCACTAAGAAATTAAACAATGTACTACATTGACCGATAGATTTCTATAACTTTACAAAAGTTACTGGTAATGTGAGATTTTTTCTTGAACGCCCCATTTATCGACACCAAACCAAACCAATGTAAGAGAATTAAAAATAAATGAATATATGAATATACCATTTATCTCATGTTGGCTTTTACCATGTTGTTAGCCGCTTATGACATCCTTCTACATAGATCGTTCAGTCCATTGATGAGCTCTATGAGTAGAGCGAAACAGCTGTCTGGAACTTTAGGTTACTGATCGATCTGGACTTGAAAGACTGTATCATTGTGATCTGGCAGAACCCAACATGAGTTTAACGAGCATGTATTGATACATTTATTTATTTCTAATTCTTCCACAATAATGTATTGACAAATGTTTCACCACACAATGACATATTAAGAATGAAATTATAACTGGATACAACAAAGATGTAAGTCCTTTAATGCTATTGAATTATAAATCTAATTAAGGTCGGCGTAGGCATGAGAAAATCTATCATTGAGTTGACTTTGTGTTTTGAAGTTTTTGAACAAGTTCTATATATTTGTCCTATTCATCTATTGATAGAAAAATAATATATTGGAAAATGGACTTTATCTAGTGAAGATATAAGTTTAATGAGGTGCGAACGTAGGCAGGAAAATTTTCATATTTAAGGAGAAAAGAATGTAGATGGAATTCACAGAACATTAAATTCAAGATGAGTAAGCTGAAGAAATAGCGGTTGTACGTACAGTCTTAATGCGAAATAAATGTTTGTAGACTTAATCTGAAGTAAGTAACTAAAGAGTGATGTACGATTTCGTAAAAGCTAAATCTACATTAGTTTATTATGAATTTATTTATACGGCTTAATGTTGAAGTAGATGTGCCGTAAGTCCTATACTGAAGATTGAGAATCAGCATACAAAATATCCAAGCTTAAACTGAAATATAGTTGTAAGTTAATACCATCATCACTTATAATCCCACCGTATATCGTAAGACGAAACTCATGACCGATATATATCTTAAATAACTCTGTACGTGCACTTTCCGTTCTTACACATTCCTGGATGACATTCACTTTTAAGCTAATTAACAAATAGACAGCTTGTCAAAGTTGAAGCAGAGAATTACCAAAATAAGCAATAAAATAATATTTCAAGAGAAATCATATTTTCTAGATATTCAATGAGTAACCAATAGTACAGGATCGGGATGTTAAATAGATACAATACTTTGAAAATTTTGAATACCTTTACGAAATGTTCATTCTTGAGCAAACCATGGCTTTAGTATAGTAAACTTAGGATTTGCCTGTTTAAGGTTCGCCCAAAAAGAGGCAACTAATATCTTCTGAAGTAACATTGGTTCCACCTTCCACCAAAATGGTACCTCACAGGGCTATGACTAGTTCCAACCTCCATGCCATGTATTCATTGTGTCTGTTAACTTGACCATTAAAAAAATGTTGTTCACAAAATTTGAATTCTCGGATCAAAATCATTTTAACTTAATTCCTGCAGTTATTGTATCTTGGTGTGTTTCGTTCTAGCTGGAAAATACCTAGAGTTCAACTAATTCCAAAAAAGGAAAGATGACCCTTCCTGATGATCATAGACCCATTGCACTATTATCTGTGATCTCTCAAGTGATGGAGAAACAATGGCATCTGGCTCGTTCAATACCTAGAGAGCTCCAGAATCGTGAGTAACTGGCAATATGCCTTTCGTCAGTAGAGATGAACAGAAGACCTGCTTGCCTACGTAACACATGTATGGCATAAATTTATTGAATAATATATGGGGAGTCTAGCTCTAGATTTGGATTATCCCCAAAGCATTTGACCTAGTCTGGAACCAAAACTTTATGGGACACTTCCATTATACCGTTTGCTGCCTCACTTTGTCGCTTACTATCGAGTTTTCTCTCAGATATATCCCTCCATTGTGGTGGTTGAAGGAGTATCCTTCGATACTACAGGGCTATTTCTTGATCCCAACTTTGCTTCTGCAACATATCAACGATCTGTTGGAAATGACCACCTGCCCCGTTCACAGCTTTGCAAATCATGGTACACTTCATTCCGCTTTCTCATCTAGAGCCCCTATACCACCCAATGAAGGCAAAGGAGCAAGACAGAGACAGTTTGACGCAATTAATGGGGATCTGGCAATGATTATGAAATGGGGATCTGATCATGTAGAGTCTAATGTATTCTCTGGGAAGGCGGATCCCAGATTCCCTAATATGATTGTCAGGTACAACTTCCATATCCATACTCAGATCATCACCAACAGCACCCTCTCATGGGATGATCATCTGAGGTCCATTTCAAAAACCGCTCCATAAAAACTTGGTTTTCTATTCCGCGCCAAGAGCTACTTTACATCGCAGCAGCTCTTCATAATCTACAAAGCACAGATTCAACCTTTCCTGGAGTATTGTTCACATGTTTGGAGTTTGGATCCCAAACATACGCTGAAGCTTTTGGATTCTATCCAGAAGAGGGCTATTCGTCTGATTGATAGTGTCACACTTATGAATTCATTAACCTCTCTATAACATCGTAGAAAGGTTCTGAAGTAACGTACGTTCCACCTTCCAACAAAGTGGTACCTCACAGGGCTATGACTGGCTTCCAACCTCCACTTGTATTTGCTTACTTGGGAAACTTTGTGGCCATATTCATGAGAGGAGATGGTAATTTTACTCATGTGAACTTTAGTGTTGTCTTTCATTCCCTGATTTTCTCTCTTAGATTGCTTCTACTAATTCCACAGATGGGTCCTTTAAATGATGGGTCTACATGTGATCTGGTAAACTATCAACATTTCGACTTCATTCATGTCTTGGAAACCACACCACTAAGACGCGGTTGTATTTGGACATCATTTGAATTGCTTCCATCACGATAGATTTACAAAATCGTTTTACTGATGGTCTTTAAGATTAATTTTGACCTAAAGGAAGGTCTTATGCAATATATAATGATTTTTATGGAAATCTTGGAATCATTTTACCTTATAACAGTACAATTTCATTCAACCGGAATTTCTTTGAAAGTATCTTGATTACGGGAAAAATTCGGCAGAACTGATCTCAGATCAGGTCAGAGCTTATTTTCTCATGGAGCTACACTCACTGTTTTCGATTCAATCTGGTCTCAGATTTTTTTAAGTTTCAGGCTTCAGAAAGCCGAAAACTCTGTAGATGTTTCACCCGGCAAATCTTTGACGCCTCTTCACACTTGGATTTGGCTTTCGTCACAAAAGGATTGCATCTGCTATAATTTCGCGAATCTTCAAAATTTCAAAACGTGCACTTAATAAGGAGGCAGAGGCGTTAAAAGAGGGGTTGCATGAAAATTTAATACATTACGTTATGTAGTAACCTTTGGTTGGTTAGAGGAGCCCAGTCAGCTTGCTGACCTTAAATCCGGAACTGGAGCAACTCCCAGTGAAAACTCAGGTTTGGATATATTTCCTTGTAACCATACAATTCAACTGCCAACATGTTGCTCAAAATTATCAGAAACTATATTCAATTACGATGTACATCCGAAGGAGTTGTGTAGGAATACGTTTTCATGATAATTTAAGAAATAACAGGTATGCCCAAAAACAGGCAGGTATATAGAAGCATATCTAAAAATTAAGGATCGATCAGGATTGTACAGCTACTTGATGGAATATTTATAGAGTTATTGACCCTTAAAAGAATTTGATCAAAATACCAAGATAGTACTTTAGAATTAAACGTTTAAGATCCGTGAGTGATCCAATTTATATGTCTTTATAAAACTGGCTTAAGACAATTAAAACGTATGCTTAATGATAACATTTAAATGCGGACTCAGGCCGCAGCAATTATTTATCGAGCGGTGGTAAAAACTAAGCTACGCAGACGGCAACGTTAATTGCTCCACTCTTGGCCAATTATCCGACCAACAATTCAGTTTCTGCATCGCACTAATTTTAAATGCTGAAAGCATTGAGGTAATAATATTTTAACATCCTTGTACAATATAATTCCTGTGTTAAAGGTATTCAGGAAGCTATCTCATCATGACATAAGAGTTAATATATTGTAATGCTGTTTTCTGCGAACTTGGCATCAAGTAGGTACAATATTGCCATTTGTGAAATGTCATTTGTAGTGATATACCTGAAAAATCACTACATCCGATTGCGACTTAGAGTGGCTATTACTATAATAGAACCCAAGCGGATATATTTTCAAATATGGCATTACAAATACGAGTACATAAATGTTATACATGGTCGCCATTGTGTATGGAAACTGTCAACTATTTCGAGAACTATTTGAGGTATCTTGATGAAATTTTGTACACAAACATTGGGAAATATTTGACACTTTTTGAGTACCTACATTTTAATTTTATTTCTTGTCGCATATTTGAAATGATAGGTACCCGTGGTTGAATTTGAGATTGTCTTCTTGTCGAATTCGATATTGTCTGGCCTATTAACGTGTACCCGACTTTTGGTTTACCCGACAAAGCAAATCGGGTGGTGCCAAGTCCAGTAGCCTTTACCGGCCATTTGCTAGTCCCTCGTCGACCGATTCATCGGTAGTGTTAAGAAAATTTTCAAAGTAAATAACTTAGTATGCTGGTATACCATCTTGGAACCATATTTCCTGGTTTTGATTTAATAAATCTGGAACAGACGACTAAGTTGAGCGATGATATTGTCTTCCAATAGACCTGAATAAGTATCTCCTGTCACGTTACCATTAATTAACAAAAGGTTCTACAATATTATTGCCACTAAAGCTCATCAAAACATCTGATTTTTGGAGATACTGTTATGTCTGTTAATATGACCATTTAAAGAAAAAATAAAAATTGATTGCTAATTTCACAGTTATGAAGTCTCCCATATCCATGCTCGGTTCACCACCAACAGCACCCTCTCATGGGATGATCATCTGAGATCTATTGCTAAAACCGTTTCACAAAAACTTGGTTTTCTATTCCGTGTCGAGAGCTACTTGACATCCCCGCAGCCCTTCATAATCTACAAAGCACAGATTCGACCTGTCCTGGAGTACTGATCACATGTTTGGAGTTCGGCTCTCAATTATACGCTGAAGCTGTTGGATTCTATCCAGAAGAGATTTATTCATACTTAAGAATCCATCAGCCTCTCTAGAACATAGTAGAACGGTGAGCGATCTCTTCCTTTTCTATAGAAATCTCGTCCGTTTTTCCACTACGAGAGATTCCGGATAGGCGGACTAGATGTGCTCAACTTGGTCACCCTTTCATTGTCAAGCACGAGACCTGCCGAACTTCTTCCTACCAGACTTCATTTTTCTATGGAACGGCGAAGTTATAGAACTATTTCCCTAGTGAGGTCTTTCATTATGCCTATAACTTTCAAACCTACAAGAAAAATTCGAATGCTAGACGTTGCACGGAAACATCACCAATTTTCGCCATTGGTTTTTGTTCTTTCTCTTCATAATTTTGCACGATTTTTAACACTTGGCTATATAGCTGAATCTCGTTCACGGTTGACTTGGTGATGTTTTTATTAGGATGTACTTCATTAAATTCAAACCAACTTCAGCAAATGCGTTTTTCGGTCACCGTCTCCAACACTTATTGTTGGTATTTCAATTTTTTCTCTTTCATGTAAATACATCTTGATTCGACGTTAATATTTGTCAAGTTTAATCAAATACTTTACCCGTTCTGTATAGTTTTATAGCCTACTAAATGGAAATAGCTATTTCTTCTGGTCTATTTTGGAAAAACCATACAATATTTACATCGTTGAAATTGGATGAAATTCTGTTTCCAAAGAAGTGAAATTCCAGCACTGTTGCCATTTAAAAACTCAAGTTAGCTTTCTATTTCAAATATGCGCCAAAAAAAAACCCAAAAAGTGCCAAACATTTCCTAATGTTTGAGAGTTTTTTTGTATTTTGACATCGTGTGAAGCAGAGGTGAAATGTTGCCAGAGGAGGAAAACTTCACTAGGTAAAGAGTTCCACAACATCGCCGTTCGATAGAAAAATTAAGTCTGGTATGAATAAGGTTCGACAGGTCTCGAGCTGGACAATGAAGAGGTGACTTGATCTCGTCTAGTTGCACATTTGAAATACAAGGCTAACTTGAGTTTCTTTGAATGGCAACAGTGCTTAAATTTAGCATTGTTGGAAACAGCATTTTATTCAACTTCAACGGTGTTAGTATTGTATGGTTTTTCCAAAACAGATTAAGAGAAATGGTTATAACGTATTTGGTTGCTAGATCTTCATTAATTGCGACGACCTGACTCTGTCCCTCTATTCTGGCTTCATTGGATGGTATATGGGCCGTTAATGAGAAAGAGGTATGAAGTGTACCACCTGCAAAGCTGCAGACGGGATATGAGGTCATCACTTCCAACAGATCATTGACATGTAGCAGAAACAAAGTTGGTGCCAAGACAAGTCCCTGTGGAACATCAGCGATAATAACCATTGTATCGGAGGAGAATCCGTCAACCACCACACGGAGTGATCTATTTGAGAGAAAACTCGATAGTAAGCGACAAAGTTGAGGCGGCAAACCGTATGAGGGAAGTTTCCACACATAATAGCGACACAAAGAAAAGCATATTACTTCGTTCTGATTTTCATTATCATGAATAGTCCATGATGAAGTAACATATACACATATCAATATTATAGGCAATTTAAATCTACTCTTCGTGACATGAACTTTAAACAGAAGCAATACGACAAGATTCCATAGAAAAAACATATCAACTATAAAATGCAGAGAAGAGAACAGAAACTGATAAGCTGACATAACATTTGTCAATAAATTGTACAAAATCATAGATCTTTCAGCAATACACATTCACACTAATGTTTACTTAGTAACTCTTTGTGACATTGACATTGATCAAAACCTACTTGAGAATTTAAACCACAAGATACTACGAAAGAAAAAACCTATCTAGTATGAAGCTCAGTGAAGAGAACAGAAACAGTGGAAGTTGTAAGCTCACTTTATTCACTTGATTTGAGACGTCCGCAGTTCCAATAGTATCCATTCATATCACTGTTTAACAGAGACATATAATAATGACATGTTTTGTAACACCATACCATACAGTTTACAGTAAAAAGCGCTGTGCAAGTCCGATGTCACATCAAGATTAAAAATTTTTAGTGACTTCGTGAAAATTGAGTATTTAGTTTAGTGAAAGTTATTATTATAAGATACATTGCCTTTATCGCTTAATAAGGGTACATACACCGGTTCGGATTTTTTATAGTCTATTATTAAGGTTTCAAGTTTGAGATTTAACAAAGTTTTATTAGTTTGATATTTAATTTAATCAATATATTCACATTAGAAAGAGTCCTGTGTATTTGTGTTGCAACTCAAAATGATAAAATTGCAGTCCAGAAATTTTGGGGGTGTAACCCAAGTACTCTGCAATGGATGTATCCGGCAATAGTGACACCAATCATCACATATGGGGCAGTGGTCTGGGCAACAGAACTAGTCTAGCTAGTTCAACGATGAATCTATCTAAAATCCAAAGACTGTGTATACATAACAGGTACAATGAGAACATGTTTGGATCAGAGCCAACCTGTGGCATTTCTCATGTCACAGCGAAATCTGTAATCCAAAAATGCCTCGACATAGAGCACCGTGCTTACTGGAGGGAACTGCCCCGTATGTCGCACTCCAAGCGACTAATGAGAGATATCCAGCAGCAATGAGTGAAAAATCTGCTGACGTTCTGCAGGCAAGAAATACGGGATGTTGTTGCATTCCTGACCAGACACGCCCCATGAAACAAACACTTCTACACGATGGGTCTGGTAGATCAGCCCACTTGCAGGGGTTACGGCGTAGAAGATGAAACACCTGGAGCGTACTCTGCAATAGATGTATCCGGCAATAGTGACACCAATCATCACATATGGGGCAGTGGTTTGGGTAACAGAACTAGTCTAGCTAGTTCAACGATGAATCTATCTAAAATCCAAAGACTGTGTTTACATAACAGGTACAATGAGAACCTGTTTGTATCAGAGCCAACCTGTGGCATTTCCCATGTCACAGCGAAATCTGTAATCCAAAAATGGCTCGAGATAGAGCACCGTGCCTACTGGAGGGAACTGCCCCGTATGTCGCACTCCAAGCGACTAATGGGAGATATCCAGCAGCAACGAGTGAAAAATCTGCTGACGTTCAGCAGGCAAGAAATACAGAATCTTGTTGCATTCCTGACCAGACACGCCCCATGAAACAAACACCTCTACACGATGGGTCTGTTAGATCAGCCCACTTGCAGGGGTTACGGCGTAGAAGATGAAACACCTGGAGCGTACTCTGCAATAGATGTATCCGGCAATAGTGACACCAATCATCACATATGGGGCAGTGGTTTGGGCAACAGAACTAGTCTAGCTAGTTCAACGATGAATCTATCTAAAATCCAAAGACTGTGTTTACATAACAGGTACAATGAGAACATGTTTGGATCAGAGCGAACCTGTGGCATTTCTCATGTCACAGCGAAATCTGTAATCCAAAAATGCCTCGAGATAGAGCACTGTGCCTACTGGAGGGAACTGCCCCGTATGTCGCACTCCAAGCGACTAATGAGAGATATCCAGCAGCAATGAGTGAAAAATCTGCTGACGTTCTGCAGGCAAGAAATACGGGATGTTGTTGCATTCCTGACCAGACACGCCCCATGAAACAAACACCTCTACACGATGGGTCTGTTAGATCAGCCCACTTGCAGGGGTTACGGCGTAGAAGATGAAACACCTGGAGCGTACTCTGCAATAGATGTATCCGGCAATAGTGACACCAATCATCACATATGGGGCAGTGGTTTGGGCAACAGAACTAGTCTAGCTAGTTCAACGATGAATCTATCTAAAATCCAAAGACTGTGTTTACATAACAGGTACAATGAGAACATGTTTGTATCAGAGCCAACCTGTGGCATTTCCCATGTCACAGCGAAATCTGTAATCCAAAAATGGCTCGAGATAGAGCACCGTGCCTACTGGAGGGAACTGCCCCGTATGTCGCACTCCAAGCGACTAATGGGAGATATCCAGCAGCATCGAGTGAAAAATCTGCTGACGTTCAGCAGGCAAGAAATACAGAATCTTGTTGCATTCCTGACCAGACACGCCCCATGAAACAAACACCTCTACACGATGGGTCTGTTAGATCAGCCCACTTGCAGGGGTTACGGCGTAGAAGATGAAACACCTGGAGCGTACTCTGCAATAGATGTATCCGGCAATAGTGACACCAATCATCACATATGGGGCAGTGGTTTGAGCAACAGAACTAGTCTAGCTAGTTCAACGATGAATCTATCTAAAATCCAAAGACTGTGTTTACATAACAGGTACAATGAGAACATGTTTGGATCAGAGCCAACCTGTGGCATTTCTCATGTCACAGCGAAATCTGTAATCCAAAAATGCCTCGAGATAGAGCACTGTGCCTACTGGAGGGAACTGCCCCGTATGTCGCACTCCAAGCGACTAATGAGAGATATCCAGCAGCAATGAGTGAAAAATCTGCTGACGTTCTGCAGGCAAGAAATACGGGATGTTGTTGCATTCCTGACCAGACACGCCCCATGAAACAAACACCTCTACACGATGGGTCTGTTAGATCAGCCCACTTGCAGGGGTTACGGCGTAGAAGATGAAACACCTGGAGCGTACTCTGCAATAGATGTATCCGGCAATAGTGACACCAATCATCACATATGGGGCAGTGGTTTGGGCAACAGAACTAGTCTAGCTAGTTCAACGATGAATCTATCTAAAATCCAAAGACTGTGTTTACATAACAGGTACAATGAGAACCTGTTTGTATCAGAGCCAACCTGTGGCATTTCCCATGTCACAGCGAAATCTGTAATCCAAAAATGGCTCGAGATAGAGCACCGTGCCTACTGGAGGGAACTGCCCCGTATGTCGCACTCCAAGCGACTAATGGGAGATATCCAGCAGCAACGAGTGAAAAATCTGCTGACGTTCAGCAGGCAAGAAATACAGAATCTTGTTGCATTCCTGACCAGACACGCCCCATGAAACAAACACCTCTACACGATGGGTCTGTTAGATCAGCCCACTTGCAGGGGTTACGGCGTAGAAGATGAAACACCTGGAGCGTACTCTGCAATAGATGTATCCGGCAATAGTGACACCAATCATCACATATGGGGCAGTGGTTTGGGCAACAGAACTAGTCTAGCTAGTTCAACGATGAATCTATCTAAAATCCAAAGACTGTGTTTACATAACAGGAACAATGAGAACATGTTTGGATCAGAGCCAACCTGTGGCATTTCTCATGTCACAGCGAAATCTGTAATCCAAAAATGCCTCGAGATAGAGCACTGTGCCTACTGGAGGGAACTGCCCCGTATGTCGCACTCCAAGCGACTAATGAGAGATATCCAGCAGCAATGAGTGAAAAATCTGCTGACGTTCTGCAGGCAAGAAATACGGGATGTTGTTGCATTCCTGACCAGACACGCCCCATGAAACAAACACCTCTACACGATGGGTCTGGTAGATCAGCCCACTTGCAGGGGTTACGGCGTAGAAGATGAAACACCTGGAGCGTACTCTGCAATAGATGTATCCGGCAATAGTGACACCAATCATCACATATGGGGCAGTGGTTTGGGCAACAGAACTAGTCTAGCTAGTTCAACGATGAATCTATCTAAAATCCAAAGACTGTGTTTACATAACAGGTACAATGAGAACCTGTTTGTATCAGAGCCAACCTGTGGCATTTCCCATGTCACAGCGAAATCTGTAATCCAAAACTGGCTCGAGATAGAGCACCGTGCCTACTGGAGGGAACTGCCCCGTATGTCGCACTCCAAGCGACTAATGGGAGATATCCAGCACCAACGAGTGAAAAATCTGCTGACGTTCAGCAGGCAAGAAATACAGAATCTTGTTGCATTCCTGACCAGACACGCCCCATGAAACAAACACCTCTACACGATGGGTCTGTTAGATCAGCCCACTTGCAGGGGTTACGGCGTAGAAGATGAAACACCTGGAGCGTACTCTGCAATAGATGTATCCGGCAATAGTGACACCAATCATCACATATGGGGCAGTGGTCTGGGCAACAGAACTAGTATAGATAGTACAAAGATAAATCTATCGAAAATCCAAAGACTGTGTATATATAACAGGTACAATAAGAACATGTTTAACGGCCGCTATGGAAGTAATCTCAAACCTTACATTCCTCCACGTGGTAGCAGAGATTATGACAATAAGGACAACATATAGAATGACCTGAGAGCGAATCACCAAACTCAAGTAACGACACCTCCCTGGAAATCTGCAAACCTGGGACATGTTGAAGAATGCTTTGGTTTGTGTGTACAAAATCATTGGAGATGCTACGCAAACATGAAAAGCCTGAAAAATACTAATTTTCAAGAACTGCAGAAAATTGATAAATCATAAAATACACTTTCCCATTCATCATAAACTAGTTGCTTTTCGGTTTCAATATTAATTCCTGGATCAAATAATTATTATGAAGACGCAACGTAATGTTTTCTTCTCGATTTTTAAGCAATTCTGGGGAAGATGACTATAGAATTGATTCATCCTTTCATTCAAGCGGTCAAACTGGTACAGGCAATTCAGAAATTATTCTGCGTCTAAATACTTACTTTACCCACTGGTTAGCTGTAACATAACCGATGTAAACGCCGCTTTAGGCTCAAGTGAACAGATCTCATTGAATAAGGGATATTTCTTCTGGAATACTAAGGATCATCATAATCATTATATGAGGTGAGGGAGTTTAGTCCCCGGGTGCACTTGGGCCACTTAGTTGGGCCCATTGTGCGCTTCGTGATTAGAAGCCTATTCTATTCTAGCAGGTTTGTGGCCCGCTAGAAACCCAGAATATTGCCAACGCTGGCTTCCATAAGTTATTCTGGGAGCAGTTTTGATTCTCCGAAATGAACATGCCTGAGGGTATCAATGCAGGGCATTCCAACAGGACGTGAGAGGGAGTTTCTTCCGCCTCTCTGCAGTTCCACAAATAGGATCATTCGCGATGCCCATCGTCTGAACATGTTTGTTAAGACGACAATGACCGGTTTGGATTCCAGTCATCTCCCTGATGTCCCTTCTGTTTAGAGAAAGGAGTTTCTTCAAGAGGTTAGGCATAGGCTCTTTGATCTAGAGTTTAGCATGCATCATGCGTGGTGATTCTCGCCACAGTTGACACCACTCTTTGTTCAGTTGGCCCAGAACGGCGAGACCCCCTATGCAAATTGATTAAGCGCCCATTGGCTCCGGCTCGACAGGGGCGCCGGACGACCCCCGCTTGGCCAGGGAGTTGGCCATTTAATTTCCTTCAACTCCACTGTGTCCAGGGATCCAGATGAGTTGAACTTTTTTCTCCTGGTCAGTTCAACTAGTGTATCTTAGGACACCTTGATATGTATCATGATATTAATACTAAAAATACAATCGTAACTAATATTAGCAATGAGTATTACAAAGTACAATAATTTATTGCATGCATTGTGTTGTAACTATGTGTTCCTAGCAAATGTTAGCAAAGTAGTCAATTTCATACTTTGCTGTCGAATTCATAACGTTCTTTATCATCATCAAGAATTCTCTATAAAATCAGCTTTAATTTTCATTTAGATATTCATTTTTATAGTCCAGAACCAGTCGGAGGTACGCTACTGCATTTTATACTGAGGTAATGATAACATATCTACGGTTTGAAGGAGTCAAAGGCTGCGCCCTATAAATATATCAAGCTAGCAAGAGATCAAATAATAACATAATTCACTACGTTCCCATCACATTTAAACCGGTTTCCCAATAGGACGATTCGAATGATGATATCTCCGAAGATATCGCACTTAAGTACCTGTATCCGTTAAAATTGGAAATTCGGTTATTTAGAGAATAATACCATGGTAACGCCACGTAATTTAAATTTAGTTGGTGTCAATGCTGGTCTGTTGGAAGGAATGCGGCTCTATTACGGGAATCAAGTTCTACAAACACACGCATTAACACTAAGAGTGTCTACCAACCAATTTACATCTCAATATCAAATGTGTATGTTTACTTATTTTTATGAGTGATCAGGTGTTGTAGAAATTTTGTAAGATTTCGTGTTTGCCCATCGGCTCAAGTTTCTTGAAGGAATTTTTATTGTTTATAATAGAAATGTTCGACGGCTTTTCGATATGCTAATAATTTAACATATTTCATCGAGCATTCAAGTTGTGATTAATCAAACGTTGAAACATTCGCATTAACACTCTAGAGCGCCTATCAATAGACGTCTCAATATTAATACAGGTCCGGCATTAGTTTTATTACCATTGCTGAATAAGCTTGGTCTCAACGATATCTTCACTTTAATTCAGTTGCACCAACAAGTTAAGAAAAAAGTGTTATAAAGAGCCTTACAGATCGTGCTGTTAAATTGTCCTACCCAGGGGACAGCCCCAAAAACATTTTTCAACCTCATCAATAAAGAAAGAATAAACAAAAGCTATAATGGTACCGTACATTCCGGAGACCTCAGAGAAAATTAAGAAATGTTAAAAAAAAGTATCACATAAATGTTGCACATAAACCTACTAACTGTGTTGGTAAATTTTTCAAATCTAAAATTTAATACCTAGAGATAAACAAACACACACAGTATATAAATAAATTATTATGATTGCGATGGGACTTATACAGGAATCTCTAAGCATTATTTGCAAAAAAAAATGTACGGTCATTAGTATAGTACTAGAAACAAAAATTCCACTGCCCTTGCTAAACATTGTTTTGATTATAACCATCAATTAGATTACAAAAATGTTAATAATTTAACTGAAGAAACCAATTATTATGAAAGATCTATCCTAGAGATGATTCACATAAAACGTGACTCCAAGTCTGTAAATCATAGAACATACGTTCAATTATTAAGTCAGATTTATACTACTTTAATTAATTAAGACGCTTGCAAATTCCTACATGCGTCCTTAAAATGTTAGAAGTATATTTTAGGTAGAATGCTGAAATAGCAATATTTCTAATAGGGTCTGACAATTTTTTTTTATTATGTATAAATCTTTAACATCTAAGTCGAAAGTGGATACTTGAGCGTTATATTTCGGTTTCAGTCTTATTCAAACATTGCTTGAGATGACTTCGAATATTATAAGTAGATTGCTATATGCACTGGATTCTTGATACATATTCATATACTTGAAACATTAATGTGTTACAATTTCAATTACTCGTACTTCTGTTCGTTTTGGCTAAGTGGGGCATTTTTAAATGAAATTAGTGCGAGAAGGTTGCTTTGTGCTTGATACAATTAGATTAATTAGAAATCCTGTTTCAGATATTGGTACGTCTTCTGATGATAGTTGTGGGACCGAAACGTACGTAACGACGAAAATAATATGCATATGTGTTAGTGATGTGACCTATTTCCCGAGAATGTATACATAATTTATTAACAAGGTTATCCGAAATAATTTAAATATCTATTTTAATTTACGACTTTGTTTAATAATTGATATTGACTGCATTTACTTCAATGATCGAATACAGTTTAGGATATATGATCACAATCGGGCTGTAATGAAATGAAAATGGAGGAAAATAAAATCTTGAATAAAAACGTCATATCATACACAAAATAAATCATTCGGCATTCAACTACGAAAACAGATATCATATTTACAATAGCGAGCACGTAATTTAATTTAATTTGCATACTTGTTTCAATCTTAATTACAAATTTCTGCCTGATACGGACAATTTCAATGTGGATATACCTTGAAATCATTAGCGACATAATTCAATATTTCCTGGTGATATTACAACTAAAGAAACTCAATTTTTTCGCCGGCTTAAATGTTTACACTCAATTTAATATTGAAAATAGAAATTTACGACAAAAAATTATCTTTCCGTATTTTAGGAGAGTTCAACTGGAATTGGAATGTTGTATGGATAACTAAGCAGTCAATTTACTCCGCTAGTGATAACATCAGGCTCCCACAGCTCACTGTCATAAGAATTTCAGTAAATTTGAAAGCTCTAATATTGACCTTTATCGCACTGTGCAATAAGGGTTAGAATGAGATCATTCTTTTCTCTTCATTAGTTTTATTTAATTTCTTGCTTACAGCAAATAAGAAGAACTTCTTCCAATGGAACATCTGGGAATGTGATGAAATAAATTTGCTTCCGAGGGGTTCGTCAATTCCAAAAAATGTGTACACCATTCCCCAATTGCCGAGCAATGTCGTCTATTTCCAAGCACTGCCGTCCATTTCCAATCACTGCCGTCTATTTTCAAGCATTGCCCTCTATTTCTTGGCATTGTTGTCCAATGCCGACTCACTGCCAAGCATCAACGTCCACTTCCTACTTACTGCTAACTTAGTTAAGCACTTCAGTGAATCTTCAAATAATGTTTTCCCAGATTTGTTCTTTCTTTTGATATAAAAAATTATATTGCAATAATTTTTCTGATAGGTACTTAAAGGGTGTAAAAATTTGAAATACACGTACCTACTATTTAAAATACAAGATCTATTCTTAACTTCGATATATTTATATCTTCACACAACTAAATAATTTCTTCAGTGGTAAAAAAGGGAATCGTATCCGAAAACTACTGAGCGAAAGCCCGATGCTGTAATTCCTAGACTAATAACATCTCACTTAGAGAGAAAAAGATAAAGCACGATGTTAAAGGAACTAACTTCAATAATTACTTTTCTCGTTGTTGTAGTTGAATGATTTTTCTGAAATTCGGGTGAAACCCGTTTTGAATTAACTTAAATTTATTATCAAAATAATGAATTGATTCAATGTATACTTTGCGACTTATGATTTTTTACAAGTTTTCAACCCTCCAGAAAAGGGTGTGTTTATTACAACATTTCCCTGAGAACAATAGTGCTCTAAGACGAGTTGTTCAGCTTTAAGATAACAGTAATCAAAATACTTGAATGAATATGTGCTTAGAGTTACGTACAAATCACCTTAGACATTTTACGGTATTTCTATGTACATAGAAATAAGGACCAATTTGACACTATCGATGTCAATTATGAATAATTCAAACTTATTTATTGAAGGAAAACTAATTAATTACAAAAACCGAATGTTATATAACCCACCAACCTAGTATCCCTAAAATATATGGGAATTGAAGTCACTAACCCATGAAAAATTTAACAAACTAACCTGCGACGACCTTACCGCTTGTAGATTCGAACCTACGCTATTGGAACCAGAAGCAAATGCAGGCGGGGTCTAAACGCCTAGGCTAGAACATCCGGTGCAGGTTCAACATTGAATTCCATATATCAATAGTTAATTCGCTCGCCGCCCCTAGAGACGCTAACATGTCGGATCGGCGACCGATCCGACTTGAATCCGCTCAAGAAAGACATTGATTGTACTATTAAAGTAAAATCTGTTAGCCTTACCATCTGATATCCATGCAGACTCGAAAACATTTCAAATTAAACATGTTCTTTGGTTGATATTCTGCTCTATATAGTTTGTAGACTCGTTCAATGATTAGCATTATAATGCCTGATTCAAAGCATATTAATTCATTGTTTGTTAATTTTGATCTTTTCCACCGTTTCAAATGATAAATTACTATTTTAAAGATCAAAGCCGACCCTGTTATGCTCACTATTAATCTCAATAAGTGACGGAATTCAATTTTGAATATTATCTAACATCCTTCAACGAAAAGTTTCATTCAATACTATACAAAGGTTCAACGACTCCATTTACGATGTAATAATTAACATAATTACATAAATTGGCGTTTGAACTTGCTATTTTCACCAATCATTCCAGGGAGTTACATAAATCAATCAGCCACTTCAATCGTACATTTGACTATGACGTTCAATCTGTGTCTAATAATTATTTTCAGTGATTTTAATATTGCAACCTCATTACATGGAGAATGATAAAAATGCATGTGCCATTCAACTTGAAACGCTACCGAAATAAAGGTGAATAGAGATAAAACCGTTTCCGATACCAATCCAGTGGTCAATTTGTTCGGATCGAATTCAAATGTATCCATCCCATTAAATGGGCTCACATAGTCGGACAAAACTCAATTTCCTATCAATTTGAGTGTTTCATTCGAATGATATGCTGTCCATATTAGAAAATTACATTTTTCTTTAAGAAATGCCATCGGCAGTTTTCCTCCCTCTAGCTTTAATTGGACAGCGTTTCCGGTTGAAAGTAATACAATACGATCTCAATTCATTCATCAATGATTGAGTACTGTATTTTCTTTGTGTCAATTTTTAGTTCGATAACACATATGGATATTGTTCGTAATAATTGCAGGATTTAACTAACAAATTATGAACTTACCAGTGACTTTTGAAGGAACAGTTTCGTTGCTTCCTTTCGAAAGATTTTCTCTTCATTGCACATAATTCTTCCACAATTTATTATATTTCCTCATCATTATTATATTTCCTCATCATTTCGAATTGATGATTTTCACAGAGGGCGACATAGTCAAATCAACAATCAGGTTTGAATGCGGTGAAAGGAATTCTTAATGTCAATAGACAGAATCAATAGCTCGAATGATGTGATTTACATTTGGTTGATGAGAGTTAATTATTAATCATGTACATATAGGATTGGATAATTGATATTAATAGGCTTTATCAGAAACGGATGAATTGCTTAAATAATGATCCATTGTAACTTAATTTATTTATTTATTATAACACATTGGTATCTGAACAATTCGTAGTCTTATTATGATGCTGATCCATAATAGTTAATTCGGATTGAACAGTGATTTCGAAATTGTTATCAATAGTTTATAAAGACTACAAATGAAAATTGATTTTCAACAATTTAAAATTTAGTATTAAATGTCAACAATTTTAAGTCACATTTTCAAAATATTTAATTGAAATTTGATTCAATTTCCAAATTAAAAATAGTAGATATTTACTTCAGGTTTAGGGGTCTATGGTTACATACCATCTTCAGGTATATGAATGCTACACATTATTATTATCATTAATAGAAGATCGGAGCTGAGATGCTAACCTATAAAGCTCGGTTGGAGCAAAGATAAAATTGAATGATATATCTACAATCAGGGAGTACAGAAAGAAAACATTAAACTAGACAGTAACCTTAACAGCTTGTTCAGATTCACTAAAAACAACCACTATTGTCACTCTTTTCACTGATGATGTGTTATTCCATTTTGTCGATCTGATTTTCGAAAGGACGTGAAATCCACTACAAAAGCAGGTAGACGTTGTTTTTTGAGCTTCCAGAAATGGCCTCTGAGACGTCCGTCATTGTTTGATGTGTTCAGTTCATCCAAATCAATGCCAAATAGCTTGTGGAGGATCCTATAGGTTATGATCAGATCACCACGTAGACGTCTGTCGCAAAATTTTTGCATGTTTAAAATGGATACCCTGTCTTCATAAGAGGAAAACCTTCTACCATGAGGTATGCAAATGCAATATCTTTGCATGGATTCAAGAAGTGTTTTGTCATGGATTAGATCTATACTCCAACGAATTCCAGAATTGGGCGTGTATACGTTGTATATACTTTATTGAATCCCAAAGGAGAAACTTTTGTAAAGAGAAGATTTACTCTCTGGCAAATGTTTGCTATGTGGTTTGACCATGATATATTTTCGGTTACTGTAACACCAAGATATATGTGATGGGCTACAAGTAATATGCTTACACCACCGATATTATAGTCCAAGCGATTATTTGCTTTGCTGAAATGGAGAATAACACATTTGTTTATATTTAGAGGGAGTGCCCACTCAAAAGACCAAACAGATATCCTATCGAGATCTTCCTGTAGCTCGATATGCTGGTATATGGGGTTTGCATAAATCTTCATATCATCGGCAAAGCAGGATTCCTTAAATTTAACATCTTGAACAATGTCCGTAGGTCAGGAATAACAGAGATTCCAAGAGGAAGCCCTAGGGTACACCACTCAGAACGCTTATTTTACAGGAGTCCTCAACTCCAACACTGGAGGTTCGGTTTGAAAAGAAGTCTGAAATCCAGGGGAGTACATTTTTTCTGATACCATAGTGTTCCAATTTGGCCAGCAAGAGATCTTTGAGAACATGGTCAAAATCCATAGCTTCTTATCGAGAGCTAATGACCTGTCCTTTATGCATTTTAATAGATTGGTGACAAAGGAACGGTCAGAAAGGAAGCCATATTGTTTAACATACATTTCCATTTTCATTTCGTGACATTGGTATACTGGCCTTTGACGAGATGGTAAATCTTACGTATTCATATACAGTTGTTTTCTATTCAATTGTTTTGCTGGTATTTTATTTTTGCACATTGGACAAAGTATTGGGAAACGTTCGATGTTTGAAGTAATCGCCAAGTTGTTTCTACATTAGATACTTTTTCCATAGACGATTTCTGAGTTTAACTTTTAGATCGATCCATGTTAGATTTCACGCGCCTGAAATTGGAATGTCTTTTGACAGATGAAATGAATGAAATAAATAAAAATGTATTCTCAACAGTTTTTAAATGTTTAATTATGTTTTTAAAATATTTCATTAAACTACGATTCGATTTTCGGAACTCAAATCAATAGCTTAATAAATATATATTCATTTGTACAATCTTGCATCCTTATGAATTTCATAAATTTCAAAGATTTTTACAATGATTCGAGTACCCAGAATTTCGAATTGAAGAAACTGGTTTTGTTCTTTTGTGCAATAGTTTCGATTGTTTCCAATAATGTCTGGTGCCACTTCAAGGAGTGATAGAAGTGACATAAAAAGTATCATAACTGGAATATTTTAATGTGTAGTATGTTTGTGTGTGAATCTTGTTTAGATATACCATGTTTGTTGACACAAATCCAATCGATTAATCAAATTACGTCACAAACAATCTCGATGTGAACTCAAAGAAACTCAAAGTTTTGCAACAGTACTTCTAACGTAACCTAATGATGAAAACGACTATCACTAGGAATAAGATATTATGAAATTCTGGAGATTAGATATAGCAATTATAAGTAATCGTGTAATGTAGAGGGAGTAACAATAAATAATACATTCCAAGAGAAGTCCAGTAGGTAAAGATACGATTCCCAAATTCCATCAAACCCAAATATAAAAACACCATTCTACGAATTTGATCAATTCACAATATGAGAATTCCTTCTTTGGATGAATATAATTTAATATTTTCTATCAGCATTTCTTCATCCTCGTGTAGGGATAGTGTTTATTTTGTACTAAATAGTTGTTCAATAGGTATTAAATATTTGAGTAAATAGAAACAAACAAGAAAATGTTAAGTGGAGAACGAACTAATTAGAACTAACCAAAACTCTCTACTTTTAAATATGTTTAGTAGCTACTTGTTAAATTCTAAATCAAACGAAAAATATGAATTGTATATTTATGAATGCACCAATGTGTATTCAGAATTCCACACAAAATGAACAAGCAGCTTATTTCCTATTCACCGATTTGCATCTGAATGGTTCAATCAATTTATTCATTATGATTACATTACGTATTCATTTACAATTTCGAATTTACATATCTCTTATTCTATAATATTTATTTATAAATTCATGGAGATTTTAATTGATTGACTTTCCAAATCAATGTATTCTGAAATAATTGAATCAAATCATATAAAAGATGATATATGTACATATTTCCAAATAATCGAACTACCCATTAACATGTTAGTTGAGTTCCTGCAATGTTTCATATAATTATTGCAATGTCTACAGCGCAGCAGTACAGAAACTTCTTTTTTCAGGATGGAGGATGTATTATTTCATTTTGCATCAAAGTTACCTTGGTGAACTGGATCGATGTGAAGAGATGTAAGTCATAGAAAGATCTGTTGGGACAATGGTCTAGCGGACCGAAAGACACAGAAGCCCTAAAACTTAGTAGGCATGAAATTGGCTTATTCGCCAGTATTTATACCGAAGTCTTTTGAGACACTACCTAGCAAAAATAGGGCACAATGTGGACCAAGAATGCAGGCTATGCCCATATCTAATGGCCTGCGAGGTTCTAACAAGACTGTTTGAGCAGTAACTTTGGACATAGAGACAATAGGATCCTATATTCTCACGGTGTCATGTCTCTGGAAGAAGGCTGCCTTCGTGGAGCAGAGCTCAGAGTTAAACTAGAGTGAAGATCACAAGAGACACTTCGGGGACCCAATTCCTTCAAATGATAATAACAATAGACCTTGGTGATCCTATTTTCATGAAAAAAGAAAAGAAATTCATTTATCGTCATTCCTTCCTTTTTTTCATAAATAATGATTTTTCGGATAATACCATCTTTAACGATCTAGTGGTAGCTGATAGAGGAAGAAAAAACATATCTATTATGAGACCAGGTATTTCGTTGGAACAGATTGAGATAAGTAGAAGTTCATGGAAAACTGCAAAACCACTAAAAATATTAACATAATAATTCAAACAATAGAACCATAACATAGAGAACCCATATCGTTGGACGAGGTATTGAACACTCATAAAAGTTTAGTTTTGAGAGGGTTTTCTCATGGCATATCTTCTATGAAGATGATGTAACGAAGCTCTAAAATATCGAATAATTATTTAATGGGAAACACGTAGATTACTTGTAAATTTTAGATTTCGTTTATATTAATATTTCAAATTGATAATTTCGAATAATTATATTGTTGTATAGGAAAATAGATAGTACCGGGCAATGACATCTGTGTAGTTTAAGCGTCAGATTTGCATACGGTTCCATTCATAAATCGCGTATATTTTGATTTCATACATGAACGTGCATATTTCGTGTCAACAAAAGATATCGGAACAGATGTAATCATAAAAACGACACAAAATCGAGGAGTTGGTGAACCATCATGAGCGCGAAATGGGCAAAAAAGGGCTCGGCTGGAGCTGGTGTAGGTGACTTGACCTGAACCTCGATTGGTATAAAAGAACGCCTCGCAAGCGTTGAATAGATTATTGTCAGTGAGACAGTGCGAAAAGATAGCCGAGATCAAAATGTAAGTGCTCCGCCATTTACCTGTGAAGTATTAGGTAAATAGTGATTTTGCAATTTGATGCATGAAAAGTCGTTTAACACTTATATGAATATTTGTTGGCAAGGCTATAATAAGGGGAATTAGCCTGTTTGGACCGCGTTTTTAACAATTATTGTTTCTGAGCTTCCTTGTGATTCCCCCGGGTCGGGATAAATTATTATTATACAGAGAAAGTGAAATATCAATGTATTCTCAAGCTATAAATAAATTATTGGAAAATTTCGTGTTTATCTAAAGAGACTTTCTGCAACAGCAATTAAGTAGTCAAGAAGTAACCGAATATTGATTGCAATTAAAGCCTGCAATTTTAATACTACTCAGTCTGCCTTATTGACCCCTGGTAACTTACTTCACTGGGACTACCCTGGGACAAGGCTATCCGTAGATAGCACAGTGATACGCTTTGTGGTAAGGACCCTAGCAGAAGCCCTTAACGAGGAGTGAACCTTGACGAAAATCTGGCGCCCGAGAAATCAACATAAAACTCAATCGGATTCAGATCTGGTAGACTTGAAGGAATATTGAAGCAGTAGAAAGTAATTACCGCCAAAAAGTAACAAGCTATGTCACAATGAAATTTTGGATCGGCATCTTGATATGATGGAATTATATTCTATTTTGCACAAAAATATGTGTTATGCTGGCATAAATGACATTTATACCCAAATACACATGACACTTTTATTTGCAAGGTTACATTTTCGATAGAACTGTGATAAAAATGTTCTGCTACCACTATATTCTGAGAAGACTTTCTCGGATTCTTGCCTAGAAATTCCATGTGTTACTAAATTTTTCGTTTTAAAAGATTGAATCAAAATTCAGGATTTATGCGAAAAGAAGCAATAACCTGGCTAAGTACATGAAAACTTATATGGTCCATCAATAATTTTATTCAATGTTTTCGTAGAATTAATTAGTAGCAATTAAATTCTAGACGGTTTAATGTCGTACCATTTTAAAAGTAAGATGTAACTTAAAAAATACTCGTTATAAATCGATACAGCTTGACAAGTAGCTAATTACAAATTTAAATCTCCAAAATTAACATAGCAATTAAATTCCACCAGCTTGGATTCCTATGGGCCAATGTGAGGGTTTTGAATTGTGAACGCAAACATTAAAACATGCCCGTACGTAAAAAAAGATGAACTTAGCGAAACTCTAAAGTATGAATATTTATGGATTCCATTAACGCAAAAGGTAAATACAAATAGACCATTGAACGTACCGTTAGTTGCAGTATGTATTAATTATACAGATTTCACTGCACTTCCCACATCATAATGATCCTTTTTTTCTTCTCATGTTGGTTCGGTATGTTATAGAAAATACAGGTTTCACTACTTTTAAATGATGTTTTATATTTTGGCAGAGACAATTTATATTATTTTTATGGTTTTTCCGGAATATAATAGTATCAAGGAACCAAAGCGTGATTTTTAATCCAAAAAGTAAAGAGAGATTAAAAGGCATTTTAGCCCCGTGGTATAATTTTGCACCACAAGATGCTTTTTTTGTTTCTCAGTAGAGTAGCACTACTGCGTTTTTAATTTAATTAGAGTCATTAAATAGAGTAGTTAGCTAATTTCTATCATTATTATTAATTTTAATCCGAGTTTTAATTCTATAAAGGAGTAAATGTGGAACGTCGATCTCTGAAATGGAATAAGAGTGAGGGAAAGTTGTAGTCCTTGCGATGCAAAAAAGTACTAATTACTTCTCTCACTTTAGAATACAGAAAGTTTTGTATTGAATCTAAATGAAATTTTCGAATTTTCACCGTTTTGAGCCTATCTGAATCCATTTACACTATTTGTTATAATGATATCTGTGCGTATATGTAAGATCTGAAAATTTAGAGTCAGGTACCATGGAATACGTTAAATTACACTCTATGTTTCATACTGACACTTGCAGTTAGGTTGACTTCCAAAATGATTGAGACTATTCTATATTTACACAAGAAACTAAATATTTCTGGGTTTGACCGAACTTTCTAATGAAGTAACAAGTTTTATATACATTTTACAGAGTATGAGCTCACAATTGGTGAATGCGCGAGGCGAGTCCAGTTAGACCCGCCACGTGGCAGGTGAATTAAAACAGGTGTATCAAAACCTTCCTAAATTGTTTTAATTTCAAATTTTTGTGAATGTAGAAGACTCACCACCAACGTTGTGGATATTGAAAGAACTGCCAACAAGCACCCTCAATAAATGTGATATACAATGATGGTTACGTAGGAATAATATAACTACACTATGATAATACCTTTAACGTTGGTATAAAAGAATGAGCTAAAACCGATATATGTAGCCGATAATTACATGGAAAATATAGCCGTTGAAGTAATTTGTCTACCTCCTTACCATTACATTTTTAAACTCATTCGTCACATTCTGGTAATAACTAACTACTATAGGGATCAAGTTGGCACAAATGCTAGTTCGTCGAAAAAAACAGTAGCTATGTGGAAAAAGACTAGGAAAACCAGAAATATTCGACCTACTGATAAAATGAATTGTATGTTATTGATAATTAGCATTGTTTAAAGGAACTATAGAAATTAAGGCAGTAGAGTAATATTCATCATTTTGATGGGCTAGCGCAAGTTGAAACAGCAATTGTAATACTCACAACCACAAAGTTAATCCAAATAAATAATATCGATTCCTCTTCTGAAGTTTAATTTGTATACCTATTTGAAACTATTAGTCATCAGAAACTTTATTTCTTATTTTGTGTATGAACCTCTTGTAAAATATAAGCAAGATGTAACCGAAATAAAACTTATCGAGAATATTTTTTAGCTTTTAACTAATGTGTGATGATTGTGGTGCTACCAAAGTAAGTAAGCTCTTTATTTGAACAAAATGTATTCCTATTCAATAAGGAGTTGATCTAGAAAGTCATCAATGTGATAATATGCTCCTTTCATCAGAGAGCTTTTTATAGCAGACTGGATACGCTTTGGTGATAGACTTTGTATATTAGCTGGCACTTTTTTTAAGAAGCGTAAATCGTAATAATTATTAACATTTCTACTATGCGTTAGCTAATGTAATAATTTAAATTTGTTTGAGTATCGTGTGTATGTTGATCGCTATGTATTGTATATTTTTGAATATTTCTTTTCACATAGACTAGGGATACATAGACGTTGATGGAACAGTTATGACTTGAAGTATTTTGAATTTTGCTTTCACATCATTCCTATATCCTGCATAGAACATGATTCTTACGAGTTTAAAAATTGAGCTCGTGTATGAACTATGGCCTCTGACAAGGAAAGAGTATGTATAAATAGATTCGATAAAAGCATAATATGATAGGAAGACTACTTCTTGTGTAATTTTAACAATCAGGTTTCTCATGACATATTTGAGGGTTCTCGAAAATAGTAGTTTACGTGATCTTGTAATCTATCAAGAACCATACCTAGGGTAGTTACACAACCCAGATTATTCTCTGGTACTTCACGTGTACTAAGAACCATTTGTTTGGGTTATCTCCGTTCAGATTATGTCTATTTGCTGTGAACTACGGAAGACTGTGCATCGTCCAACCTATCCTCTAGCGTTAGGCTGTTATGATCCCTTGCCGTGGCACATCCACAAACAAGACAGAACCAGAATCTCTGGTGCATTTTGGAGATCTGTCAAGAATATTAGGAATAATGTAGGACTCAAAATGGAGCGGTAATCCCAATATAATTGAATCTCCGTCAGATTGACAACCATGAACACGGTAACTTGTTTTCTATTTTGAAGCTACGATTGTACAAATGATACTGACACGTCATGCATCTCATAATATTTGAGTATGTTTATCAGGAGGATAGGTGATACGCAGCCAAACGCCTTACTAAGGAAAATCATCATCGTCACTCAAGGGGTGAGGGCTTAACCACAAAATGCACTTGGGCCACTTTGTTGTGCCCATAGTGCACCCTGTGGTCAGAAGCCTATTCTATCCTAGCAGGTTTGTGGCCTGCCAGAAACCCAGAATTTTGCCAGTGCTGGCTTCCATAAGTTTTTCTGGGAGCAGTGTCGATGCCTGAGGGATGCTAATGCTGGGCATTCCAACAGGATGTGAGAGGCAATTTCTTCCATCTCTCTGCATTTCGTACATATTGGGTCATCTATGATGCCCATATTGTGTAGGTGTTTGTTAAGACGACAGTGACCGGTTAGGATTCCAGTCATCTCTCTGATGTCCTATCTGTTCAGAGAAAGGAGTTTCTTTGAGAGTCTAGGCACAGGCTCTTTCATGAAGAGCTTGGCCTGCCTCATGCGTGGTGATTCTCGCCACAGTTCAGACCACTCTTTATCTAGTTGGCCCAGAAGGGCGAGAACCCCCACGCAATTTGACAAAGCGACCATTGGCTTCTTACTAAGGATACAGAACACCCCCCTGCATAATGTTTGTCTCTGATGCCGTTGATTATTATCATGATCGTAGCTCTATGGCCTGAGCTGTAAATTTTCCGTCCCGTAAACCAAATAGAACCGCGTTGAACAAGTTGTGTTCTTCAAAATCCTTCACAGCCTTTGTTTTATTCTGCTTAAAAGATTTTTGCTTCGATTGGGATTAATGATATTGGACGATTACGAGACGTTACCACGATCTTCTTTTGTCTGAAAAATTTTCATAGTTTGTCATTTCACATTTCATAAGATATGATATCATCAAGAGAATTATAAGAAAAACAAGAAAGAAGTTCAATTCGCTCAAATTCTTCTAATAAGTTCTATTGAAAGAGAAACTCAATTATTGATCTTATATTTTCATTTCAATTAGATAGCTCCATCAGCATTGTACTTCTTGATTTAAAATTTCATTCGTCATAATTTCATATGAAAATCGAAACAGCTCAAATACGTATAATTAAATTATAATGCCGCAAATAAGTTTTTCATAGTTTCCTAATAAGTGAAGTATAGCAAACAACTCTACGTTTAAAACAAATAAGCACAAGACGAGAGGACACAAAAAATCTAGTAAAACAACTTTTTTTCAGATCTGTTTAATACATATAAATCGTCATTATGTGCACTGGCAGCATAAAGACATACCAACAAGAATGTAGTTCTCAAAAATAATCGCGAAGCACACATCCATACGTCAATCCAAGATAATATACGACTTGCCTTTTGCAAAACGTGTACGCGTTCAGTGAGGTTGTTCTCGTTTTTATTCACGTGAGCGAGCCTGTGTGATATGTCGGCATGAACGCTGAAACACCGCTGCTATTCAGTCGTCGGTCGGAACCCAAAAACCCAGACCACTTTAACGACTGTCACTAGAAGTATCTTTGCCAAATTTCGTTTTTACAAGTAAGCAGTTGGAATGCTTTTAAATTCGACTTCAAAAGGATCACTTTTGTTGTTTATGTCATCACTTCTTGATAAGTCTACAATTGATTATACTCAACGTTCAGTTATTTGAATAATGATGACGTTTCTTGTTAATTAAGAACATATTTAACTTCAACCATCGACGAGTTACTCACTGGAGATTTTCTGCATCTCGACGTTGCAGGAGCGGACTGGTCAAGGAGAAAGCACATTAGCGATGAGGATGAATTCAGCATATATAATCTTGTGGATATTGGTGTCACTTTTGGGGATTAGACATCCAAGTTTTATCATGGTTTGAAAATATATCTGAAAAGGTGTTGAGTGTCATCTCAATATCACTGCTTTCTATTTTGTATAATAGATAAACAAAACTGTAAGTGATTGTGTTAAAATCAACTCACTACAAATTCGCTACAAATGTAAACAACAAATAGATTTCTGAAGAAGACGAAGGCCGAAACGCGACAAAAGAAAAGGTTGTTTCATTAAGACACATCGTTCGAATTGCCTAAGAAATAATTAATTTTTTTTAGATTTAACTTTGGTACGAACACCAAATGATAACAAGGTTTTATCTAAATGGTAGGTACACCAAACTTTGTTGGTCAGGAAGATATACCAATTACAATTCTGATATACCTAAAAAATATAAAAAGAATGTTATCATCAATTTGATAGATAAAGTTATCAAACTAAGTTCTCTTGAACTAAGAACAAAAAAAAAACAAAAGATACCTTAATATAGTATGTTTATCCCATTAATTTGGTCAATTCTATAACTAAAGACAGAATTCACGAATTTTATAACTCCTCTAGTAAAATCAATACCAGTAATGGGAGATCAAAACAAAAACATTACACATCACTATCATACATTAATGGTCTTTCTGAAAAATTAATAAATATAGTAAAACTTAATTAAAAAGCGACGTGCGTTTCACAAAGATAACCAACCCATTCTGTGTATTCTATCCCTTGTAAAGATTGCGGAAAAGTATACTATCGTCCCAATATCTTGATAAAAGATTGAATGAGCGTAAATATACAAAGAATTCATCCACTGCACTCGGTAAACATGTAAAAGACACAAACCATTCATTTGACTACAACAATATAATAATTTTGAATATTGAAAAGAATAATGATAAGCGTTTGATATTAGAAAGTATCCAAATTAAAAGAAACAATTATGTTAATGATAAAATTGATTCTAATCTTTCAAAACTTTATCATAATCTGATTCAAACTTAACCAAATTCAGATACTTTAAATTACTACTTTCTATAGTCTATTTAATTCAAACTGGAAAGACATTGTTACATTTATGACAGTGACAGTTTTGAAATTAAATTCTTAAACTTGATCAGTTATTAGCACGGTCGTATGTACAGGTCTGGAAACTCGAGGTTGTTTCCTAAGTGAGTCCGCTAAGCGTCATCTGTTGCGTAGTACCAAAAGGGTGGCGCATGAGTCGAGAGATGTTCTCTGGCACGTATACGACCGTGTTCTCTGGCAACTGTCATTGTTGACTTGTGAACACAAGGAATACCGACGTTTTTAGAAAAAAAAATACGAAACCGTGCATTGTGCCGAAATGCAAAACGGGGTACAAAAGTGTAAAGCAAAAAACTTCTGTTTTTAAAGTGCCGAAAGATGCGGAAATGCGAAAAAAGTGGATGCTTGCGATTCCGGAAAGAAATCGTTTTAACGAGGTCTTTTATGTGTGCGAGCATCACTTAAAATTCTTAAGAAAACAGTGCGTCATGTATAGCGAAAAAGGGGAAGTTATTTTTAAGGTGAATAATACATTTTGACAAGAGTAACAGTTATATTCCTCTCAAATCAGAATTGTAAATATTGCGTTACGAGAAAAATTATTTTACTTAAAATGTGCGGCTATTATCAATCAATGTTCATATTGTGGGGCTTGGAATTTGAACGATATGGCGCCTAATCCTGAAAACATACTTCGATCCATGCTCCAGCTGGTGGCTGAGCGAGGGACTACGAGTTTGGCAACATGTAAGAGACTCATGTCAAACATAGAGTTTCCAGACCTGTATATACGACCGTGGTTATTAGTAATAGAAATGAATAGCATGGGTAATTCATAATTACATTTGTAGATTAGAGAATATAATCTTAAAAAATTAATTAGCTAGATCCAATCGATTTCAAGTATATCAATTTGATAATATTAGTCATAGATACTCTTTCGCACACAACCGATCCAATGTTTTCTGCAGTTTTAATTGGATTTCAAAACACAGGTCGGCTGCAGACGCGTTTCATTAATCAAACATCCATTCTTTTCTAAATTACATAAACACTGAATTCATAAGAGCTGTAATTACATACAGCTCCTTGAATACTACGAGATAAGTATCTATTAAGGGAAATCAATAGAAATGCTTGTATATGGTCATTGACCATTCATCCCTAATTACTCACAAATAACATAACAATTTTCAATATAAAAAAATCGAGAATACAATTACTTTGTTGGGTATTACTATAAGTTCATTGATTTTAGAGATATGAAGTTTCCGAATTCCATTGAATGTAAAAGAAAATTAAATAATCAATTTTGCTCCGAAATGATCCTCAGTACCAAAATACGTAAATCAGATAACTTCATTTTGATTATGAAAACTCTCGCAATAGCAAATCTACGAGTACTATTGGATGAAAATTCAATCACAGCCCACAAATTCCAATTGCATGAATGCAATCATATCTTCGAATTAAACATTAGTGTAACATGTTCTCTTAAATGCTTTCAGTTGACTTGCATTCTATTGAAACATGTCAGAAACATCTTCAACTAATATACATTGAAATTTATTAAACGGTGGCTTTTATAATTGTCAAGCCATTAAAATCGTAGAGAATCGACCGGCAAGCATCGAGTACACCATGGTAATTCTAACAAAACTTATTGATGCTTGACATTGACAATTATTACATCTAGAAATCAGCAATATGATTGCCTTGTAGCAAAGTTGATTGGATGGCTGATAAGTTTGTATTTCCAATTATACCGGTTGTGAATTAAACCCGTGAATCTTCTTACAATATAATCCGATTACAAATTGTAAATCGCATGTCCGATAGTGGAAATGCTAAGCTTATACCGATGATATTTATACGGGAGTAGATTAAGTACCGGACAAAATGCACTCTTATAGAATTTGTTCAAAGCTGTTTAATGCTCAAGCAGTGGTTCGAATCAGTTCGGAATGGAGCTGATTGTGGCTGTCTCATAGAAGTTGATTGAAGACCGAAGATTCAATTAATGAAGTGAGAGTTCTTTAATAATCTGATGATTAAGAATTTGATCGAGTTGTAAGCTCTCGTGAAAGCACTAGCCTGGTCACAAAACATAATTATCGAAGAATCCATCTGTTTCACTTATAAAGATAAAAGAATTATGTTCAGAGACGAGGTTAATAATAATATTCTTCTAATCACAATTCTATATGGAACAGTTGTGAATACACGTCAATCAATTTTGTTTTTCATATAAATGCTGTTATCTTGAAATGTAGATTTCCGCGGATAGATAATATTGAAAATTCTTGGCTTCCGGATGGATTCGGCGTCACAATAGAACGACTTAATGCCGACGTTTCTCCAACCATTATAGGTGGCATCTTCAGACTTGAGGCTTGAACTGAAACTGTTCATCCATCCATCGGAAGCCAAGAATTTTCATAGATGCGGTTGTTTTACACGTTCACGTGCTGACAAAAAGATTTACGAGACAGCGCCAAAAATTCCTGGCCTGACTATGAAAGAAACGGCGTAGACTCAAAATTAAATTATGTTTTTCAATAAAATCTCTTCGACATCAATGCACTCATCACGTCGTTTCAGCAACAATTCGATATCCCTGAAAAAATGTTTCCCCGGCTATTCTCCAAGTTGGGCTCAAGCTGCAACCTTCACCTATTCGCGTCATCTCTGAAATGGCGTCTCCACATCTGGATTATACGGAAGGTGATCGATTTGTTCAAAGTCACAGTCCCGAATTGTAGCCTGCGAATTTCCATAAGAATGCACGATTGCATTGCCGTGCAACAAACGTGTCCTTTAAAGTCTATAAGAAGAATGCCATCACAATCCCAAAATATCGTACTCATCAACTTTTTCCTCTATTGATAGATGCTAAACCTTCTTGGTGGTGCTTCTTCTTTTCGCCTCGATTTCATCTACTTGTTTTGGGATAAAGGATCATATAACAATATTTCCTGCGGTTTTCTCTACAGAATTCCAAGAAAGAAACGAGCACATTCAACACGACGCTTGCGTTGAGCTGTTGAGAATTGATTGGGAATTCATCTTGCACTATCTTTATATGTGCTCAAATGTTCGTGGATGATTCGGCGAACCCTTGTATCTGGAAGTGCCGATATTTGTGCAATTTCTTTTACCTTCAAACGTCGATCGGCTGATACGAGATCTTCCACAAGGGCAATTTTGACATATGTCACTACTTTCATCGTCGTTCCTGTTCTAGCGCATGCTCCCTGGATTCTTGTCCCATTCGAAATCTTTTTGACAAAACCGATTAAGATGATAAATTTCCCAGTACACTCCATCTAGTCGATCTTTGATGCTTTGGGGAGACATGCATATCTCTCGAGTAATAAACAAAATAAAAAGCCAACATGATTTCATGGTTTTAGTTTAGAAATAAGTTGCAGATATCCATTCAACAACTACAATTTTTTAATTATTATCTACAAAATGGTAAGTTGTAGGACAAAAATGATACAGACCTTCTTTGTTTAAAATTAAATGATAATTAATACTATACTGACAGTTTAATATCTCAAGCGGCTTTCGAAATTTTTCATAAAATCCGAAAAAAAAAATGTAAACTTCAGCATCCTACATATCGAAAACCAATGAACGTTTGGACATTAAGTAACAGCCTGTATACTGGGAACTCTTTCATAGTTCATTATATAAGTCTGTTACATTCGTTACAGGTGCATATGTCTTTCAAATTTGATCGAGGTCATATCCTTGCGTTGACTATGTTGTATGTTTAAGTAATTTTTTATCATTTCCCCTCAAGAGGAAATATTTTCTTCATTATTCTTCTATATTTCCTTACATGATAACCCCTTTAAAGGTGGCTCGTAATAAAATTGACGCCCAATTAATGATATCATCAGATTAAATTTAAAAAAATGCTTATATAACAACTGAATTTGAATCATTCAAAGAAAAAAAATGTTTTGGAAGTCTGGAAGGAGGGCCTTGAAACTTAAATTGCCTAAGGGCATCTGCCGGATTAAATGTATACTTCAGATTCACAATTTATTACACATGTATTTATATTTTAAGTTTATGATCTTTATCAAGTATTTTGGAAATCATTTATCCTAACTAGAATAATTCGTTTGATGCAAAATCGCCAATATGTAGGTAGTTGAACAATGGGACGTGATAATTAACATAACATCATTTGAAATAACCTATAATAAATTGATATCCTGAACTAATTCATCACAGCATAGAAAATGAAGGCAATCAATAGTAAATGTCACGTTCAAATATAATATTCAAGCTTGAAGCGTAGACATATTATTATTGTGAAACAAAAAGTTGTTTTTCGATATTGATAAGATCAAGTTACAAACACCCCGGTACTAAATGAACTTTCAGTTTACCTACTTCGATTTTACAAACTTATTCGACGCCTGAAGCGTTGGCATTGTTAGTGATTTTTACCATCACGATGTCGTCTACACAGATGTATGCTGTGTCCGCTAAGGCTATTTGGCAGTCGTAGCAACATACTGAGTGTCCATTTATCAGTCCGATATGCTGTCAATACTCCTCAGTTGAACGTCTTGCCCCCTGCCGCTCGCTCGAACGGTCGTGATTGGGCTGGTTTTTGTCACGATGTCCCGAGCTTTGTACTGTCAGCCGCATTCTTTTGGACATGTCTATACATCAATGGCCATTTGGTTAGAAAATAAAGCAATGTCTTTAAATCGTTTCTCGGATGTCGTTCGCGAGATATTTGCTGTTCAATTATCTTTTTCATTCATTAAGAATCTAGTAATTATGTCTTTTGAACTAGTTTTTTTTCATTATTTATGGATTTATGTTCGTTCATTCTTGCTCACATACGAATAGAAATCTTGTAATTTTGTAGCGTACAAGGCTTCCGAATAGTATACAGAATTGATTTTCCATGAGTAAACTGAAATTCTTGAATAGAAATGACAGACTTTGTAAATATTTTTGTAGCATTCGATGCTCCACAATTTCCGTTTTTCTATATTTCATTCTTGTCATATGCATAGTATGGTTTTCTCATATTTATAAGTTTTCATTTAGGAAATTACCATGACGCAGCTGATAATTACATCGAATCAAACTATAAATGAAGCAACTATTTTAAACTTGATATATTTCCTTATTTTCTGAGCGATAATAATAATTATAATCTATAACATAATAATTAAAAATAACTTATTAATATACGAATGAGTAATAGTAATGTATTTCATAATACTGTCTAAGTGATAAATTGCTGTCAATTAAAATTTATCTAACATACAAATTGTAGCAAAAATATTTGGAATATTTAGAATTTTGGTTGTTGTAAACAATAACTAGGAGATATGAGTAAGAATATCTCTCTTGCAAAGGAGTGTTATAATGTTTTTTGCGTGTCCACATCTTTTCGCCAGTATATTCTTTAAATAATGATGATGAGAATCTTTCGATCCATTTAGAAGAAGAAATTGATATTACTCAACTAAGTAGTGATAACTGAACAATTGATAAAATAGACAGGAATGGTACCTAGTAGATTGAACAGCAGCAATTGCCGAATTGAAGGATGACGTACTGATATGTTTGACTAAGGAGTACAGAGATACCCGAGTCCTGAAGAGATCAAGCAGGTCGAAACAGCTGACAATTCCCAGCTGCTTTGTTCACATCATGATTTGAGTTGTACTTGTTAATATTTGTCGCCGAGGTATTTGCCAGGGATACCTTCAAGCCTTTCAATGCAGGGACAAGAAGACAACAACTCGAAATACGTGAAATTAATTGCCTGTCTTGTATTTTCTCAACCAGCAAGCTTTATGTGTTGCCTATTCTGAGACTTAAATGTGCGACAAATTGGAGAAATGTCAAGCACCTTGTCTTGGTCAAATGAATAATCTTGAGAGACGTTGAGTTATACCAGGTGACGCCGAGGAGACTTAGATAAAAAAATTATGTTAAAATGGCTGGAATGGGTACTATTCGTATTATATATATACAAACATACGCACCAGCTTGATCTTCTATAGAGTTACCCATTTATTCCCTCCACCACTTTTTCTTTGCACTGTATCATATTTATGTTCAATGATGTAAATCAAGAGGAGAATAAATTTGTTTATTATTTATTATTATTCTGTACATATTCGTTTCCCTGAAAACATCGTATTGATATTTGAAAAAATAAATTATGTTGTGGTGGTACAAGGAGCCACCAAACATTGACGCTATACCATCTTGGTAAAACTTGGTAATAATTTTTAGACATGGAACAACGGATATAACATTTTAGAGACATAGAACAAATTTGATGTAGAAAGCGTTGGAGACGAAACAGAAGTAATTAGATGCAGATGAGCATCATACCTGATGATAATATACCACTACAAGCTGTGGCAAAGAAATTGAAAGCAAATCAGCCTGACCAAACAAACTATTCCTAAATCGGATACCTATTGCTAGGCATTAAAAATGCTAGGTATACAGTGACTATTGATCTTTCAGAGCCTAACTCTATGGTCACTTTATTACAAAGATTATCTTCATTAAAGTTGAATGACAATTCAAAACAACCTAGAAAAGATTAAGAATAGTATGATAATTTTCTTTTTGATACAACTCAACGTAATGCATTTTAATCTATCGACGGACCAATGATACTATTCTAAGGGAGCAGTAGCATTCAGCAGCACCTCCCAGAGTATCAGCTGCACTATGAGGTATTGTAGTAGATACAATAGGTTTGTGCATAAAGCACGATAAAAATTCTTTTATTCTGCGTCACCGCAAATAAATTCAAATGAACATTTCTAGATATTTTATAACACCTTTTCAGAAAATATCTTGATCCTTTTTGTATCTCTACATCAAGTTTTTTAAGTACAAAATGTTTTTTGTTTGTTCAGTGTATAAGCTACGTCGTTTCTGGAAAAATAAGATTCATCTGGTGTAGAAATGAATCCAGCCTGAAAGGGAGGCGGATTTCATTAGACAAACACGCACAAGCAGAATTATGTTTTATAAAAAGAGGAATGAACGAGTTTCTGTTTTTCAAGCTCAATCGAAACTCTGTTTCATTCAGATCAACACAACACAACACATGTTTTTGTTATTTTCCCCTTTGGATTGTCATTCTCAATGATACGCTAATAACAAAATCTCAAAAAAGATCAAGGTACTGAGAAAACGCACTTTTGAAACGGAGAAAATATGATGGCCGATTTACAAAGAGACGACATAGGATTGAATGGGGAATGGAGGTCTTCTTTTTGGTATTTTGAGAGGATGTCGAACACCGAAATCGAGAATCTGTTGCAACTGGCTAGTCTCTTGTCTATAAAACAACTGTACCACGTTTCCACCACGCGATCAATGTTCGTTGAAACATAAAAACCCTTTGATCTTTCCGCCCCAAGACGACACATTTTGCTATTGCGGAAACATGGACAGACAACAGGATTTCTCGGAATTATTTGTGTTTTCGGTTAATTGTGTTCCGTACTTGTTACAAAGAACATGAGGTTCGGTTTTGCTCATCTGGTGGAAATCCGCATTAGGATTCCACTACTCGTATGTTAGAACTTTAGTAGAATGCAGATGAGTGAAACAACTTAAATGAGTATTTATCTTATGTGAATCCATTCGTCACATGCCATGAGCCATGGTGACAAACTTGGCATCTCAATAATTATATCGAGAATACAAATATATGAATAATAAGAATTGTATCGACCAGATTTTAAGAGTTGCTTAAGAGTTACTTAAGATAATAAGTGAATTCTATAAAAAATCATTAGGACATCTTCATCATTTACGTGGTTCACACACGACAAAACATCCAATGTGACGTAACGTACAGCAATTACTATCGTGATAGTAAAAACTAACATCATTATTTACAATTTAGACTATCATTAAACTCTCTGGTTGGCAATTACAATAATAAAAACGTTAAGACGTGGGAACGTGCATCTGTAATAACAAACTCTTCAGTCAAAGAAATATGTGCTCTTCAAATAACACAACCAGCATCAATTGTTGTCTTTTATAATTGGTTGTCGTTGTACGAAAACACGTCGTCTTGTTTTATGAGTGACTGTAAATAAATTAAACTAGAGAATACCGTAGTTAAAACATCTCGATGATAATTATGCTCTAATTTTTGTTACCATAATATATATCAATATTCTAATTTATTGTGGGTGTTGTTTCAGATTACTATAGTTCTCCACCAATTATTTCCTTGAAAACGTAATAATTATTTTCGGTGTTGTGAAGTATGTTCTTTTATTGGGTTCAAAAACAGTGTAATTTGAATAATTTCTTAATTATTCATGATGTCAATTTTTCTTAACAGAATGAAAAACTTTAATTATGGATATCATGAATCGCGATGGATAATGATAATTAAAATGTAATAATAAAGAGTTACACTGGAAATAACTAATGTAGTCCTATGAAATTAAATCCCCAAGGTACTCAAATAAATCTGAATTAAACTCGAAATTAAGTGAATTGGAGTATTTACGACCTGGAGATAATTGAAGCAAGTCATGCATGCGTCACTGGTCAGCCTTTGAAACAACATTCTGAATCATAATCACTGCGCGAAATAAATAAATTGCATAATTTCAATGAAGGAAGAAGGAAATAACTCTTACCTTCAGATTTTAAATATTAGATGGCAAATAATAAGAGATACATCTCACATTTTTCAAATACATTATAATAGAAAGTATAATATTTTTGTGCCAATTGAATAGGTAGGTACTTATACAATTTGGCAGCTACTGAAGTTGCATCTATGCCTTATAGTTCACGAGGAAGCGTTCTTTGAAGTAAACATAAACGGTTACTGGAAATTCTAAAATAAAAAAATTCAAAATGTTGAGTCATATATATGGTTACGTTCAGCCTTATCGTGAACAGCCTTAGGTATAAGTATATGATGTTAAGGGAAATCATTCACATTGTAACATGTAAAAGATTCATTCATAATTCAGTATCTGGTATATCATTCAAAAGATATGAATGATGGAAGGGTCATTTATAATATTTAATCATTATAGGTGAATGCGAAGTTCATGTTACAGCAGCTTGATTTGAAGAATTGTATGGTTCGATTACCACTGGAAGCACAGACCATGATATGAATAATCATTATTTAAAAATTTATAACTACAAAAATGGTTAGTGGTATTCGGAATGAAAATTTTACGATGCACAATTCTCATTCATTTTTTCGTTGGGAAACCTAAAAATCAATACTTGGTGCATGATCTTTTGATATTGTATGGCCTTCATTTAATCTGATAGTTATACACCACAGAGTGAACATTAGAACATAATCTGTATCTTCACACTTCGATGACGCCATTGAATATTGAAATGAGAATTTTAGACAAATATAATTAAAAAAAAAATATAATAAATATATGCGTGAGATTATATATTCCTAGCCAGAAAAAGTCCTTATGGTTCAATAAGATACTATAATTCTATTTGAAAAACTGAAGATGGATGTCAGAAATACCTTCTGAAAAAGGGGCATCAATAAATTGATCAGACAAACAAATTTTTCACCGTAGGTAGTACTGCTTTGAAATCTTATTGCAAGACTTTATAAACTGCTCCAACATGAGCAAAAATAATAAATACTTTGAATAGATCTTTAATGAGAGTAATAAACTTTTATTAGGCAATTTCGAGGAGTATCAAGTAATAAATATTTATCGAATACATTATTCACAGATTATCGGTTAGATGCTTAACATATTCAATAGAGACAATGTAACTGTATCGTAATAACCAATAATTGCCATACTATTAAATTTCAAACCCACTTTATTTATAGTCGATTGTCACCAGCCTACATCTAATCATCTCGGGAATGCATTTGATAGTTTCTATATACAATAACGAACATTCAAGATTGTAAGCATTAAAACACCTACTTGTACAAGTAATCAATAGTGAAGTAAGCTAATGTGTTCTAAACAAGTTCGTACCAGAGGTGTATTCCTAGTTTTTGACATATTGACTGTCACTGAGTTGCAATGATTACATAATTCATCATAAATTAGGCCAACAGCAATCACAAATTTTATATAGTTACCATGTATAGAGAAACGAATATACCCTTGACGGCGTGGTTTAATCACTTCGGTTTTTCGGTTGGTCCAACAAAGCAAAAATAAATGGATGATAATTCAAATCTAGAGCCATGATTTAATAACAAAGGTTTGTAATTATTAACAAACGTCAATTAAAATAGCAATGAATCACTTCGGAAAAGCTTCAGATTCAGAAATAAGCCAATCAATTGAATCTTTAACGCCTGCAAACACGGTGAAAACGCACAAATGCATTTGGAAGCAGTTTTTGACATTTCGCGAAAATATGAATTTCTTGAGCAGACTGCGAACGAAGACTTGGCAAAGGAGGTGTTGTGAAGACGATTTGGAATATTTCCGCAAAGCTCTCCAGAAAAAGATTTCAATGGAAAAATAGATCCATTCAAAGACATAGTTTTTGAGGATGCCAGAAAGGCACCAGCGGGCCAAAAGAAGAGAGCTACAAGCGCATCCAGAGAAAAGAAAATTCAGTTCTGCAGCTCTCACAACTGGATGGATCAGCAAGATTGTTGAAAACTATGACGAAAGCCCACCGAACGGCTTACAAAAAAAGTTCTACCCGATTTCTGCTGTCGAGATCGCAACGAAGCAATCTTCTGGGTAGTAGAATTTTTCAACAAGGAAGTCGACAGGTATGGTGAGCTTACTATTGCATACAACACCATATTTTCCAAAACTACAAAGGGCGGAGAGAAACATACCCATCTTAATGGTTAACATAACAAAGAATGTCAGAACAAGTGTCCAGTGCGTCTACTACAAAAGATGTTAAGCAAAAGAACAGCAAATATTAAAGCGAATCGATTATTCTTAACTCCAAATCCGGATTGAAAGATGAAAGATATTTAGTACAAAAATTGTCCAATGTGCATTAACAAACTCCGTAAGTGGACACGTCTATTGATTGATATCAAGAAGGTAAAAAAAATAACTAATCATTCCAATCGTTCCTCCGCAGTAAGCAATTTGACAAAATCTGGAACCAACTTACAAGAAGTTATTCAAATTACTGGTTATTCCAAGTGAGTCTCTCAAACCATACCTAAAGCTAAGCAACAAACATCATCTGAACATCGTTGAAAAAATGAGAAAAAGAACCCTGCGTTAAATTTTTTCCGTCAATATATTCATCACTTTCATATCGAGGGGCAGAGTAAATCTAGGGAAACATTATTTGAAGATTAACACCAGTGAATAAGTGCTCAGAAATAGACGGCAGTGCCCGGCAATGGGCGAAAATAGTCGGCAATTGTACATATTTTTTGGGATTGACGAATCTCTCACATTTACTTCATAAAAAACAGTAGAACAATAGTCAACGACACAATATATATGATATATGATATATTATAGGACCTATATTATATGTAAACATGATGAAAATATAAAGTACACTTAAGAAATTTTGAAAAAATATCAGATAATTGGATGATAAATTATTATGAAAAAAGATGTCTATATTGTGTATGGTCAAAGTGATGAACACATGTGGGTACATTTTTGATACCACTTTGTTAGATACATTTTTCTTCAATTTTTGTTCTATTTTTTTTAAGCTATTGCATATAGCTTTTATCGCGGGCATCGAGCGCGGCGACCGAATCAAGAAATTCCGTAACGAAAAATAATGTAAGACCTAAACACCTAACATGTGTCAAATTAATTAATTAATTTGAAGTTTCTAAAAGTGAGAAATTTCGCTATTTTATACGAATGTTATAACACTCTAGCGGTTTAGACTCCGGGATTTTCACGTGGCCTATCGAAATTAGAATGTTCGAATTATCTAAAAACATAATTGCATGAACTCCAGACGTCCTATGTAATTAGCTACGAATGAAATCATTTTGACATATGCCTCTAGGAGCTCGCTACGAGTCAGTTAGAGTTTATACGTTAGACGCGCGTAGCAGAGACCTGAGAGTACCTGTTTCTATTAAGCTATTGCATATATTGCATACAGCTTTTATCGCGGGCTTTGAGCGCGACGACGGAATCAAGAAATTCCGTAACGAAAAATGACAGGAACTCGTTTATGTTGAGCTCTCTCGGGTGACTAATATTGAAAAATTGTATATCACGACAAAAAACGATAATTCTACATTCAAGTTTTATAATAATCGAAGGCAAGCTGCATCGGCTGCATCTTTGTTGCAAGAATTCGAAAGACTGCCTTTAAATAGTGTTCAGACGACAGCTCAAAGTGTCTTAGATCTCATTAGTAATAGAAATGGCATTTCAATAATAACTTTCAATTGCCAAAGTCTAAATAATCACAAATACGATTTACAAGATTCAGTTACGAGACAAACAAATGTGTTACTTCTTACCGAAACTTGCATGGCGCATGATAATCCGATTGAAATACCTAATTTCAATTGTATTGTTCAATTCAAACGAGACACTGTTCCAGAAGGTGGGGTAGCTATTTACCAAAATAATAATAATGTAACTAATATTATGACTCCGAATATTGAAATAAATATTGCACACGTTAACGATGTTAATGTTAGGCGCTCATTTGTTGGAGATATTTGTGCGTGCTAATGCAAACTTAGAGATGGCCTACACATAGTCATGGTAGCAATTTACATTTCTCCGGATCCAAAATGGGACGAGCTAGAGCATTTTATTCATCGCACTTTACTGGAGTACACTGAAGAAGGGTCGAAAATACTTGGTACAAATGGTAATCAATTTCCACTTATCTTGGCTGGCGATTTCAACATCAACTTCGCTGATGAAAAATCAGAGCGGTTGACTTTTCTTTCGGAAAAATTAATTTGAAAATGAATAATGATCCACAAAAATCCACAACAAAATATGGGACCACCATTGACGCGGTATTTTCCAGATATTTAGAGGATATCAAGTCTCAAACTTATGTCTCTTATTTCAGTTATTCAGTTACCATAAACCTACAGTTTCAATGATAACAAATTCCTGAATAACCTACATGTATTGTAAGATAATAAAAATATTTTAAACGATATTAACTTCTCATTTATCCAATAAAAGAAAAAAAATTGTTTTCTTATCGGTCACCAAGCTCAAAAAGTGTAACTTGAATTAATATCAAAGAAAAAACTTGAATTAAAATATCAAAGAAAAAAAAATACTGCATAAATTTAAAAGAATTAATAATTATAATTGCATAAATTGAGAAAAAATGCTATGCAATAGCTTTGCGCGGCAGTCCCCGAGTGCCACAAGTATTTTTTTTGTTTTTCATTAATACCGTAGGTATTTTAATCAATACAATACATTATATACAATTCACTATTTATGAAATATATTGGTTATTTTATTTTTGATTTTGGAATGTGAACTACACATACACATACATATGAATTTAAGTCATTGTAGATAAACCAATAATAAATATACTATATTATTATTAACATATTATACTTCGACCGCTAGTTGAACTGCTACTTTCCCAAAAAGAAGGATTTAAAGGTGTCACGAAAATACGGCGCCCCGATTAATGAAATCTATTAATTGTAGAACAAGGGCCAATTGTAAAATAACGAGCGCGAAGAGCAATCTTTGCTAAATGTTTTCGAACAAAACTTATTCGCATAAACATATTTAACGTTTTTTTTTTATTATAGTGATTGAGTGCGAGGATTACCTCGAGGATTACTAAATTGATTCCTTAGTATATTTCATCGCAAAGAACTATTGTTTGAATTTTTGATGAATCTTTATTGTTTACGTTATATTCCAAAATTTTTCCGGAAAAACACGAATTTCTGAATTACCGTCTCTCAAAGTGAAACAAAGAAAATTTCTAGTTTAATTTTGGTTACATCACTTTTTAATTTCTTATGTTATGTCTGAACTATCATTTACAGGTGTAAATTACAGAATTTTACATGGTTATGAACCAACATACGTTTCACGTTCTACAAAATCCTACTTCATGACGTCTGAATACATTTGCTACAAAAGTGTGCGTTTGAGAATATTTTGAAGGAAACATTTCTAATCCATCCTAAACATGCTGAACTCAAAAGCGAACATAAAAGGTTTCTTGAAGCTAAAATCCCGTACGGTATAAATAAACTAATGTTGCAAAAAGCATTGACCATGGTTTTACTACCTATACATATAGTCCGCTTCTGAAATTTAGGACCTGTCCGACATTGAATGGCACAAAAGGGATCATGAGTTTGTTGAAATCCTAAAGATTTGAAAGCAATGCGTCAATGTTACGTGCTGTCGTTTCCTCGAAAAGATATTGTTAGGGGCTATTTATGCATTTCATTCCTAATGCCCAGTGTGGGTACGGCTTTAACCGATGCTAGATTTAACTATGTCGTTAAAATGTTTGTTATTTTTGATGTTCCGGTTTGAAATCCCTAAATAAATCGTACAAATTGCGGAAAATCTACATTAAATGCTGTTTATTTATAATACAAACATACGTAATGTGAGGGTATATCTTTCACAGAGGGAAGAAGCATAGGTGGAGTTTAGTATTTTATCTATTAACACTTTTGACAGCAACTATAGCTAGTTAGTTGTGTTGAGGATCTTGATTACTTCACATTAAATTGAATTGAAATGTTAATTTGGATAGATTATTTTGAGAATGAATTGATAGAACCGATTTTGCCTCCTTTGCTCCAAGGAAATAGCGAATACATTTCTAAGACTTGTTATACCAATAAAATGTATTTTGATCGCGGAAAATTAAAGATTGTTACGGCCACATGGATGTGCAAATAATATTAATGAAATTTCATGAAACTTTCACCAACAACTAAAATAATTCGTGAAAATTAGGACATGGTTAAAATAAGAAGTTCAGGTACATATATTCTTTTTTTCTTTTCGTTTTAGATTTTATTATGAAATTTTTGTTATCGGTAGATATCAGAATTTCTCAGTTTCCTAAATTCAGTGTGGGAACTAATATAACATCTTTTATTTTGTAACTTCAAGAAACCATTATCTCTTATATTTTAAACTTACTATGACAAAACCTATATGAAACGATGCAATTGATAAAATCGATCTGAAATTTCAACATTCAATAAATCTCAATTCAATGAATGTTAAAGCGAATTGAATGAACGTTTGAATACCACATATTTCAGATATTAATTGATGAAATTATATAAAAGCTATAATCAACTGCTACGAGGTCTACCATATTCATTTGATTGATTCGCGATTCTATGACAATTCACGTTTTTCAGTCATTTTGTATCGAAGGTATCATTAATAAAACAAATTGACTTTTCCAGAAATGTATAGCTGTTTTTACTTTGTAATAGTGATATTACAGCTATGCTTTTCTTTACTAAAACTTCAATATATTAATTTGATTGTTATTTATTGATAATGATTCTTGACTCAGGTATGAATTATATATAAATTCTGCTTTGAAATGGCTTCGAATTGTATAAGAAAATTGCTACGCAGTGGATTCTTGATATGTATTCATATACTTAAAACATTAATGTGTAATAATTTCGATTACTCGTGTTTCTGTTCGTTTCGGAGAGTGGGCTTTTTTATTTGAAATAAAAAGCAATTTAATTAGTATTTATTGAATTCAAGTATAAATCTATGATGAGCACACGCGTTTTAATTCCTTTTTTCGACAAAAAAATACAGCAAACTATGTAGCAACTTAACTTGTTTCTTAAAATCGCAATTAATTTTTATTTCCACAATTACTAATACAATTGTGGTATTAGTAGCAATTATTAAGGTAGATAGAAAATGCACTGTTTTGATTAGTTGATGTGTGTTAATAAACGAAAACGTGTATTTTCGATTTGGTATTTTGACTTGTTATTGGTCTTTGTTATGAATAAAAATCAGTGTATTCATGCTTACGAATAACAAAGAAGTAAACATGAACCCCCACCAGTTGTGAATGATAGATGTGGTGAATATAATTATTTACTAGAAATAAAAAACATTTTATTTCTCCTTGAATAATCTTAAAAAATGTAACATGTGTGTTCAGTAATTATCTGAAATAAATACTCTTTTTTGAAAATTGTGTTGCTATTAGTTTGGAAATCACAATATCATAGATCTATTAATAGTAATTTTGTAACTTATAAACAATTCTCATAACCAATTATAATTTTGGACCGATTCATTCATGTCTCTTAATTGAATATTATACTGTATCAAACTGGATGTTTGAAAAACTTATAAATGAAACACTTATCAATCGTGAAAAAATTATCACTTAGAACGAATCGATAATTGAAACATAATTTTCTCATCGATTTCTATTGTAATTTGAAACTGACAAAATTTTACTTGCATCAATGTAATCTGAACTGTATAGTGACTGAAATGAAATAATTAAGTTCCTATTCGAATCTTTCAGGTAGAAGGAAAGAGTTATATAATGCAGTCGAAATGTAACAGATAAATTCATTTTATAAGTTATTTGCCGTCATCAATAATTTTTTTAAATGAAACGCCTGTAATTTGTTCGATTTTTGAAATCTGCATGGAGAGCTGTTTGCAGAAATTTATCACACTTGTTACAAAGTTACGGGTTTGAGATTTATAGAAGTTTGAAGGCTCAAATTCATCAATTCCTGTACAGGGACATATTTTTTCGAATAACTCTGACAGATCGATTTTTGTTTTTGAAACGACACTCTTTGACATATTAATTGTTCCCCACTCCCTATCTCTTGAAGGGACAACTATCCTTCTAATCTAATTGTTTTGAATTGAATTAGGGCTCAATAACAATGTGATTTTCTAAATTTCGTTAATTCGTTATAACTGTTTTGGCATTTTTGATAATTGCAAAAGGAGCAACGAAACAGTTGGAGTTGATGAGAATTCAATCATTCGGGTGTTTTGGCCCCAAGTATGTAGGCTTCTGAAATTGGCTCTTCTTACAGATTCTAAAAATCGAATAATTTAGGGGGTGTTTCATTAAAAAAAGTCAGTTCGATACAGAATCGAAGCTTCACAGTTGTTCCCAAAAATAGCTAAAATCGTAGAAAATTAATTCATCTGTTACATTTGAACCGCAGTGTATAAACTATCTATCCAATGGTCATTCTATGTGGTTTTCATCTAATGGTGATATTATCTACGCCATCATTTATAAGTCAATTAAACTAGGAATGAAACCCCCATTTCCGTTCGTTCCAATTTGAATAATATGGTTCTAATAGTAACCAAATACCACATCAATATCCAAAAATCTAAAACACATTCCAAAAACAGAATTATCATCTTCAGAAGTTAGTGCCAACATCAGGATGTAAACAAATTTTTTTAAGGGAAGGTATTGGAAAATCTGAGTACCGGGTTCTGTCCTCGATTTCAACTTCGTTACTGTTCTAGCCGAGCGTCGAGTCTATGATCTGATGAGTTTGTCCTCATTAAAAAAAAATGCTAAAAGTTCGGGAAAAGTAATATTCATGACATTAGCCAAAACATGTGAGTAATAAAAAAATAACGTAACAATACTAGACTCATGAGAGTATATGTGAGTTTATCACATCTTAAGTCGATAGGTACTATAATAATTCAGAATTGACGCATTCCTGTCAAAAATAATATCGGCGGAGCCCGAAGAGCTTTTTCACCTATTCTCAGAAACAACCTCTTATCATCAATGTAACGAAAGTTGTTTCGTGTCAATGTTTCGTTTTTTTTAATAAAATTTCATTCATGCATGATATCTATAGTTTGAAGTGTAGATAGCCTGAATTCTTAAAGGTAAATAATAGAAGGGTCCGCTTACCCTGGAGGAGCAGGAGGATGAAACGGTGCGCCGGGAGGTTGCATCCTTGGATCCCAAACGTAGCGTCCGTCGTGTGCCCTTTGGTCCACCGGCAACGGTGCATGAAAAGCAGCAAAAGCCGACGGAAACTGCAAAGGTAAACCTGCAGACATAGCGGCTTGGAAGTCCGCCTCTTTCTCTGGCATGGCACTAGTCACATCACTTTTAAGTCACTCAAAATCACAGTTTTCGTCATCAGAAATATGTATCGGGTAATCCTAAGACGGACAAAGTTTAGCGACATGCGTTTGTCAATTGTTAACACTTCTTTTAGAATAGAAAGCGCAAATTTCTTTATAAACTTGAAGCTAATATGCTACCCCCACGTGGATTGTAACTGTTATTGTTTGTTCATTATGTACATTCGTCTGGGGAGAGTATGAAGATGAACTTGTCACTATTGTATAATACTTTCAGATTCTTGACAACTCTGCACGAGATATTTTAATTTAATAAGGCACATGTAAACACAGTTCAGAAACAATTAAATCCTTAGTCCATTTAAATATGTCTTGTATTGATACGACATATCATCTAGCAATTCACTCAGAAACTGTTAATAATTAACATTAAATGAGAGTGTTTTGTTTTTATTTGAACTATGGGTTATTGTCACTTGTCTATATGTCATTGCGACAGACACATGGTTTATCAGTTAATGAGTAATGTAACAACACAACAAGCCTATACACTACGGGCAACTAACTAGAGTAGAGGCAGGAAAGCAGTTGACAGGCAGTTCTTACAACTCAACTAACGAGTGTGGAAGAGAGGGTCTCGGGGAGGGGCTTAACCCAGCCGACTGCCAGAGAATGGACTCGCATTCTCTACTCTCTTAAGTTTCCAGTGGCGGAACTAAATGATTTATTTACTTATTATCATCGGAATCAAACAAACTTCAGCAAAATGAGTCACCGTTAATATAATCCCTTAGGAGTCGATGCATCTTAGGAAAGTCAGTGGACTGAGTTTTTCTTGGACATTAATAATGATTTTTTCTCCTAGATAACTAAATTTGTTCTATGAATATGACTTCCGTTTTGCCCTCAATATCATCAATGTGGCCTGCGGATCTATAATATTCGCTCAAAAGTATTTCATACATAATTTTGAATTGGAGAGGTATTTATTGAATATTTTAGATGATTCAGAATATTTTTTTATTAATTCACAGGTCAGGAGTTGTACCATCTACAAGTAGTAGACGAAAAAGCAATAATCTATGCCCTGTTGATTAACAAATTCATTAGTATACTATTGATTGATTCATTATGTAGATTCGATCCCGTAAGTCTCAACAAGGGATCGGAAATTATCATTCTGCAACCCTAATTGGTTCTAGATTTTTCTTGAGTAGGTCACACTTACGTCTGTTACATTATACATCTGTCAACTGACTGCCAAGCAACCTTACAGACATTTCAGAACATACACAACCATTGAGGAAATTTTGTAATTGGAACAGGGAAAAATTTTAGGTTTTCCAAAAAAAACCTTTACTGTAAATCAGTACTGAGCGGGCGTTACAATAGTCCTTTAAGGACGCAGTGTACATTTTACCCCTGATTGATCCATTAATCTGGGTCTGTCAACGTAAACCGATAACTTGATGTGTTATTTGATGATCTTACCCGCAATTAACCATTACCAACAATAATACGTAATGAGCACTGCAAAACTAAACTAAGATTCTAGAATCTATAGGATCGAAAGATGTTTTACCCCCTCAGAATTCTTCCCTCATAGTAAATGATATATGTACCACGTATATAGGAACAGCTAGTGATGATGGAAACTTGGCAAATTGTAAACAATGTATAAAAAATTGACCGTACCCCGTTACGGTACTTATATTCTTTAGAGAGTGTTTCGAAGCCAAGTGATCAAAATTTCATCAAGATCTGTATAAAACTACAGATTTATATAAAAACCAATTAAACAAACTTTATTCTTTATATAATATAGAAATTAGCAGATATTTCTCCATAGTGTGAAACAATTCAGTCAATCTTACTAGTGAGCTATCAACTCTGGTGTTCCACAGGAGTCTGTCCTGGCACCAACTTTGTTTCTACTTCATATAAACGACCTGCTGGAAGTGGCCACCTTTCCCGTCCACAGCTTTGCAGATGATGGTACAATTCATACCGCTTTCTCATCTAGATCACCTATACCATCTAATGAAGCCAGAGAAGCGAGACTGAGACATGTTGACGCATCAATGGACATCTAGTTAAGACTTTGAAATGGGGATATCTCATAATCTAGTAGAGTTCAATGCAACCAAAACTCAAGCTTGCGTCTTCTACAGGAAGGCGGCTCCCACAATCCCTAATATGATGATGTCAGGTACAACTATTTCTATGAAGTCTTCCATAACCAAGCTCGAGATCCCCACCAACGATCATGTGAGGTCCATTGCGCAAACCGATTCACAAAAACTTGGTTTTCTATTCCGTGTCAAGAGCTACTTTACATCCCAGCAGCTCCTCATAATCTACAAGGCACAGATTCGACCTATCCTGGAGTACTACTCACATATTTGGAGTACGGCTCCCAAACATACGCTGAAGCTTTTGGATTATATCCAGAAAATAGCTATTCATTCGATTGATGATTCTATCCAGGAGAGAGCTATTCGTATCATTGATAATGTCACACTTACGGGTGACATGACTTCTCTAGAATATCGTAGAATGGTGGAAGATCTCTATCTCCATGGTCATAGTTCATCAGATATCTCGTCTGTTGTTCACCTAAGAGTGATTCCAGATAGGCAGACTAGACGAGTTCGAACTAGTCACCCCTTCATTGTCAAGTTCGAGGCCCGCCGAACTTCTTCCTACCAAACTTCATTTTTGTATCGAACAGCGAAGTTGAGGAACTCTTTACCTAGTGAGGTCTTTCCCTATGCCTATAATCTTCAAATCAAGAAAAGACTTAGCAAAAATTATATGTTGAATGTATCCCTTCAGAGGAATTATCACACAATAGATCCTTCAAGTAGAAGCATACCTTCCATGTACATTATTCAGCTAATTTCCTGATATCCTAATCATGCTTAACTGTCTCATTACCATACGAATAAGTTTCATTTAAATACCGTTACCTCTTCAGATTCGATTCAACTTCTTTTTGATCAGTACACTTCGCATAGCACACCAACATCATGAAACATATGATATCAGCTATTTCCCTCTACTTACTTATTGACCTTTTGCCGAAGGTTGGCGCTACCCAAACACTGCTGTAATTATATGATCATACTTTTACTTAATTTCAGTTAAGAAGTTGTTATATCACAATAAGTATATCTGACTATAGTGTTTTTTTTGTATATCACAATAATGAAGGTATGTTCCAGCAATTAGTTCTTATCAACACACTTCTAATATTATGATTATCACAATAATCATCAATTTAGGATTGAGCAAATGATTGCATGTTTTTGCAATAACGTGCTTGAGGGCATCAAAACTAATCATATTTAACTAGTTTTGAATAATATTGCGTATATGGTCACTTTGAAGCTTATTACGGTTTAATTGAAAATGAAAACGTTAATATTGGTAAAAATCTACAAAATTCTAGGGGTCAGCCCAAAACAATTTCTTCAACCCCTTCCAAGCACGATGTCGGAAAAACCCAACACAGGTTTTCAAATTGAATAACTGCTTCAAATATGATGATTATGTGTTTAGCTCCTTATGAGAAGAAGAGGTATTTTTACTTCCTTATACAAAGTATGGTATTCGTGAGAATTCCGTATTGGATACAAATACAATCGTAGAAACGGATTCGAAAACATAAGATATACAGGACGGTATTGTTTTCAGGGTTTCAGATTTTTTTTCCTTTTTTCAAATCATCGGTATATTAGAAATACTATTGGACCCATATGCCGAATGTTGAAAAAATCTACAAAGTGTTTCCCAAGTTATGAGTACAAAAAGATAAAATTCTCTGTTATAAAGGGAAAAAACCCATTAAGTAGGGGTTATTTAAAATCATCTCATTTATTCGTATCCATAGTTGACTTATGTCTCTTTTCTAATGAAACAGCCTATATACAACTGTTTCGATATATGATATTGCCTTATTTAGCTTTGTTATGTAATTGTGGAGTTACAAGATGGTGGATGTGCCGGATGAAAAATAACTGTTTAGCGCAGAGGCTATCAAACTTTTTTGCCATAGCACATTTGAAATTAAGGACAAAGGTAATCTATCTCAGTCAAATAGCGACGGATAGTGTTGTATATTTGACATAAGGTATTTGATGTTTGGTCCAAGAAATCAGTTTTAATTGATTAATTGATTGGATCAATATTTATTTTGGAACAGTATTTATTTTCTAATGGCAACAAAAAAGAAAAACCACTTTCGCATGAATAGGTAATTCAAAATGAGAGGAAAAATGTTACAGGTTTTATGACAATTTTTTCTTTGAGCTGGACTTGGTTAATTCAAAATTTTTGAAATCGTTTTTTAGAATTTCGTAACATGATAACTCTATTTCTTTTCGGTGACACATGAAATTTCCGGATTTTTATCACTGAAAGGCTTTCTAATACACTAGATTTCAGTATAATCTTCTTGTAGGAAAATCTCAGCAATGATTAGGAATTATTTTGTAATTGTTCGCTCTTTTCCATAAGACGTTCAATTTGTCATCCACTGAAAATCGATTACCTCGTTTTCCTAGTACACTGAAATTTCAGACATTCAGGTGGTCAAAAATATCAGATAAATAAGCTAAAATTGTATACTATAATTCATTTTAGAAAGTCCCGCAGTTTTCGAGAGGAATACTTGCACCTCATTTCGTAATTCAAACAAACGGTTCAGCATCTTGCCTTTGGATGGCTATCTACCCCTGTATTTAATACTCATTGCGCATATTCACTGCCTATTTCGGAACACAACTTGAAAAATAAACGATAAAGTGCCCAAGATTGAATATAATTGATCAGTAAATTTTTTTTTACTCTGTTGATTCATTATATTACTAAAGTTTCGTCGAGTCTCTGCACCTCATCCACCTTCGATTTTACCACACCAAACGAGTGAGGTAGCACTGGAACGGCAAGCATATTTGATGCAAAAGCCTGTTTCTCACTCGAAAGTTCAGAAGACCAAATCTTACGAACAAGGTTTCTGTACTTGCCGCAAAGAGCCCACCTTCACCTGGGAAGCGTCATAATTAGGACGCTGTTCAATTTCCAGGTATAGATAGGTCTCCCCAGCATCAATATTTCTGAAAAAGCTTCCATTGAGAAGCTACATATTCTCGTGCACTTCCGGAGATTGTCCTCTCCCCAAATGGAACAATTCAATCCAATCCCTACTTAATGCCTACGACTCGTGTATATTCTAAAACCACGTTGAAAGCTTGATGGATGTTTTTCTCCCCAGAGGCATACAGTTTCAAATCATCCATTTGAATTAAATGGGTGATCTGATGCCTCCGGTCGTTCGGTGGTTCAGAGTAATATTCACGAGTCCGTCCGAACAAGAGAGGATACGAGGAGTCTCCTTGGAAAACACCCTCTTGAATGTTACCAATTCTGTCAAGAATCGTCGTCTGCCTAATGTGATAGCAAAAGTCTTACAGAGTGGCAACAGATATTCTATGCATCTCACTAATGGAGTTGGTACCGCAAGGCATTGGAGCAAGTATAATAATAGCTCATATGATGTTGAATCAAATGGTGGTATGGAGTTATATCTATCACCAGGTTCTCTTGGCTTGCTGATGTTCTCAACAACCTAGCATACAAGAAACGTGTAAGTAATTTATAACAAGTGTTGAGACAAGTGATCGGCCTGTAGTTGTTGAAATTATACAAGTCTGCCTTCTTTGGATGCAGCACATTGTACCCCTTGACAGTCCAGCTTGGAATTTGCCAAAAGTCGAAGACTGACCAAATTGGGTTGCGTGGAAGGAATTTTTTTCCACCACCGTATGTTAATGCCATCAGAGCCGGAAGCAGCAAAGTTTTAGGTACCAACAAGAGCTTGTCGGACCTCATCCTCGCTGACTGCCTCTCACACTTCAGTTTGCAGAAGTTGGTGTTCAGCGCAAAATGCTTCGAAGTGTGCTAGGCCTGGAGTTTCTAGGTGTATTGGCGCTGACTCGTACACTCCTTTCCTGAACTGCTGAATGTCCTCCACAGGAGGGGGGAGGGGTCAGCAATTCTGGATGGTGGAGATTCCAAAAACTGAGACTGGCTATCGCGAAACAAGGAATTCTCCCTGATGTGTCTAACCCATCTGGACAGGTTTCTTATTACCACGCCCAGGGCTTGAATCTTATTCGCACAGTGTTGCTCGATGGTCTTTAACACTGTACGTTTCAGTGTGTGATGGTGACGGTGTAGTTTGGCGGCTATACGCCTAACTTTTGGCGTGTAAGCCCTGTCCCTAGAAATTAAATCCATCACACACTGGATTCGAGACGCTTGCTGCCTCGTCGACATTACTTGTTATATTTCATCCGTATATTTGAAATTACATCCTGAAGAAACAAATAGAAATTTCATTTGTGTAGTATTTCAGAAATAAAACAGGGATCTATAGAAGTATATTATATGAATTAGTAAGTTGCTTAAATGAGACCCCTCCGCCACTGCTAGTTGAAATATGCCTTTACTAACTTTCATTAATACCATGGACTTCGAGAGATTGGACGATCTAATTGAGGAAGAGCGAGAAGACAACAAACGGCCGCTACCAACACTTTTGGGTAGCCGCTTATAATTTTAGTAAATTAGTGTTTTTGTAGAGGAATTAAAATAATAACAAGGCGTCTTTACAAACATCTGTTTAAATATAAAATACCTATCATGACAAAATTCTTGAAACCCGCTTTTCAACCAGGGATTTTAATGTGTTAATTTACTAGAGGATTTATATTATGTGCAACGGCTATTATTAACGATGTTAGGTGGTCATTCTATAGATACTGGCGGGCTTTGTGGGATACCACTCAACGATTAAAAGAATTAATACATAAATTGCATTATGAACATAGACTCATCGTTCCGATATACCATGAATCTCAAGTCAATTACCACGGACTGGGTATGTCCTTCTTTTACTAGTAGGTACATTTCTAGTCTCAATGCCGAATATCGTATCCCTGAAATTGATTTGAATTGAGCTTCAATGGAAGAAACTTTCGGACTGGAATTCAACCCTTATGATTCCTGCTTTGAGGATTTTGAATCACCTAACAATGTGAGATTGAAGCTTGACAATATTTTGCTTTTGATCATTTAATTTTCAATTATTCCAGAGGTTTTGAAAGAGGATTTCGTATTACATATTTCCTTTCTGTCTTGCCACTCTCAACACATGAAAAATAAAGAAAGACGACCACAGCTCAAGTTCGGATGGAAATATGATTGAAAGGAATTGAAAATGCCCTACCCTCTTGTGGGTGTAAGCAATATTAAAACTTACAACAAAATCAATAATTAGTCTGCTTCTTATTTTCAGAGAGAGACACAACATTATGTGCAATTCAATTCTGAACATTTTTTCTAATAGAGTTTTGAAACTCCTTGATATCCAGGAATTGAAATTGTATACCAACAGACCTGATGGGTGAAGATCGTTTTACAGTTAACCCTGCAAGAGCTAGCCCGCAATTTTTTATGGCAAAACGTTTTACACTCGGCAATTTTTACTTGTAATTGCATACTTAGTTCTCTACCAACCTTTAAAAATATACTAAAATAATGAAAAGTCAAGAATTATTAATTTGTTCGTTGTATGTTTCAAATTTATTCAGTTTTATGTAAAAATTAATAGAAGCAAACAAAAGAAAAATGTTGCTGCTGTAATTACTATAATTATTGCTGCCGCTGCTTTCTCTTGACGAGAGAGACTGGAGAAAGGAGACAACGAAGGTGATGGGTAAGGCCTTAGTTAAACCGAAATAGAGGAAATATTGGTTTAACTGAAGAGCTCATTGCTTCAGATATAGAAAAGCTCTCAAATTTTCTAATGATGAATACAAACACATTTAAAAAATTGCGCACACTAAAAATAACATTAAGATATCTGACTGCAAAACGGTTAGATATTGCTAGAAAATTAGAAACAATGTGGAATGCGTTTTCTGGTTTCAAACTACAATACAACAAAATTTACAATTTACAGCTACAAATCGAAAGCAAAAGAATAAACGAAACACAAGAATCAATAAATCAATAGGTATAAATCTTCCTGTTGTTCTGTAATATAAACGTCAACGTCAATAAGTGTCGTTGTGGGAGCTTTTGCTCAGTTGGTAACTAAAGAGTCCCCAAAATTTTCCCCCATAATTGCACCCAAATCGCAATTAATATCGAACCGGACCGATTCTATGCAATGTCTTGAAATATCAAGAGACTTGCACGCAATTTTGTACTGCGCATACTTTTGATCAAGAGTATTGCGTATTGCAACAAGAATTGCCAACGGTCTTTAGAGAAAACTAATATTTCGGAACATGCAAAAAGGTCTTCAGAAAAGCTTTTCTATGTTCATTGTAAAAATAGATTTGGTGATTTGCTGTGTCAAAATTTAAAAAGAGATTGAATGATGGAAAATAAAATGTAGGCGAGACCGGAGTTGAGACAGTTATTACTTAATATTTTTTTATCGATTTTGTAATCGATCCCTTGTGAAGGTAACAGAATATTATCATGCGGAAATTCAAACAAACACAGGAAAAATTTCTGTTTTGTGTTTTCAATTGCACCAACCTGCACATTGTGAAGCCTGATATCTAATCTACCGACTTTTTTACTCACTGGTGCTCCAAATATCTAATAGGTATAGCGACTTTATTTGCAGTGTTACCGCATTTTCGTTATAAGTGGAAATAAAATTATGTATGTAATTTTAATTCAAGAAATCAAATTGTGCACAAAATATAAGTTCAAGAATTAAAATTGTGAACAAAATACAAATTCGAAAATGTATATTACGGAATTAAAATCATGTACATTATTTGAATTATGAATCGTTATATTGGGGTACAATATAAATGCGATGAATTATTATTATACCTTTAAATAGATTTTATTTGCATGTTTTATTATGTCAAAATATGAGTAAATATAATATTACACGCCGTAGAAGAAACTCAAATTTTAATGATTATATTATTATATAGTTATTATTTTAATTAATTGAATTCAAATTAAGTAGTAATATAATTATAATTTATTTTCATGAATTTCAAAATTCTTGTGATTTTCCTAAACTTTTTCATCAGTTACGTTTTTTAAATATTATTAAAAAACAAACCGGCATGCCTCACGCCCTTAACTATGTTATGACTATATGTTATTATTATGCAAGAGAAGTCAATGGAGTATTACTAAATATCTAAATTTTCTCTCACTCTTCTGGTGCTATCAAGATGAAAATTACAGATGAAACAACGCCTCTCGTGGCAGGGGCATTGGTCTCATAAGAATATACTACTTTAACAGCAGGCACTTACGTTTAAATGAAAACAGGAAAGATATATTAATTCTAGTATTTATTTTTATTAAATACAGAACCAGATTTAAAATCGTAGGAGTATTCAGTTTCTTCTCGAGCGATAAAGTAAATAGAAATATTGTTCGAGCAGTCGGTCCAGTCGCGGACGAAGCCCCAAACTATTAAGAATAAACAAGGATGAATGAATTGCAGTTGACCTTCAGTGTATGCATCAGAGAAAGATGGAAAACTCAGCGGGCAGTGGAGTGAAAGAACCTGCATCCAAATTCCATAGGACCTACTTCATCCTCTATTCCTTATACCTGGTATACTTAACTAGATTGAGCACCGATGAACCTGCAATTTCTGAATTAATGCTTAATAATGTGTATGTATCTATAATACCAGATAGGTTGTAGGTTCAAAGAAGTAAACGATATATACCTTAAGCTCTTTACCATTTAAGTTTGAATGCAACCTAGAATATCCTAATAACGTATTATTTTCCGATAGTACAATAAAAATGCAAAACAATTCAAAATTCTTTATTGATTTTTGTTAGAAGTCGTCACTCTAATTCCTGTTCGGTTCGCATTGAACTTCTGGGAAGTTTGTTTTTTGGTAAATAGCCAATTTTTCGATAGAGAGACTAGAGACTCTAAATCAAAATATGCCGGTTTACATTTATTCTGGAATTAAAAGAGTAAACAAGGGATTACCCTAAGCTGGAGAAAAATCTGAAGGTGGCTCTACTTTGGTTGTATGGTTGCATTACATTCTCCTTTGTTATTTAGAAATTTAGTTGTTAAACAAAGATTTGTCGTAACCATTGTTCAACGAAGTTTTCTCCCTTCGTAATTATAATTTCGCTGGCTTAAGGGACGGTTAATAATATATGAACAAGATTATTAAATGGAGGTATTTCATAATTCATTGGTGTAACTGAATTCGTTGAGAAATTTCAGCAAATAGCGTTGGTTGCGATGGATCTTTGATGAATAGCTTAATTTCTAAAGAAAAAGGAAAATGTGCCTCTAATTTGGTTAATTGGGTATTAACCAAATTAGAGGCACCACCTTCAAATTGTTCAATAAAATTCGAAAGTTTCACTTATCACCATTCAATAATTAACGAATTCTCCAGTTTATTTTCTAAATTTGCAATACAATCCGTTTAAAAATAGTTTAGGCAACATCTTTGATAATGTTTCCGAGTTAGACAAATCCGAGATTTACAAAACCGATTGGGAGTCGTGTTCAAAATGACATGTGGGCCAAACTAGAAGGAACATTCTGTATAAAGAACATTTTGCCAACATAAAGAAAAATAGTGTTGGAAAATCTGCGTTAGCCGCACATATTTCAAATACAGTTTATTCTGATGATGGCTACTTTGTAGTTGAAAGGTCCTTAGTGGTAACAGTATTTTTAGTGTATAACGGTGATTGTTTCTCATTTATAGTGTTATAGTGTATCCACAGTGTAAACTTCTTCATAGTTTATTCTAAATAAATATAATCTTCTATGGAGCTTCTGAATTTACGAATTTTTTTTAAATTTCATAATCATAAATACAGGCTTCTAAACAAAGATGATAATCTTCTGATTATTCAAGCAATCTAGTTCCATCACATATTTTTTTTACTTTATACGCAGAAGCAAAGGTTTTTTCTCTTCCTCTCAAATTCGGTGCACCAGAAGTTTTCCAAACAATATTAACTATAACAAGAAATTGAAAGGTAAGACACAAACAATAAAATGTAGAAGAAGCCATTCATTTCATTTTGTAGTTAACGGAGTAACACAATAGAGAAATTGCAAACATTTCTTGGTTGTGATTCATTTACAATCAAATTTTTTTAATTCATTATACTTGATCTCGTTCGTTTGTTCACGTTTTTTCAAGCCCAAAGTGGTAGTGCAACCTCACGCTTATCACTCCTTCTAACATACACCAAGCAATTCTGTAGAAGCCCATCATACTAAAAATAGTGATCTGGTCTAGAGCCCATATTGTATCTTGAAAAAACTACTGTAAGAACTCTACTGTGACTGGAACAGATGGAACTAACAGTGGCTAAGTGATTTTAATTTTTGGCAGATGCAATGAGTACATTTAACCATGGAAGAAAAAAAATTAAGTACCAAAGTTTTCAAATGATATCAATCCGGCCCTCGGCACTGACATTTAATCAGAAAGCTTTTCTCGGTGAAGAAAATAAGACAGGTTGAAATTCATTCTATTCACATCTAAAGAACTTCTATACGAATAGATGACTGATGGAACGAAGAAGAATAACTTACATCCGAGTTTTTTAAGCGGGGGTAAAAGCAAAGAATGTGATCAAATGATTCCATATTTCTATCGTTTCCTAAACTGGGCTGAACATATGAATGAAGCACTTGGTCATCAACCTCCCGAATTTGATCACCCGATCAGTACAGACGTTGATTCAATCAACGGAAGGAGGGGGGTCAATACGTTGCTAGCTCAAGCAATAATTGAATTCTATATCTTCTACTCTCAAAATAATAATTGAACCGCAGTTTAGATAATCCAAAAGATATTCAATGTGAAATTTTTACGATTCTCTAGAAAGATTGTAAAAGTAATAAGCTTTGATCACGTGACTTCCCTCACTTTTGTTAGCAAAATAGATTTCGGACAATCCAGAGGATCAAATGTAAGTGATTGTAGGTTCAGAAAATATATTGGAAATGATTTAGGAACCGCTAATGAAAGACGTTAAATTATACTGTATGTTACATTGGAATTTTATCGAATGTATTTCATAACTCTATGTATCATATTGACATCTGCTGTCAGTTTAGCTCTCACAATTCGCACTATAATACAACCTTGTTTAATACTGACATTTGCTGTCACATGAACTATCAAAATTCCCCACAGAATCAAGAATTATAGGACTTCTTTGACATAATAAAATAAATCGTGAATCCTCACAAGAATGTATCTAGAGGGCTGAGGTAAGGACTGTTTGCTGTGCATTATATGATCCCTGACCTCCCAGTCCACTCATCGTATGTACTATTTAAGAAATGTTATGTGAAGGGACAACATCATGTTGCCAGACTACATTTAGTGGTAAATTGGTTTGTCGAAGTCTGTGATATTTCGTTTTGCAGAAAATCATTATATAATTGGCCAGTTAAATTTTCATTATAAATATAGGACCAATTATTTGGTTTCGTAAAATACCAAGAGTGTATCGACTGCCGAGGACGTAACTTGAATCTCTAAGTGAGAATTTCGGACACTTCTGCAGATTGGTGAAGATTTCTAAGGAGTAGTGAGTATTTTTCTCCCCAACTTCTACGCCACTAGAAAAAGTATAGTTTTGAGATAACCATTTGAACCGCCAATATTTTCTACACAAAAAAGGTACCCTCAATCATAAGCTCTAAATTCAACCGTTTCCGAGAAAAATCTACTTTTATGTTGAAAAACATGGTCAATTCTTACTGATTAAACAAAATTTATTCAAACATTAGAACAAGTAACAAAACCAAAAAATTGACCATGTTTTTCAACATAAAAGTTGATTTTTCTCGAAAACGGTCAACTTTAGAGCTTATGACCAAGACTACCTTTTTTGTGTAGAAAATATTGGCGGTTCAAATGGTTGTCTCAAAACCGTATCTTTTTTTGTGGCGTAGAAGTTGGAGAGAAAAACACTCACTACCCCTTCAAAATCTTCACCAATCATGACTAAAAAAAAATTTTCTTATAGCACAGAACAAAGTTTACTGTGAGTAGAAAATGCTTGCAAAAGCTGTTCTCTGTATGATGAACGGTTCCGGAGATATTTGCAAAAAACGAAATTTTTTTTTCAATTTCAAGTGTAGTATCTAGTATCTAATAGGAACTTTTTTTCTCAAAATCAAATTTTCTATCGACTGTTGAAGTTCTGCTACTAGAACCTGGGACACCCTGTATATTGTGATATATGTTTGTAACTCGAAAAATACGGTTGTTCTTATGGTTAAGTAAAATATCATAATTCTATTTGAAAAAATGAAGATCGATGTCACAAATACCAATCAAGCAGGGGATACCGGGTCCAAAAACAACAGTTCCTATATTCACCACTTTAGAGCGATCTGCGAAATTACAAATCTATACGACCAATAGGAAGGGCGGAATCATCTCCAGGGTGAGCTATGCACACACAGACACATTCACACAGACATATCAAGAATAGTCTAGATCGATTCAGAAATGAAAACGGATATATCCGCGGAAATCCGGGATTTTTGATCACATTTTCTTACATCATTTTCGAATAATGACACCTTTAATTGAAATTAATGCGATAAAGATGCTCCAGCGCTTAGTGCAATTGAATTAAGGAATCACGTGCTTTAGCTGATTAGAATTAGTTTTCAAAAGTTTGTTGATGATGGTCGTGACACCGAAACGTACGTAACGACGAAAATATATTTGACATACGTGTTATTATGACCTATTTCCCACGAATTTACACATAATTCATACCTAAGTCAAAAATAATTATTACTTATATTATTATTTATTGTATATTGTGATGCATGAAGTTATAACTTAACACCCATAAATAGGATATCATCAAAAGTAATCAAAGCCGTGAATTACAAAATTCTTATTTTGAGGTACCTAAATATTTACTACTATTTGCAACATGATAAAATATTACTACGTCTGGAGGATTACTCACGACACTCAATTTTATCAAAGCATAACCAATCATATTCAGTGAGTATAAGAAGAGTCTATTATAGCTCGCACTAGAACCTATACACTGGAGTGCCGTTTTCAAACAGAGTGGCGTAGAAAGGCTTAGACATCTCACAGGAATAAGATACTTGGAATGCAGTGGGAGCAGATTAAAAACGGAGAAAGAACATCGTTCGTTGTGGTGTGTAGAAGATTGGGTTGACCTTGAATATATAAATGAAGTTATTAAGACATTAGGCGGTCGTGGCCACACTCGTTCGCTTCGGTTGAATTATATTATTATATCTCTCAGCAAAATCACGGGAGCTATATCTAATTTACTGGATGTATTAATTATAGGAAGGCCTGTCATACTCTAGAAGTAGTCGGAATATACAAACTTTAGAATCGTTAAGGATGATGCTTGTTTTTTGGAGATTACTGATGAGGGCAATTTTACGAAATAATGTTCTGTTAGGACAATTTTTTTTTTAGGTATGGTGGCAGTATTATTTTGTAATATTGCATTCTATAATCTGTCTGGTATAATGTAATTCTGCACACATGCTATTATCAACGCTGCAGGGCGGATCAGAACCGGCTCTGACTTTTCAATCCCATTGTGGGAAATATTATACCGCCATTATCAGCATATCAGAACAAATGGAAGGTCTCGAATCTGTAGAAATGAGAAACTGTTCGAGCTTTTTCCAGTAAATTTCATAATTCATAACATAAACCACGAGGGCAAGGTGAACAGTCCCAGAAACATAAATCAGATGGCGCCACTATCACAAATGTCACGGTTGTGATGCACCATCTTTATAAATTATATCTATATCACTTTTCCTTACATCATTTTTATGACTCTCCCCCATCATCTGAAATATAAATAGTCCATAGACTTTCAATATTGTAAGATATATATAGGATATAACGTAAAGACCTTCAACTAGTTTATGAGGCAGAAATCCAAAATGAAATTTGATAAAAATTTTTTTGTCAATTTCCAGTTAGTTACGCATATAAGTACCAAAAGTAACTCAGCTATATTGGACGGAAGATCCTAAATATATTTGTACTTTTGGATAATACACTTTAAATCTAAAGCCAGTTATCTCAGAGATATTTGACAGTTGTCCAAAACAAAACTAAATTGTTTTGATAAGGTATGTATTGAATACGAGGAAACTGACCCTCCACCCTTTAAAAACCCACAAAACACATTGTCGAAGGTACAGTATTAAAATGGAACCTAAAAAAGCAACAGTAAAAAGTACACCAAAATGGTATGGTGAGTTGGACCTTGCAGTAGCAGAGCGATGATGGATGCTTACGAATCCAGCTGCTTTGTGGAGGAAGTCAAGGGAAAACGTAATCTCCTTAACCCCTTAACGCCTCTGATTTGACCGGAAATCTCCAAAGCAGAAGACAAATAACTCAGTCAAAATCATTGGTGTTCTCTTCCGGAACATAGACAAGACAGTCCAAGACCCTTATAGATAAATTTAAGAAAACGCATGTCTTGGAAAGCATAACCGGAAGCAGAAACATCCTGAGAATCATAACAGGATTCATGAGATAAGTACTGCAAATTCAACGGCTGCATAGTTTTGGTGAATGATGAGAAGTGTAGATTTTCCAGGGAAGCGAAAGAAACGCTCCTCCGCAGAAGCAAAATATTTTGGGACATATAACACCATAGAAGAAATTACATGTTGAAGGAGGGACTTTTTTTTTAAAGATGTACAGCTCATCGACGGCGGATAGAATAGTCCTCTAAGGACGTTGTAGGAACAACAACTTAATCTCACTAGAACGCATTAAAATGTTCAGACTGATATGTCATTCAGTTTTGTTTCGACACCCATCGGAAGCAAGCAACCTTGAAGATTTTTATTTAAAAAAGTGAATTCCGCGTCTTGATTATTATTTATTGCGTGAGAAAATCATTACGCAAAACAGAGCATCGCTTGTTGAACATTATGAGAACTCCTCACCATCGATTGGATGGTGATTCACAAGTGGTTTATTGATTTTCGTTGTGGGAGTATCACCACAAAGGACGCCGAACGTTCTGGTCTGCCTTGAAATTCGGGAATGAAATTAGAACGGAGAAGCCGGCGCTAATACCTTTTCTACGGATGTTAACTGTTCCCAAAGCTAGTATGCTTATAAGTAGAATGAAATAAAACTAGCACCTGATCAAATAACTCTGGTTTGAATTGGCATTCATGACAATCCTTTGACATTAATGTATCAAATGAGCCATATTAACCTAACAGATGTACCAATGACATGAATTCAAATCTAATAAGCAACCTGTATAACATTAACCTAAATCCTAAGCTACCAGATCAAGAAAAACAGAAATTTACAGATTCGAATTAATCGCCATTGCAAATTTTAAATGTTTGCATGTATACAGTTGTTGCATACTTCAGATAAAATTTACAGAGATATTCAATTGGTTTGTCCTACTTCAAGAAAAATATTTCAGTTCATATTTCTGTATGCCAAGAGAGAGACGAGACCAATTTGAATCTCGCAAGCTAAAAACTGTCTAGAAGTACACTTGTATACGATACCTGTTCACTCACCAAATATGGGAATGGGGAAAATATTCAAGAAATTGCTTGAAGGTTTCACATGTTGTTAAAATTTCTACATCTTCATCACTTATTTGTTATGTAAATTGCATCGAAACTTTTGATAAATCGCTTTATAAGAAACAGAATTATTTTCGCTGCCAATTCTTCCATAACGTTATACTTGTATGTAATTATATCTGAATAATGCATATTCATGAGCAACCTCTTGGCAAATTGATTCAATGAATAATCGATTATATCCTACAGAATATATTTTCGTTCCATTCCGATGCATTCTAGAGGAGTCATATACTGTTGTATCCTCAAATGATTAAACAAACTGACTAGTTAGGTATTGTTTAATCATTGATAGTTGACTACTGAGTTCAAATCAGCTTAAGCTTTAAATAAAAATAGGGTTTGTGTCATAATAAAATATGGTATAGAATATCACTAAAGCTTCGTGCAAAACTATTCTTTATGAAACATATAGAAGCAATTTCTTTTTTTGTTTAGATCAGCAATACCTCATATTTCATAAAACTTTTTCCCGCATATCCAGCAGGGCCGGATTTAGAGTGGTGGGGGCCTGTGGGCACAAGTTTGGTAGGGGCCTCTATGGTAGACGGTAATATTAAATGCCACAAAATATTTTTACAATACAAAAATATAATGCAATTGTGATGTCGTTTGAATAAAACTTTTCTTGGATATATATATATATATATATATATATATATATATATATATATATATATATATATATATATATATATATATATATATATATATATATATATTATTTATTTGTACTTATATGAATTATCGTTACAAAGGCACTTTGCGCACTTATCTCGTCGATCAAGTCGTCAAATTTTAATTGATTAATTATTGCTACTCAAAAGCGGGAGATTATTGAAACGTTTTTCGCTCATTGCCGTTCGCAATCTGTTTTTTTTTAGTAATTTTAACTTGGAAAAGAATCTTTCAGCCTTACAGTTAGTGATCATCAGAACAAGATAATTTTTTTAAATTATCGTACATGAAATGTTCGCGGCTGAAGTATCTTTTTTCTGCTGAAACTATTTGTAAAATTTTGCAAATTGACTAAAAACTAGAAACTTATCTGTAATACGGCGCCACATACTAAACACGCGGGAAAATTTAAATGACTAATTTCAATGAAATTAGTCATTATGTTGTGTTTCAAAGAAATGTGACTTATTTCAATTTCTACTTGCCATTACATAAATATAAAATATACAATATTTCCTGCTTTTGTAATGTAACATAAATAATCAAAATATGTGAATACAAATTACGCAAAAATTATGAATTTATTACGATATTAACAAAATCATCTTATCATTTTTGTTGACAGCCAAAATTTTTTCCAATATATCATACTTGGTGGGGCCCCTTCTTGGTGAGGGCCTGTGGGCGGCTGCTCACTCTGCCCACTCCTAAATACGGCCCCGATATCCAGAATACATGCATCTTTGTCTTTGACTTTGATAATACCTCCCATCGACTCTGACCTCTATAATTGACAAATTAGTTTTTGGGCCACGATTTTGGCCTGGAGTTCATCTTCAATTAATGATTTTGGCTGACCCCTCGTTTCATAGTTATTCATTCAATAGCCATTTCGAAGTCAACTGAAAGCTCATTGTTCTCTGTATCTGATCGTATCCATTGCAACATCAATTATATGGATATCCACATATGCGACTGTTTTAAATGTATTTCCAATGTTCCACCATGCACTAGCAGAAGTACCTATGCTGACGCAAGCTAGAAGCCACAAGAATGAAAATTTTAGGAAAAATAGGAGAACCAAATTTAATAGGAAATAAAACACAGAAAAACCCAAAATAAAATTTATTCTCAAAAAATTTGAATTTCTAATGTTATGAAATGCACCTAACCATAGCTTTAAAGCAAACTAAACTAAATATTATACTAAAAAACATGAGATTCATTATACTAAGAGAAGTATCTAGATTCATGAATTTATTTGACATTTTATTTAACCACATATGTATATAATTCCACAAAAAGATATGTGTGTGTGTGTGGTGTACGGTGTACGGTGTGTGGTGTGTGGTTTGTGTTGTGTGGTGTGTGATGTGTGGTATGTAGTATGTGGTGTGTGATGTGTAATGTGTGATATGTGGTGTGTGGTATATGTGTTTGCATGATTGTAAATACTAGTAACACCAAATAACATAGAATACACATATAAGATGGTTTGAACATATAAAACGAATGGACAGCTCAAGACTGACGGAAAAAATAATTGAAGCAAAAAGTGCTAGAAAGAAACCAAGAGGCAGACCTAGGAAGTGATGTCGAGAAGAATAACTGATGAAGACCCAAGCAAGAGACTCAACTCCATCTAACGCGTTACAGGTGGTAGAAAGGGTTAACGGATTGAGTAAGTGATAAATACACAGCATGGAGTTCAGCATATCCATCCTAACCACATATATATTATAAACAGAAATGGATTTTGGACATAACATAGAAATACTTCTTTTATAAAGGACTGGAGCCACCAGCTTCATCAAATTGTACGACTTTTATTCAAACTTTATACTAAAAAGTTAAGTAAGTCTACATAATCTCACCTTTCTATTCACACCCTTTTTGGCTACTTAACAACGATTCCATCTTTTCACCGTCACCTCACTTTGATTATTATTTTTCCTTAGCACCATAACAATATATATAATTTACAATAATAATTATTGTATCATCAACAAACAACACCGATATTACGTTAGATATACCCAAATGTCGGACAGTAGTTCTATCTTTATCCTTACTATTAACTGATTTTGACATATTTGTAAGCTACCCTTACGCTATTCGTGTTCATGCTACATCTTCCCAACTCACTCACTACTTATGGTAAGGACAGTGTCTCTAGAATGATCTCTTGTGTCTGTCTAAATTGTAATCACACTATGACGTGATAAATTATAACTATGATAAAATAAATGAATAAGATTGGTCAATCAGTTCAAGGTTGGAGCATTATTCGAAACTACATCAAATGATATATAGAGGGCTGAATTTCATAACTGACTAGTAGGTTGCGTGCAGATTTTGCCCTTTGAATTGATAATACATTTAATTCACCATAGAATATCTCGCAAGGTTCTGCAATATTTGACTTTTTTTGAATAACAATAATTTCTAACTTATTTTTCTATTCCTGGGTTTGATTTGTACGTAGAGGCCCTTCCTACCTGGAGAAAACGTCACTAACTATCGTGCTTCATTAACGTGAAATAGAAAAGCTTATGAATAGCACATAATCATTCTTTTATTTCTTTCCAAAGTTAATACCCCGAATGTGAGGAGAATTTAAATTTCTTGGATTATCATCATAGATTAATCAACATGTCTACAACTAGTCATCAAAGTATTTGAAATAATGAAAGAAATAATGCTCAAAGTGATTCAACTATAAACAAATATTCGATTACAACAATAATGACATATATTTTCAGAACAACCAACAATCTTTACACTACCACACACAGCTTAATCAAGGACATAACAATTCATTACCTTTGAATAATTAAATGAGACATTCTTGAATAACAATTAATTTCATCCCATATCTGCACAGAATATGTTCATACCTGAGAAATTGATTTCTGAAACTGTATTTATTGTGTGAGAATTGTGTGAATTATCTAAACCGTTACTCAGGATATTCACTTCTCTACATTTGGAAACCCATCCTTGAAAATACCACTTCGCCAACCTGCAGAATATTGTGTGATTTTGTCACACAATAAATACCACTACATAAACTAGAAGAATCAGTATTAGTTCAAGCCTCAAACATGCACTCAAGATGCTACCTGTGATGATTGGCGAAACATCGATATAGGGTCGTGCTAATATAACGCGGAAGTCTACTATTCAATATAATTTATCGTTCGTGAATTGCGCGTTCTTGTTTGAGCAATTATTTTTTAAATATCAACTCCTCTCCTCAAGCATTATGCTGGCCTTGATTACTACCTGGGTTAAGCGATGTGGATTCTAAGATGAGGGATGCGATGCAGGATATTACTGACTCTATCATGTTTCCTCAACTTTTCCAAATTCCCGATCATACAACCTCAAGCTGTGCATGTGTGATATGGTAGTACCAAGAAAAGTTGCCAAAGCAAAGTGTTAATAAACACACCTGTTAGGGGCTTTAAAGCTAGGTGGATTTATAGAGATGCAAATCTCCCATATTACACGATAACTCTACTTATATGTATTAGAGTGTGAAGGAAAATAAAACCTATATTTCAATGTAAATAACATGAATAGCACCATTATACGAGAGCAAGGTGAAAAGTCCCTGAAAAATAAAACAGATGGCGCCACAATCGAAAATCCCATATGACATTTGTGATGTACCATCTTTAACTAAGACGCTTTAATATTTTCAGACTGTAATGCCATTCAATTCTGTTTTGACACCCATGGAAAGCAAGTAACCTTGAAAATTTTCGTATACATGGAAAAAAGTGAATTAGGCGTCTTGATTAAACATTATTTCTTGCGTGAAAAAAACAACGAACGATTGGTTCACTGATTTTTGTTGTGGTAGTATGACCACAAAGGACGCCGAACGTTCTGGTAGTCCAATTGAGGTTACAACGTCAGAAATCGTCGATAAAATCTATAGAATGATATTGGAAGATCCGCGAGTTAAAGTGCACGAGTTTGCTGAAGCTATGGGCATCTGAACCGAACGGGTACGGAACATTTTACATAAATTTTTGAATATGAGAAAGCTATCAGCCAGATAGGTGCCGCCGCATTTGCTCTCTGGTGACAACAAGCTCGACCGTGTGACAACTTCAAAGGAGTGTTTGGTGATGTTAAAACACGATAAGAAGGATCTTTTGCGCAGTTCTGTAACCGTCGACGAAACATGGATCCATCACAACACACCAGCAACCATAGAACAGTCGAAACAGTGGACTTGTCTTGGCGAATCGGAGCCGAAAAAGGCCAAAGTGGGTTTTTCGGCCAACAAAGTCATGGCGATAGGTTTTTGGGATGCAGACGATATCGTCCATATCGATTACCTCGAAAAGGGCAAAACTATCACCGACGTTTGTTATGCAGAGCTGTTGAGTCGATTCGACGCCGATTTGAAGCGAAAGCGGCCGCATTTAGCAAAGAAAAAAGTTCTCTTTCACCAGGACAACGCACCGGCGCACAGGTCCGCAGTCGCAAAGGCAAAATTGCATGAATTGGTTCGTCATCCATCATGTTCTTCAGATTTGCACCCTGCGATTTTTATCTATTTACAAATTTTAAGAAATGGCCCGGAGGAAAGAGACTTGGCTCCAACGATGAGTTCATCACTGAGCGAAACTTATGTCTACCAATTTAGTGAAATACTGTATGATTATGTGACTAATACTCAAAAATTTCATAATACCTAAGCTGCACAAATCGTTCGCCCATCCTTGATAAACACTAGGAACTATCTCAACTTGCCAATTGTGATCATTTGGTAATAGAGCAATGACGCTGACGTAATTTCTCTCATCACATTCCCCATCACTCACACACTCTTGTAATATACGCATCCTGGTAATGAAATATTTTTGCCGTACGGTAATGAAGCACCCTACACCACAGAAGACCAATTAGAAAACATCAGCTATTTTATTTTAACAATGAAAATGAAAGGTATAGAACATTCATAAGAAAAATCTCGACATACCTTGTCTCATCTCGACTAGTTTTCTCTCGTCTCGACCTCACAGTCAAGATAAAATCCAGGCGAGCCAAGACAAGATATAGCGAAAAATTTGTATCACCTGGACGGCCTCACTATATTCCACCGGGATTAGGCATAAAAATCGTCGGAAACGTAAAAATTTTGAGCAACATACAGACCTAGTTTTTTGGGAATCTTTCGATTTCAAGAACACTAATTTCACATGTAGCGAAGCTTTAAAATATTGAATAATTATTTGATGGGAAACACGTAGATTAGTTATAAATTTTAGATTTCGTTTATATTAGTATTTCGAATTGATAATTCTGAATAATTATATTATTGTACAGGAAGATAGATAGTACCGGGCATTGACATCCGTGTAGTTTAAGTGTTAGATTTGCATACGGTTCCATTCATAAGTCGCGTATATTTTGATTTCATTCAGAAACGTGAATATTTCGTGTCAACAAAAGATATCGGAACAGATGCAACCATAAAACGGCACAAAATCGAGTAATTGGTGGACCATCATGAGCGCGAAATGAGCTAAAAAGGGCTCGGCTGGAGCTGATGTAGGTGACTTGAACAGCACCTCGATTGGTATAAAGGGACGCCTCGCAAGCGTTGAGAATCATTAGAATTATTGTCAGCGAATAAGTGAGTGAACACAACCAGTTGTGCCGCCAAAAGTAAGTGCCAGTTGCCGTTGAAAAATAAATTAATTTTGCTGATTGATGCATGTATAGCCGTTTATAGTAATACTCACATGACTATTTATTTGTAAGGCTATAATAAGGAAATAGCCAGGTTGGACCGCTTACTTTGCTTCCACCAGGTAGGGATAAATTATTATTACATTGACATAATCAATTAGTTATCGATGTTCAAGCCATAAATAAACTTATTATTGGGAAGTTCCGTGTTTATCTAAAATGACTTTCTGCAACAGCATTTAAGTAGTCAAGAAGTAACCAAGTATTAATTGCAATTGAAGCCTGCAATTCTGATACTATTCAGTCTGCCCTATTTACCCCTGGTTACTTACTTCACTGAGACTACCTTGGGACAAGGCTATCCGTAGATATCACAGGGATACGCTTTGTGGTAAGGGCCCTAGCAGAAGTCCTTAACGAGGAGTAAGCCTTGACAAAAATCTGGCACCCGAGAAACTAACATAAAAGTCATCAGACTCAGATATGGTAGACTTGAAGGAATATTGAAGGCGTAGTGAGTAAGAATCGCCAAAAAAGTGACAAGCTACGTCACGCACAACCCGCAGATGAACGGAGGGGTGATTTTTAAGTATATATGTAAATTTTTGTCGTTTTTGTCCGTGAAACATATGAATTTTGGTGAAAATTATCAAGAGAGCAAAGTTGTAGAGCGAAAAATATCCAATTTTTATGTTCCAAGACTTTTTTTTTGAAATTGCGTAGTTTCTCCGATAGAACGCCGCGTAGGAGCTTCGCAACTTTAAATAATCAGCTTTTGAATCTGGATTATCCTAATGATATAGTAGAAGAAGAGATTGAAGTTTGCCCTGACATTGATATGAGTTTGCTGAATAAACTTGAAGCATCATCGTCGGAGGAAGAAGTACATAGCGCAAGTAGCGACGCGAATCAATTAATGAATGTGAAAAGAGCAAATACTGCAAATGTGATTATTATTATTATGTACAATAAAAAAATATAGAAGGCATTTTTTTTTGTAAAAATATTATTATTTAGTATGCTAGTAAACATTAATATTTTCGTTCAAAAAGTTTATATTTTGACCTGCTATAATTAATATTCTAAATAAAAAAAAAGAGAAGAGGAAAATAAACTCGATATTCAAAAAATTGTCTAAACGCACCTTCTGCGGGTTGTGAAATTAGTGTTCTAGAATTCGAAACCTTCCTAAAAAACCAGATCTGTATGCTACTCAAAATTTGTACACAAAAAGTGATGATTTCAATAGGCTACTACTCAAGAAGAATGGTTAACGATTTTGAGAATTTGAATTGAATGAAACCGTATGCATTTAGATTATTTTCATTGTTCCTTGATTGAGAATATTTGCAAGTTTCGGAATGAGTGTAAGGTTGATGTTATAAAACCTTCAGATATTTTCCGATGAAGACCCCCTTTGTCACAAAAGACATGTTCCAATAATATGAAAATAATATGATGAACCCTAATTATCGATCAAACAACATCGGCAGAATTAGTCGGATCTTTGAAGACGATAATCAGCGGAACAGATTCGATTTTTCTCGAAGGATTTAACTCACTAAAGTGTTAAAGTTAAATATATTGACATCGAGTTTGAAAGAAGTGTGGTTTCGTCCATAAAGTATTTCGTTCCGATACGCCCCCGTCAGCCCTTCTTACGTAAGTGGGAACATAAAACCAACCGTGTTCCATAATAAATAACCGAAAATATCTTCATTCTGATATATTTAACACATAAAACTACGCTTGTCACAAAAAATCGTTAGTATTTCGAATCTTTTGAAACGCCTCGTTCTGTGTAAGTGACACTCGGATTTGAAACCTACCTTATTATTATACTCTACTTTAATACCCCTGCTTGAGCCGGTTTCCTTGAAATTCAGTATTGACATCTCACAACTGAATCTTAAAGTTCCTTTTTTATAAATGGTTGTCGCTGCGGAACACAAAGAGCTGAAGAACACCGACTTGGATAATTATACATTGCAGAAATTCTAATTGAAACCTATTGAAATTGGATCGTTTGTTCTCGAAATCTAGTAGACGCAAGCGAGTTTTCAAATCAACTTTTAATTGACATAGAAACATAATGTGAAGGGATTGAATTATTACATTATTCGATCGATTTTCTGTTATATTTATTGTTAAATCCTTTAATTTCGTATAATTATGAAAAATGAATCCACCCTGCTCCGCAGGAGGTATTTAAAATCTCAAATGGAATCATTGATCACATTATTTGCGGATTCTTGTAAATAAATTTCGTTCTTTTGTTAAAGACAGTTATCGATATTTTGTCTACCATTGGGATGGAGAGTAAGTAAGTAAGTTTATTATGAAAATAGTATACATTATTACAAATATACAAATATTCACATAAATAGATAGAGTTCGACTAGTCGATTTTCCACTCTTCCAGAAAAAATAAACAACATAATAAACAATGTAATCAACAAGGATACAAGTTATATGTAGCATGATTAGTAACATGCAACTTAAATAATATAAATTCTACGCATAAACTTAGGTTCTTAAGAATAATTACAGAACTGAGTTTCAGTTCAAGCCTGCCCTGAAGATTTCACCTGTAATGGTTGGTGAAACGTCGGCATCAAGTGGTGGCGTAACGCGAAATCCATCCGGAAACCCTGATTTTTCAATAATCACTCCTAATCAAGAATAATATGTTTAATATTACGCGTAAATACATATTCAGTCAAATATAAGAAATTGTAAATAGTTTTAAGCACTTTAGGGGCCATATAAAAGAAGCTTCCTTTAAACATAGTAGTGGTACTTGATGTATAGTGGATCTTCTTATATTCAATTAATTTCCATAAAAAATTGCAAAACAAGTACAGGAATCTTTTTTCAATATTAAGTTCAGTCATATTGTGTAAGTTCGGTGTACACGCTACTCAGCATAGTGGATGGCGGGTGCCGCACGGAGGGGCTCAATAAAATCCTTACAAAACGGAAATTGTACTGTTTACTTCTTCATTTAAAAAATGTTGTAATCTATATCAAATTTTCAGCTTCATATATGAAACGCCGTATATTTTATTTAGCTGTTCGTCAAAACGTAAAGAATTATCAATAACTATACCCAAGTTAACTATTTATATCTGAGTTGCAATTATCTAAGTTTATTATTGATCTAACTCTTTCAGTTCCTATACACATTGCTACGGTTTTATTAGGATTGAGCTTCAAACCATTTCGAGTACACCAGGAAAAAATCTTTTGCAAATCAGCATTGATTTTACAAAGTGTTTCTCTATGTCAGCTACCTTTCAAGTAATGTATAGTTGGAAATCATCCGCGTATAAGTAATATAAGCAATATTTGACGCAATTTGGTGAATCAGAGATAAAGATCGAAAACAAAATTGGGCCTAAAATAACACCTTGGGGTACAACACTCTTTGTAAAATGTTTGTTGGGCATTTTATTTTCATATTTTACAGACTGGGTTCTGATGTTAATATAGCTATCAAACCACTTGCATGCCATTGTGAACCAACCGAAACATCGGGTAGATTTTAAAAACCTTACAATAAATCATTAAATGATCAGTGATATTGAAGAAATCTAGTCTACCACATTGTCCTATATTTAGGGTTTTGCTAAAGTAAATACCATCTATTAGTGTTTCGCTAGTACTTGTTATTCTAGTAGGCTTCTTAATAAATATCAGTGAACTAAAGTTATTATATTCTACGTACATGTTTTCCAGCATATCAACAAATTCTGGTAATGCACACACACCTATATTAAAGAGAATTAATCTTCCAACATGGGATTGAACAAAGGGGTTCAGTGAATCCATTTGCGATTTTAAACTCATGTCCCGTCCCACTCCTGCGGAATAAACCAAAAATTATTAGTACTGATACGTTTATTCCCATTACCGTTAATTGCTTATATTATTCATTATTTGCTCTATATCAATATTTGTTTATATTAGGAATCCTATTTAAATAGAGACTTATTATTATTATTATTATTATTCTATATGGAATATTGAAACAAATGCATCATATGTGAATGAATAAAGCACTAGGAATTGGAATATATGAAGTAATTCGGCGGTTTAAACTGAATAAATCTGTCAAAAAGTTTTGAAAGTTTATTACTCGATTTGAATAATTCTACGTCTAGTTGTCCTTCATAAATGATGGTATTATTATGGGTTAGCGTGTAGATGATTCTAGGTAGACCATGAAAAACAAGCGTAACGACACATTGACTAGATTTTAATGATCCAGCCAGTGAAAACATTATTTTGAAAATTGCTATTATTAATTTTATGTGTTCACCTTTACACGTTCTGGCCGGTACGTCTTTGTAGTTTTATTCCACAAGTCTTATTTTTATTTGTATAGCCGTCTTATTATACTTTTATGCGTTGGTCGTTTGTCTTGGTGTAGCCCACATTATACATTCATTACCTATCAACAATTAAAGTTATTGCCATCCGTAGATCACTAACTTCCCTAAGTTGCCTTTTCATACCACATTTTTTCTCGATAATAAGACGTAATAAATAATCATATGATCATTTTCTCTATGAAGATGAACACAACAATGTCAAAGAACAGGTAATCTATAAGAACAAGTAATATATAAGAAGCAAAACTCCGCGCGGCTTCTTCGATCTTTAGTCACAACTTTCAATGGCCTTGATGAGCTTGGCACTATATACTGAAAGTGCAAATTACCCGCTATATTCAAAATTGTATCTCGCACAAATCAAACTATTTCGATATTACTACAACTACAACTACAACTACAACTTTATTGCTGTATAGTTTTGTACACTAAATTAGATTATACATTTTTCGAAACTGTTAAAACAATTAATAAATGTGATATATTGAGGAGTGACAGCTTGAGTTAATTAAATAAACTTGTGTGCTGTCATTTCAATAACATTCATAGGTATACAACAATAATCGCGAACGAAAGAAGAAGAAAAAAAAAGAAGAGTAAAAAAAGAAAAGTAAAAAAGAAAGGATAGATTATGCAATAATAAATAAGATAGAAAAGAAGTTGATTCATTTTAAGTAAAGCCACTAAGTAATTTGGATCAAGACGTAGGTTGAATAAATAAATAAATGCTGCTGTTTCACTTGATTAATATTAATTTTTCAGGTTAAATTATGTATGAGCATGTTGTTATTGGTGATAATCCAATTGTGTAAAACTTTGTTAAATACTCCTTTTGGTAGTGTTTTCATTTCTTTATTCAAAGTATTATAAATTTTGGGCCCAATATACGAGATGTGTTGTCTAGCTAGATTGTTAGTTATTCTAGGTAGCGCCAAGTGTGCTGAAGTATTTGCTTTAGTTGAGAGATTGTGGGTTAATTGTATTTTATATTTATTATTATTATGCATGAATTTGATTATTGATTTAATGTAAAGTTGCCTTATATTGAGCTGTTTATTTTCGTTAAATAGCAGTTTTTTATTATTTATTATTTTCAATATGTGCTTTTGTATTATAGTTAATGGTGACAGGTTAGTTGTGTATGTAGAACCCCAGAATGCAATTCCGTAATTTAGTAAAGACTCGACTAGACTGGTATATATTAGTTTTAGTTGTTTTATAGGAACTATGTCTCTGAGGACATAAAAAATGTATATACATTTTCTCACTTTTTTTGTTAAGTACTCAATATGTTTTGTCCATTTTAAATTTTTGTCAATCATGATACCTAGATATTTGACATGGTCTGAATTGCTTATGACCTCACATGAGCAATCAATTTGCTGTGTACATTTGTGATTATGTATTTTAATCTCAGTTATATTAGGGATTTTATTGTTATAGAGAGAGAATGTGATGAAATTACTTTTTGTTGTATTCAAAGTTAAATAGTTACAGTCTAGCCAATTTTTGATTCTGTTGATGCTCCATTCCGCTTTGTTCAAGACGTCTTCCCAGCTTGTACCGATGAATATCACAGCGGTATCATCAGCATAGCAAATGACTTTACCATTTATTTTGTGGTTTAATAAATCATTGATATGTATTCAAAACAGCAAGGGTCCTAAGACAGTTCCCTGAGGGACACCTTGTGTTACGTTGACTTCATCACTGATTGTGTTATTTATTCTCACAGATTGTTTTCTGTTGCTTAAGTAGGATTCTATTAAATTGTATGCAGAACCTCGGATGCCTATTTTGTGAAGTTTATCAAGTAATATGCTGTGGGATACCGTGTCAAATGCTTTGCAGAGATCTAGAAAGAAGCACAATACTTTTTGATTGGAGTTTATTGGTGTAACTATTGCATGTGTCAATTCATCGATAGCATTTTCAGTGCAACGACCCTTCATAAAGCCGTTTTGTTATTCTGATATAATATTACACTTCATGAGGAAATTACAAAATCGGTCTTTGATGCACTTTTCAACAATTTTTGATAAATTGCTTATGAGTGAAATTGGTCTGTAATTAGAAATTTCTGATTTTGAATTTGCTTTATGAATTGGTATAATGATAGCTGTTTTAAAAATTGTTGGATATTCACCGCTTGAGAAAATCAAGTTCGTTATATGTTGAAGAGGTTTTAGAATAAATTTGTGGTACCTTTTTATGAAATTATTGGTTATTCCGTCAGATCCAGTACTATTTGTATTTTTTAGAGAGTTTATATGTTTAATTATTTCAAGTTCTTGGATTGGATCTAGGAATATACTTTTTTCGTTGAATTCTATTTCAGAAAGTATTTCATTTTTGTTGTTATTTGTTATTTTGTCAGCTAACTCTTGGCCAATATTTGCAAAGTATTCGTTGAATCTTTTTGAGATGTCGCTATCATTTGTTAATTCAGTACCGTTTTGGCTTACGATCATATTTACTACATTATTAGTACTTTTATTGTGATGTGTAATAGTATTTATAATTTTCCATTTATCTCTAATATTTTTTGAGGAATCTGATAGATTTTTGTAATAGGTAGTTTTGGCCTTTTTTATTAATTTTGATAAGTAGTTGCGATAATTTTTGTAACGCTCAATGTCCTCTAAAGCATTAGTGGTCATTGCTGTTTTATACAACTTATTTCTACTTTTAATTGATATTATGAGGCCTTGGGAAATCCATGGTTGCAAGGCTTTAGGTTGATTTCTAACTTTCCAAGTTTCAATTGTTAGTTTTTTTGATAATTTATTGTGATTAATAATATATTTTATTGGTGCAGGGTAGTTTTTATTTAGCACATCATATTTTAAGTTAATATGTATTCCAATGGGGAGGTGATCTGTAAGTTGATAATTTTTAATGAAAGATTCATGTTCGGATGACCTGGTGTGACATTTTAAAAACACATGATCTAAACAGGTTTTACTATTATTTTGAATTCTTGTGGGTTGATCAATACATTGGATGAAGCCGAATTCACTGAGAATGTTCAGATAGGAGTTAACTATATTATCACCAGTTTTAAGAATATCTGTATTTAAATCGCCTGAGAAAATTTCTGTCGATTGTTGTTCAAGATTGCTATAGAATGATTGGTTTATTAATTGTCTATTTTAGTAATATTAGTTGTTCAAGATTGCTATAGAAAGATTGGTTTATTAATTGTCTATTTTAGTAATATTTAATTACCTAAATGGTAACCAATCACTTATTTAATGTTCAAAAACTGTTGTCTTCAATTGTAACTAAACATTTTAGAAATAGTTTAGTACAAAAATTGAAATTGTCTGTCAAATATGACTCTTGAAAATGTTCAAATCTTTCAGGAGCACACATACACAAGATATCACTACAACAGCTGATAAGCAACTTCTATAATACTAGGAATATGAATCCAAAAAATGGTTCGGCTCTTGAGGAAGATTTGGTTGACTATTATGACGAAAGAGTACACCTAAGACCTCTTGATTGGGTCATAGTGCGCCCCAGACTCAGTCCAACAGGCCTATGGCAGTGCCAAAGGCGAAAGTACAACTCGTCGTCATTGGCTCTCTGGCCGCGCCGAGTCTGGTGATCGATGAGGGGGCCAAGAGGCTACTTCATTTAGTTTCATACCAGAGTGAATAAAACACTTTGATATTTCAGCAGAAGAAATAAAATACGGTTGAAGATCAATCTCGAAGATGAGTTAACAACCGAGGTAACATGAAGAATATGAGATGATTGGATAGAATCAGCCATTCCATGATGGTAATCCATTCTAAACTTAATAATATTACTATTAAAAGTTCGATGTTCACTAGTTGAATCAATAAAAGTGACTATAGTTTCGCTAACATAGTAGCATATTCAAACAAATATTACAAAGTAATAACTCACTACAAAAGAGCTACCTAATATATAATTTTAGGATAGATGATTATTGAAATTTTACTTATTTGCGTTTAACCTATTGAAGGATTGAACGATGAGCTGGTAGCAAACAAAAAATTTAATTATACAAATTTTAGAAGGGAAAACTATTAGGTATTTGTTGATCGTTCAATAAGATATCGGACTTCTCATATTTATCAATTTCTAGGGATTGCAGCAAATTCAATTTCTTATCAGAGTTTTAAATTATTGTCGCACATGTGTTGCATCGAAAACACCTAAATTGAACTCATCTTAATAGGCCATTATGGTACAGTGAGGAGACATAAACAGAAATAACATAGTCAATCGCATCATGTGGAATTGTGGTATTCAATTTAGTTAGTAGGAGCTAATCAAAAATTACGACGTTTATTGTGAATGTGTAAAATCTTGAAATTATCATTAAAGTTATGGTTTTACATAATTAAATGTTCCGCAAAGGTTCAAACCGATTTATTATTAATGAAACTCCACCTATATTCTTTGATCCGTTTTTTGTCTGGCCAATGTATGTTATAGGGCAAGACCCACATGTCCTATCTTAAGATTATCATTAAATTTATATCACTATAAATAAGAAAACATCACCCTTATCCACTTTTCGTGTTTCTTATAGATATACGCAGATGTTAACAAGGTGTTTTATAGAACTGAGGCAAAAAGAAGTTTGATTCTTGGTAGATATAGCCCTCCTGAAGTATTCGAAATATCAACATAAAACCTCCAGATTGGCTGCCATCATTTTGATACAATACTTCTCCTGAGCTTAGAAATCAATGTGAACTCTACTGGTTATTTATTCCAGCTAAACACTAAATTGTTCTACACTTATATACACCTATCGTCAATTAATGATTACATAACAACTGAAGAATTAGTGCCAAGTGGTTCATGTTTGAATCGTATTCATGAGTTTACGTTTAGTTCGATACCCGATGTCTAGTCGGCTTTCTTTAGAATCGCGAAAGGCAAGATTGAAGGACAGATACATTATAAATGTGACAGGCGGCAATGTAGATTCGTCAAAACAAGAAACGTCCGCACTTGATCTCAAATAAATTCTCCTAGAGGGGCTGTTGAGATCTTTTACTTCATCTTCGCACCAACTGACATTATATTTTGTTAAATTTATTATTCTAGAATCATAGGTACTCTTCTCATCATTACTTTGTGTACCATTTTTGTGAAGAACTAATTGAAGGCGATATTTGGAACAACATCTCCAACTTTTAATTTCTAGTCGAATAGGCAAAACCATCATGCTTCGACAAGAGTGTTGGCCTAAAACTAGCCTGAAATGACGTGCCGTTCTTCACTCGTTGGTTAACGTAGGTAGTCGTGGTCCACTATCCCGGACAATTACTGATAGACCTGAAGAAAATAAAGATATTAATGATGAGGAAGATAAGGTAACGGAATATTGAAAACAATAAAGAGATGGAAGAGCTACACCATATCAATCTAATTCCTGGTTTATCACGTGCTTTGGGCCACTGCTCCTAGTCAGAAACTTGGAAACGTTAAAAGAAGCCATAGTCAGCGATATTAACAGATTCACGAATAAAGAAACGCATAGAGGAACGACAGAAAGAAAGAATGTTGAATGAAGCTATTGCGGAAGATAATAAAGGGAAGCTTGAAAGGGTTAAACACATGTTCTTGAACATAATATTAGTTCAAACAGTGATGTCAGTTAAGAGATTTTCAATTCAGCGATTTAGAAAGCTTCACATCAGAATTTCAAGAGTCATCCATTCAAGAAAAGGATTATGTTAAGTAAGATACATGGAAAAAAAGCAAAAAATTAGACATAAGCGGAGAAGAATATAATGTTTCTTTTTTTAAAGAAGATTCCGACCGACAAATTTGTATTTCCAGAAAAAATCGACGAGGTACCATAGTGGCAGAAGATATAATGTTGAAGATGTCTCCTCCATATATTTCTGGAAATACGAGACGGCCGGCTCGCCGATATGCATTTCTATAAATTTTTCACAATTTAAAATAGCCTGAAGCTGTTTTTGCTGAAAATCCAATTATAGACCATTATGTTTCTTCCTATGGACCATACAATGGTTCATAATGGGACAAGTGGTGTATACTGGAATTCGTTGAATGAAATTTAAGATACCCTAGAAATTAGTTCTAATTACTAGTTTTTCACCATACATGCGTAGCTATATCTTGATATTAACAGTTAAAGTATTATACAAGAAGCGCAATAATTTTTTGAAGAAATGTGCCTCACTATTGTTACGTTATATACGTTACTTAGTTTCTAATTGCTTGGATAATGTTAATAATAGTTTCCGCTTGAAATTATAGATAATTAAACTTGGAAAGGGGTTGTTACCGACATCTGTGATTTAATGGCACAAATCGATTATTTACCTAATGCGCGAAGCTCGAGAGAGGTCCCGCGACACGCGATGAGAGGGGAGACTAGAAAACTCTGAAATCGACAGGGGTCATCTTGTGTTGGAACTTACCTTTACCTTTTTTTAATTGAATATATTGAAGAATTATTATCTGATAATTTGATGTCTAATTATATCTAAACCTTGTAATAGACGTGTATATTTCTCTGATTGATGATATTTTTCAATAATTATATGAATACGGACTCATCCGCGTGGCCACACAAGATTGCTACTCTACTCATCTCTTTGTGTAATATTTTTGTGAAGAAATAATTGAAGGCGATATTTGGAACAACATCTTCAACTTTTGATTTCTAGTCTTATAAACGGGGCAGTCGAATAGCAAAACGATTATGCTTCGACAAGTGTGTTGCCCTAAAACTAGGCTAAAATGACCTGTCGCTCTTCACTCGTTGGTTAACGTGGTAGTCATGGTTCATCTATTCCGGAATTTGGGATAGATCGACCAGGTCAGTTTGGAATAGATGGATCAAGTGAGTAAAGGATGATGATTGGATCAAGTGCATATATCATATTCCCGTTGGTGTCTTGAAGGATGCACACGGTTCTGGAATGAATTTGATTACTATAAAAAGCAAGTGAGAGTTACGTATTCAAAAAAGTGAAAACAAATTATAAGCAAAAATAAATTTGGGTAAACCATGTTATGGTATGAAACTATGCTATGGTTAAGCCTTATGGAAGTATTCTATATATTGTAGTATTTACCGAAACTAAACACATTTTGTACTTCATACATACACTTATATTCCTTTTTATGTCAAAGTAATGTAGTACGTAACACTTCAAAACAAAATATACTGTTCCCTCAGATCTTGATTTATCATTACACCGATATGAAATGAGGTAGATAAAGGTACAGAGTTGGAACGATTACAGTTTAAGAAGATTTCCTAATTCATGAATTCATTCTTTCTGATGCCATATTCCGTCGAGGTATTAGCCTGGAAAGTGAAAGAATCATTTCCAGTTCCCATGTTAAAAGATTGCTATACAATCGAAGTGAATAAACTCAAGTATTTATATACAATAAATAATCAGTTCTCTGCATCTAATGAAAACGATATGTTCGGTCCACATGAACTATTATATTTCGCTAAATACCTCTTAGTTATCATTACATAGAAGCTGTTTGTAGGTGTAAAGTTTGCAGACGTTGCGTGTGAAGTAGTCATTATATGTTCGATACCAGTAGCTTCAGTAGGTCTTAGCATCATGAAAGTGTAGTAATGAGCATGTGGATTAGACAACATTTTCGAAATTACTATTTCACAGCAGGGTAATTAAGTAGGTAACACAAAGTATACGGGTATAAGATAAAAGATGAATGCGATGGTCATGTCGCCTATCAGGAGATGTAATGAATCGTCTGATTAATTTCATCATTTGTAGAACTATTTCCTTCAAGCTTAAATTCATAACATTTACTTTATTCTGAACAAATTCGAAATCTCATCCCGTATGACGAATTGGAATTTTCACATTAATTATGCTAAATAATTATTTTCACACAGAGAGATTTAAGGCAGTAGGACTGACTCTAGCAGCTCAAGTGATTACCTTCACTGACGAAGCCAAATACCAAGAAGTCATCTTAGATAAGAGACTCTTTGGAAACCACAATTAGAACAACATTGCGGGGAGTTCACTGCAACCTTCTGGTTGTGCAGAAGTGCCATTGGCCACAGTATACCTTTTAAAGAAGATTTGCTCAACAAAAGCAACCAATCAGCCCTACCAACCAATGATGAAATCTGGTTCACTAGTGTAACCATGGACGTATTGTACTGGGAGAGCAGAAATATATCACAAAAACTCAGACGAAGGTATTATTATATCTCTGGACAAACACGCCTCTGTACTCCAAGCAGAAATATTGGCTACGACGCGCTATGCTCAAACAGCTCTTGAAGAAAGAACGCAAAACCGTATCAGCATATGAACATACCGCAAAGCATAGTACTGCTCTGGGTAGCATGGAAATAACATCACAGCTGGTGTGCGCTCGCATTAACACGCTAAACAACCTTAGCGGAGACGCAGATTCCCCCTTTTTTGGGTCCACAGCCACTCTAGAATAAGGGAAAAAGAAATATCCGATGACCTTGCAAAACTATGAGCCAAAGAATAGGCACTGAACCAGTGAGAGGCATCTGGAACAGTAAAATCAAACCGACGATTCACTGCTGACGATCAAGAGCTTGATTACTTTCCAAACGTAGGTGAATTATGAGCCTGTACACACAAATACAAACAAACAGAGCTAGTGCGAAACGTCAGACTTAATTCCAGGATATAGGATATGAAAGGAATGGTATAGCTTTGCAAGAAAATGTGTCACGGTTATCGCATATAGAAAATCAGGATACTCAGGTGACTGACCTGTTGACTGGTTACTGCTTTCTGATATATCATCTGGAACAAAAGGAGAATGGCTAAGATACAACTCGCATTTCTATGGAGGAACAAGAAACAGCCTAACAAAACGAGCCACAGGCATCTTGAAAATTCAATACTTCAGGAAAAAGAAAATATACCCAAATAATACCAACTAGTTTCAAGAAATGCCATGTGTAACTCAACGGTTTAAACCATGATAAAAAAAAATGGAAGAAATCATTAACCAAAAATTTTGAACTATAAATATAATAATAATAATAATAATCGCTATTCCCAAACAGAAAATAATATCCAATTATATGGCAATATATATAATAAACTAGCCATTCACTTTACCATCAGATTATAGATTGTTAACCCAGATTTAAATTGAATACAGGGTGGAATTGAAAATATCACAATTTTGGCTCATTTTATTAAAGTTATACCACACATCTGATATAATGGCGATTTGACTATAATGTTAGAATTAGGTGTCGGCAAATAAAATTTTATTGATGATCTTGAATTTATTCTGGGAACTATAAAGTTGAATTTACTCAATATAAATTCAGTCAATCCGACTATGCAACACTATATAAAAACATAAATGAAATTAATATTGTTTTATTGAGTAGTGAAGTCATTTTGAATTCTAATGATAAAGTATTTTGATCAATTTTTCTAGATGATATTTATTGAATTTTCTGAATCATATATATTCGAAAAAATGTTTTTGAATATCTATTAGTGCTTCGCTCTGGGCTGCAAAAACAGGTATCCATACTTGAGTTGCGTATTCCAATATAGATAAGACGAATGAGTGGAATGAAATAATCATAGTAATAATCTTATGTAACGATTTAGTGTTTCTCATAATGAAGCTTAACATTATGTAGAAAGTTGAACATGTATTGGGAAGTCAATTTATTATCGAAATTAACAGTCATATAATAGAATTGGAATAAGTTTATGGGAATAATAAACCACTTGACATTTATAAATAGTAGAAAAAGAAAAGCCCCAAGATAGAGCCTTGTGGGTACCCCAGACATCGGAGAGATATCAGCAGATTTAAACCCATCTTATGAAACATACAGATGTATGTTAATAAAGTTCCAAGAAGCTTTATGGGACAATCGCTAAGACCAAAAATTTTAAATTTATTAAACAAAATAAAGTGATTCGTTTTATCAAATTTCGAGGAGTCTGTACAAAATCTACAGATGGTTGTCGAGAACTCTAACTATATACTGAGTGATACAATTAGGGTTAGCTACAGTAGGTAGATATTTTTTCAATGAAACCATTTTGGCAAATATGGATGATGTTTTTACATGATTAAATATTGTATTATGTAGGAGTATCTCGAAGACTCAAAATATGAATGAATAATGGTGGTTTAATCTGAGGGAAAGGTGAAAAGTCCCTGAAAAATATAAATAATGGCGCCACAATCGAAAATCCGATGTGACATTTGTGATGTACCATCTTTGAGTAAAACGCATTGAAATTGTCAGACTGAAATATCATTCAGTCATGTTTTGACACCCATCGAAAACAAGCAGCCTTGAGGATGTAAACATGGAACAAGTGAATCTCGCGTCTTGATTAAGCATTATTTCTTGCGTGGAAAACAAATCAAGCAAACTAAAGCGTCCCTTGTTAACCATTATGAGAACTCGTCACATTCGATTGGAACGATTCACAAGTGGTTTAGTGATTTTCGTTGTGGTCGCATGACCACAAAGGACGCCTAACGTTCTGATCGTCCAATTGGGGTTACAACGCCAGATATCGTCGATAAAATCAATGGTATGATATTGGACGATCAGCGAGTTGAAGTGCACGAGATTGCTGAGGCTATGGGCCACCGAACGGGTACGGATTATTTTCATACATTTTTGGATATGAGAAAGCTATCCGCCAAATGGGTGCCGCATTTGCTCTATATTGATAACAAGCGCCACAGTGTGACAACTTCAAAGGAGTGTTTGGCGATGTTCAAGCGCGATAAGAAGGATTTTCTGCCCCGTTACGTAACCATGGACAAAACATGGATACATCACAACACACCACAAAGAACAGTCCAAGAAGTGAGCTTGTCCTGGCCAATCGTGCCAAGGCCAAAGTGGGTTTATAGGTCAACAAAGTCATTGCGACAGTTTCTTGGGATGCACACGTTATAGTTATTATCGATAACCTTGAAAAGTGCTAAATCGATCCAGATGTTGGATCGATCCGACGCCGATTTGAAGCGAAAGCGACCGCAATTGGCAAATAAAAATGTGATCTTCCACCAGGACAACGCACTGGAGTACAGGTTCGCAGTAGCAATAAATTGCATGAATTGCGCTACGAATTGGTTCGTCATCCATCATATTCTCCAGATTTAGCCCCCTGCTATTTTTATCTATTTCCAAAGAAGTTGAAGAAATGGCTCGGCGGGAAAAGATTTGGCTTCAACGATGAGGTCATCGCTGAAACAATCGCCCATTTTGTATTGGATTGCTGAAATCGTATTATTTGGAAGTGATCGAAAAATTAGACAAACGTTTGACGAAGTGTATCGGGCTACAAGGAGATTATGTTGAGAAATAAAAAATGTTTTCACCAAATAAACCATTACTTGTTTTATTTTCCAGGAACTATTCACCTTGCCCTTGTAAAGACGGTAGAGCAATCCTTGATGAAATAATTTGGTATTCTTTTATATTGAATTTTTTGAAAGCTGTGACAATATTGTTAGCAGTTACGCGGTAACATTTGAGGAATGAACTGACTTAGTATTGACACTAGAATTTAAGTATATAGAGCTATAATAATCACTAAAAGATTTCACTATATCATTGGGGCTCTCCTGTATTCCATAATTTAAGGGCATAGTATCAGGAATTCTAGAATGTGGTTTTTAGAAGAGACAAAAGACGAAATGTTTTCGGATTTTCATTCATTCCTGATTCAATCTTGTTGTACGAATTATGCGAGCTCGCTATTAGTTCCTTTATTCATGTCCTAAGACGCTTGAATTCATGTTGGTACTTACTTCTATTAATGGAATTATTCATCTTACTAAAAATTTTATTTTGGGAATAAGAAGGAAAGTTCCAGCTAAATCTATGCGTTAAACAATGCATTCTAGGATCAATTTATCTTCCACATCAATTATTAGTTTTGTCTTAATACGGAAAATTGTAAACATCAATAATACTCTCCATAACCTGTTGAACTATCAACTGAAAAGCGTTAACAATCTATTTTCACGCACCCCAACCCATCTATTCTTTGCTAGTCAAGAACCCACATTCTAAAGAACAAACGAATCCTTTAAGAATTGGGGAAGCCGCACCTAATCTCTTTTATTTACCATCTAACCATACTAAAGAATTTTTCGCTTTTGTCAGCGCGTGATATATTTATTACAATATACCTCAACAATACAGTAGAAATCCTTAACTTTCCAACTGAAATCTAATACTGAAAGGAGGTCCTAAGACGGTAACTTATTTGCGCCAATTATCCTCAGGCTAGGCAATGCAATAACTTCCACTACCTGAGACATATTATTACGGTTCTAAAAAATACCTATATCAGAAGTAATTCGTAAATAAATACTATTGATCTTTATGAGTATCAATATAGAGGAGATAATCGCACGACCAGTCGCAGGTAGACGCCTTGACTAGTTTTTTACGTAAAAACACTCGAATATCTGTTAATTTTACTTGCAAAGTTTCACGAAAAACTGTCGAGAAATTTGTACTAATTGAATAAAGCTGTCACATCTTTGAATATCTCTCGGCGGAAATGGTCATTTTAAACCAGATAGCAATCTGGCTTCTCTCATTAACATGGAAATAATGTTTTGACTTTTCAACCGACAAAAACATTTCAATTCCTCTAATCTGCATGCTATCATTCCGAGACCTTACACCGAGAAAGGCGTTAATAAAAAGTTCGAATAATTTCGTTTATAAAAAGGAAGATTGTTAATTACATACATGGAAATTCGCTTAGTTAATTAACTTGAATGAAGGATTGCGATTTTGTTCTACCATAGGTTAGTATAATAATTATATTGTCAACCTTTCTATTGATACCAACAAGGTATATTATACAATGATATGAATATACTACATGCAGATTGAATCGTTATATATAGAACTTACTTCGAATATATCCTTACTTGCGTGGAATGCTTGAGATTTCGGATATGTAGATACGTAGATAAATTGATCATCCTTGACCTGCAGCAGACTATTTTGCTCAACATTAAATATAATAAGATTCTTGACCCAGTATGAATTATATAAAAAATTCTCGGGAATTAGGTCACATTAACACTCTGTTATAAATGTTCGTCTCAACATTAAAGTTTTACATTTGCTGTCATATTTGAGGAATATTCTTCCATTCCAATATTTTATATCCAAATAATTGAACATCCCAACTCGAATTTTAACCCGAAACCTGTTTTATTTCAAGATATGTGTGGTATTGCTGAAGATCTTGCAACGGTACGTAACTTGAAACTACTGAGGTGTCACATCTTTGTCACAGAATAGAGGAATAATAGTGATGTGCAAAAGCCAGACCAAGACCAAAACCCATATGGTCTTGCTATTGGTCGTGTTCCTAAATCTTTGATTTTCTTCATGGAGTTGTATCTGGTCTTCGGTCTTGCGTCTTGATCTTACATTATCAATCTTGTTATTGATCTTGGTCTTGCTGCAAGACAAGCAAGACTCTTGAAAAACGTTTGCGTAGGTTATTTTTAGTGTAAGGGGAGGGTCAAATCAAAAGGCGTGGTAGATTTTTTTTACACCATAGATCAAATATGTTCACTGTTGACGTCATACCGGGATATCAAAAATTATCTTGGTCAAGGGTGGTTGTGGAATCTAAAACGTGTGTCTTACTTTACGTTTGAAATAATTATGTCACTGTCACACTGACATCATCAATAACCTACCAATTTCATACCTATCTATTTCAGTTGTAAAACAATAATGAACTACAAATTATGAAATAACGGTTTTAGTAACAAGAAAAACTAAATTACAGTAATTGTTGGAAATGTCCCCCGTTTTGTTCTATGCACAAGTTGATGCGCATCCTCATGCTGTGAAAACAGTTTTGCAGCATTTCTGGCGTTATAGTTGCACATTGCTGAACTATTCTTTGTTGAAGTTCTTTCAAATTATTTACCGAAGTCATTGACAACTTCTTCTTTACGAGCTCTTGGTCTACCAGCACCTTTTTTTATGAGTCACACAACCAGTTTCGCGAAACACTTCAACACAATTTGTAAGGCACGCATAAAAATTGTCCGGTAATATTGCCAAGTTTGGGAAGTGCTCTCGAAAATTGTCCAAAAACAAACGTTGACTGTATTGCCAATTTCCATTACTTAGCGCACCCGTTCGAAAATAGGCTTCAATCATGAACATTTTGTGCTGTGTGGTAAGAGGCATGATTCAAAAACTGGATTAGAAAATTCCAGCACAATGACTTAACAGATTCTGACACAACAAAACATATTCAAAAATTTAAAGTAAGACACACGTTTTACATTCCACAACCACCCTTGACCAAGATAATTTTTAATTTGTAGTTCATTATTGTTTTACAACTGAAATAAATAGGTATGAAATTTGTAGGTTATTGATGATGTCAGTGTGGCAGTAACATAATTATTTCAAACGTAAAGTAAGACACACGTTTTAGATTCCACAACCACCCTTGTCCAAGATAATTTTTGATATCCCGGTACTTAGACATTTCCCTACGGCGAGGAAATGTCAAAAGATGTTAACTGGGTGAAAATATCCGAGCCATTGTAAGGTAATGTTAAATATGACGTCTACAGAATGAAAATATCTGGGCCACGATGTATAAATAGAACTGCTTTACTTTTAGGTTTGATTTTAACACGTCAAACGTCAAAATCAATTCCATCAATGACATTTAATAGGACAGAGGAGAATATTGACAATACTACTACCAAAAAATAACACATTGTATACCTATTTTTTTACATCTCTGTTATCTATTGCAGTTTCGCTGTCATTCCATTTGGCGGTTATGAAAACGTTAATAAAATAATTTATATAGTGATGTAAATATTTATTGTTAAAATAAAAAAAATGGCATCCAATTAAATCGAATGAAAATAAACAGGAATATCGTAGACAAAACCATTTTCAGATAAAAGTTTCAAAAAAATAGGGAATACGCTTCTATAATAAAAAACATACGTACGGAATACAGGGTGAGCATTTTAGCCCGCCTCGGACTGTATCTCATGTATTGAAAGAAATTAATTACAAAATAACAATAATAAAGATTCTTGACCCAGTATGAATTAGTATAAATTCTCGGGAAATAGGTCACATTAACACTTATGCTTTATATTTTGATGTCTTTACGTACATTTCGGTGTCACGACCATCATCAGAAGACTTATTATGTCTAACACTGGATTACTTAAAACTAATTGTATTAAACAAAGCGTCCTTATCGCATCAATTTCAATGTTATAATTATAAAATATCAAAAATCCACTGCTAAGCAGAACTTTTAATAAATGCGTGTTCATGTCAAGAAAGACTGTGAACTACTAAAGAACCATTACTTTAAGTATTCACTTTCAAACCAGATGTTAGATTTATGAGCTAAATAGAAAAAGGTTTGTCAGTTATGGAGATATACTTGACATTCTACCTAAATAAGTCTTCTGATGATGAGCGTGAGACCGAAACGTACGTAAAGACAAGAAAATATAAAGCATAAGTGTTAATGTGACCTATTTCCCGAGAATTCATATATAATTATAAAATAGCTTCCTTTAATAGCCTTGTTCATATGTCATTAAACGTCCCTCCGAGCAAGAAAAATTATGGTTAGGACAAATCTTCGATAAATAAGTTACTTTCTGTACAGGAACGAAAAATCAACCAAATTACAGCCATTACTGTTGAATAATACAATAAAATTTAAAAGTTTCACTCAGCATCTTCAATAATTAATAAATTCCATAATTTATTTTCAAAACTTGCAATAAAACCCGTTTATAGATGCGAGAACAAGGTAAAAAGAATCGATAAATTTCCGGATTTCGACAAATCGAGAATTTACAAAATTGATTGTTGGAAATGTTATGTGGATCAAAATAGATGGACAATTTTAACTCGTTATGAAGAATGCTTTGTCCGTAGGAAGAATAATGGTGAAAAATCAGCATCAACAGAATATATTCTATACACAGATCACACTATTTTTCAAGAAAGTTTATCAACTTTAAAACACAGTACCGGCAAATATCTAGGTAATTCACAAGGGATGGAATTATATAAGCGTAAACGCATTTTAATAAATTCGGATTTTACTCCAGCTGAGGGTAATTCCTTATATACCCAATTAATTCCAAATATTATTTAAACAAGCACATATTGTTCTCTAATTTAGATTATTCCGATAAAGGCTACTTGGCAACTGAAATGTCCTTAGTAGGTACTTTAATGGTTTTCCGGTGAATAGGGTGTACAGTTTCGCCTTAACAGATATCAAATTTTAAATGGCAACCTGTATTTCTTTTGGGGAAATTCGAATTAGCGGTAAAATTTGTAGTTGAACGATATATGGTTTGGTATACTTTATTCAATTACTTTTGAAGAGACTTTATATTTTTCTCAAAATCTGACAGTGAAGACGTTCTCTAAAATGTAAATAAAGTGAATAACGGGGAAGTAAATAAGGTCATTTTATGAAATAATAAAATAAAACACTTTTACTTTGTTTCTTATCACGTATATTATAGAAACATATCGTGACTAGTTTCGACACTAGCGTGTTATCTTCAAACAATACTAATGTATGACGATTTGTTTCTATAATATATGTGATAAAAACAAAGTACCGGGATATTAAAAATTATCTTGGTCAAGGGTTGTTGTGGAATCTAAAACGTGTGTCTTACTTTACGTTTGGAATAATTATGTCACTGTCACACTGACATCATCAATCACCTACAAATTTCATACCTATTTATTTCAGTTGTAAAAAACCTTTCTTTTCAGAGGTCGTGATAGTCACAATCCGGGTCAAAAACTGTTTTGAAATAGTTAATTTTCCGTAAATCGAATGACGTTCACGTGAGAAGCCCGTAGCACGCGAGTTAGAAAAGTGGAAACCGGTTGTACCTAATACGGCTTTAAGACGACTTTTCGCGTGCCGTTTTCGCTCCATGTAGTTAGATTTAGTATCGAACCGTGCCCGATGGCCCTTCGTTTTTCGATAAATGTTCATTAAATAGGAAAATTTGATTAAAATAAATTGAGCTATTCTCAGATCTCAGCTACGCGCGTCTAACGTGCGACGTACCAAAGGGAATTTTCTCGCCACTAAAATATATACGGAGCGGGTAAAAGCTAGTGGCACATAGCCAAAAGCACTCTATTACAACTGGCGCCGGTCGCACGGGGCAAGAAACGGCCCCAAAAATTACTAAGACCGAGGTATAATGTATGAACTCTAACTTACGCGCAGCGAGCTCCTCGAGGCATATGTCAAAATGATTCCGTTCGTAGATAATTACATAGGACATCTGGCGTTCATGCAATTATGTTTTTAGATAATTCGAACCTTCTAATTTCGATAGGCCACGTGAAAATCCTGGAGTCCAAAGGGCTAAAGACTTCTGAGTGTTACAATATTCGTATAAAATTGCTAAATTTCGCACTTTTGGAAACTTCAAATTAATTGTGACATAATTATTTCGATCGTAGAGTAAAACTCACGTTTTAGATTCCACAACCCTTGATCAAGATAATTTTTGATATCCCGGTAGAAGTGTTTTATTTTATTACATCAGTATGATAAATTATTAATAAGTAATGACTTTCAATTGAATTTTTTTAAGTTCATGAAATTTAAAACAATATTTAAGGATGCATGTACAAATATGTAGCAGACTCAACTTCATACGATTTTATACAGTGTATTAAATATTAACCTCCATATTAGCAAAACAATGTAGATCTTTGGAGATCTTCTCAATATAATTGTGAATGGTATGAAGGAGTAAGTTCATGTCAACCAATACTGCGCTTCAAATTAATATCAGTTTATCATCTCCGGAATCTCATCTTTTCTTGCGTCACAAATATCATTGCAAATGAAAAGGAATACATGTTACAATTATTACAAATAATGAATGAATCCAATATATTTAGGCATCGTTTTCTATCGGTTGATTCTTGATTTTCTTATTGAGTTGAAGCGGTGAATACAAGACGTGTGAAAGTATAAAGACGGCAATAATCGTCATTGCAATCGTGGGCTGAAATATCTTATTGAAAGTGTCATTATCGTTAACCAATTTAGGAACGGTAATATTAGTACTGAACCATCACACGATGATGAACAGGAAACGTAAACTAACAATTATTACTTGAACGATGGAAATAACTTAAAACATATAATTTTCTCCTGTTATAACCGACACTTCATTTAAATACTTCAACAAATAACAACGTATGGTTATCATTTTTAAGAAATCTGACAAGAGAAATCATGTACATTTTCAGCTCTCACTCGGTGGTTTTAAAGAACCCAACCAAATGAACCAGACTCTACATCCACATGCACCACAATAGCGTGAACCTTCGTGCTCACGTGATTGGAAGTCATTTTTTGAATGTGATGAAGAAACAAAGACTAAAGCTTTAAAAATTGCTCAGTTATTTACACCTGTTCCCTAATAAATTGAGATAATTATTTTAATTATATGTAACTTCTAATAACACTTCACACTTTCGATCTTTCCCGCTTGGAAGTGGAAACATTTGTATTGCTAGGTATCTTCTATTATGACATACTAACAGTGATTAAATGACTGCAGACTAACCACTGGAACATGATCTGCGACTTATAATATTATGTAGGTAGTAAAATGAGTTTGCACCCAGAATCAGTTAAATTGTCAGCCTACCGTCAATAAGTTACATTTACTGATTAATACCCCGTTTTCGAAGAATGAAAATTACAATTTTGAAATCAACGGAATAAAAACAATTGCAATTTAATAAAGCCACACTATCTGGGTGAAGGCAAGAACAATTTACTCCTTGACATATATTGAAAAGCCTCCAACAAAAGTATGTTTTTTAACGCATGCTGGCAGTGCCTAAAATGTCATTTTAAGGCACTGGTGTTAACAGGAGATGACGTGATTTACTTTTAACACTGGTGCGAAAATAGATAACAATTAGGAAGAAAATTCTTGGTTTCCGGATCAGTGGCACGACTGATGCCGACTTTTCGCCAACCATTACAGGTGGCATCTTCAGGGCGGGCTTGGGGTTTGAACTAAAACTGCTCCTTCTGGTTTCTGTAGCGGTATTTATTGTGGAAAAAACCTTCACGCTACACAGTTCACTGCCGTTATTCCGGTTGTTAACTCTGTTCTGACAGCTGACCTTGCCATTGTTATGTGATCATGTGCGAAGTGGAATTTTCGAGGATTGGTTTCCAAATGTTGGCAAGGTAATATGTTGGGCAACGGTTTAGAGTATTTAGATGTTTTAGGATTTCTATCATTCCAAGAATTTGTCGCTAAAGTTTGGGGCTCGGGCTAGGATTTAAGTATTTTCGAAAAGGATTTGATTATTAGTGTCAAACTTGGGTTCCACAAGTGCAGATCTACTGGTGTCACGAAGCCTTGTACAGCGCTCATATTCTTTCACTCGAGTAGCTACTGTACGAGATAGGCAGTGGATAAAGCGGGCGTGGGGCTTGTGGCTCAGGTTGATTAGGAATTTTAGGTGAAGTTTATTTATTTACGGCTTTTTGAATGTTATAATGGGAGAAATTATTTGAAAATAAGACAGATGAAAGATGTTTCAATTCTGATTTTAGGAATTTGGGTTGGGATAAGTTGACAGCTCTGTGGACCAAGGACTTTATGACAGGTTGCTTTTGGGCAGGATGTGATGGGAAAGGCTATTAAGGAATCTATCGATGTGAGTGAGTTTTCGTACTGAAGTTCCGCCAGTCTGTCGAATAACTAATACATCTAGGAACGGGAGTGAACGATTCAACTTTCATGGTGAAAAGGATATTGGGATGTAATGAATTTAGATGATTGAGGAAAGGAACAAGATTTTCCCGACCATGTTGCCAAATAACTGAAGGGTTGTTGAAATATTTAAGCCAACATTTCGGCTCGAGAACAGATGAGTCAATAGCATCTTGCTCAAAAGTTTAAATAAAGATATGAGCTATGATCGGAGAAAGTGGGGAACCCATGGCAGCTCCCGAGAACTGCTCGTAAAACTTGCCATTGTACTGAAAATATGTGGAAGATAGACAAAAATCAATTAACGGTAGGGGTATCTGGAATAGGAACATTGCTAAAGAGTGATTCGATGTCAAAGCTGACGAGCAAACCGCGTGTCAACTTTTAGCGTTTAGAGTTTTTCAACGAAATGAAAGGAAATCAGGATAAAACTGCTATAATCAAAACAATGTTTAGCAGGGGCGGTGGAATTTTCTAAGTTTCTGTTCCTATTTCTATACTTGGCCATACATTCTTTTCTGTTTTTTTTTTTGAAAAGGTATGATACGATATTACTAACTGTGTAGGTAAATTTTTTCCTAATCCAAAACCTTTAATACCTACCTAGAAATAAACAAACCTACACAGTATACAAATTAAAATGTTAAGATTGCGATGGGACTTATTCAGGAATCTCTAAACAATATTTGCAAAAAAGAATGTATGGCCATAAGTATAGTACTAGAAACAAAAACTTCCATCGCCCTTGCGAAACATTGTTCTGATTATAATCATGAATTCGATTACAAAAATGTTAATATTTTAACTAAAAAACCTAGAGAATTCAAACAAACGATCATAAGCTGGATCTTTCTTACAGTACTCATTACTCATAATGAAATGTTTTATGGACGAAGTCTCACATTACTAAATTCCTCTGTAATATTTCAGGTGACTTTCAACATAAAGAACATTGCAGAAATAAATAATCGAATGATCATTAAATAATCATTAAAATAATAAAACAACATGAACATTAAAGTATAGCGGATAAAGTATATCTTGTGGAATATAAATGAACTATTTATGTTTCTCTTACAGAAGCGACTTCAACCTAGAAAGTTTGGGAAATAAAAAATGTATCATACCTGTATGATCTCGTAATATTAAATGCAGCAACCATTGCTCTTTACTGCAGATTGCTGTTGATAAGACACAAATCGTTTATTGTTGCCTATTATTTCCAATCATTATACCTGAAGATACCTAACTGCAAAATGTTGAGGTCTTGTTCTTGAAGTGACGGAGACACAACCTCACTTTTCAATCTGATCACATCATTTCAAAGCCACTCAATGTTATTGCAGATTGATGCTGTCTTCTTTTTCTAAATACTCGTTTCAAGGCACATAATAGACAAATAGTACTGCATCTGGATCACTTGGATAATTGGACATGTCACATTTAAAACCATCGAACAACTAAATTTACCTCAGATTGCCTAGTTAGGCCCACTGAAACTAGGAAGACATTGCTAATATCTACAAAATATTGTATGACTGAGATTTTGTTTACTTTCTACAGTGTGTCTTTTCGTCCAGTAACCGGACGAGCACATTAACAGTTGATATACTGAATTAAATGTTGATGCCGCAACGCGATGGTAGCCCAGCCAGTTAGACATCGTCTGCATATTTTATTGCTTCCGATAGCGTAGATTGGAAGCTCCCAGCAGCAGTTTGTTATCTTTATGAATATTTTTTATTTTCCTTGCCCTTGCACATATTCACATACATCTTATTTGCGTTAGGTGCCGGTTTATTTTATTAAAGTAAGCTAATAAGCTATGAAAGAGTTCACACTATGAATACACTATACAATAACGTGATAAATAAGAAACAATCACCCGTAATCACTAGAATTACCGACAAATAATTTTAAGCTTATATAATAGTATAAAATTGTATGAGTTATCCCAACATGTAGATTCCCTTGATTGCTTACAACTCTGATTGACTAAACAACTTGTTTCCAATCATAATAAAATGTGACTAGGTATCCAAACTGTTCAATATAATATAACGGACCGAAACATTTTCCACGGCAGTTAAGAGTTAAGCTATGTCCGTTTCTTCTTCCTTGTTTTGATTTACTCAGATTCCCATCTTAGACAATTACTAGATTTGTTTAAGAGGTAACTTTCTTTACTTCGGACCTACCACGACGAATCAGACTTGGACCAATTTGATCTAAATATTTATCCGCTACTATGTCGGGTATTGTAGAAACATTGATAAAAAAAAGTTTGTCAACATGGTATGGGAGTGAACTTCAGTCTTGGTACCATCTCCAAAATCTTAAAGAAATACAGTTCGAGGATCCCTAAGATCCATATGACACACTAACGGAAATTCATGTATTGCATGTGGCTTTTCAACCCCTGACATCCAAAAATTTCGTTTGTTGACCAGACCGTTTAGGTGATAATCCGCCTAATCACTTGACACTGTTTTGTTATGGCATGTATCGTCAGCTTTCAATTGTTTCAAAATTCTACTTCACCCTCTTCAGCCGGCTGAGGTCAGTTGTGTCAACTAGATTTTGTAAGCATGAAGGTACATATCCTTATGCAAAATCCGTTGGAGAGTGTTTAAGTTGATGTTCTTTCCTTTAGTATGATGCCCGTTGGAGGTGCTTGGTCTTGGTTGTAATATATGAACTTACACCGGTCATGTTTTTGTTCGATCTTCTAGAGCGATGACGCTGACTGCTACTCAATGGAAGCGCCCGCTCAAATTCATCAGTTAAATTTTCAATAGCGGGCCGCAACGGACGATTATGCACACCAAAATTATCACGTAGCCTGTGAATTTTCACTGTCGAATGAATGTTCTCCAATTCAGTAATAGGTCTTTACAATAATTGATAAATGCTCCTATAAAGTGTAAACAAGCATTTTCGTTGAAGTCAATGTATATATAGTCTGCGAAATGTGGAACAAGGAGTTTTACAAAATGCCTAGTCTTTTTTCAAATGACTGGGCGAGTTGAATAAATTTAAATTATTTACATTCTGACTGACATTTTTTAGTCATATTAAATAACAACTCATATTTTTCGATGTGCCTGGATCATTTTGTAAAAGACTCCATAAGAGTTAGGCATATTATACCTATCCCGTAAATTCATTATAATGTCAGTAAGCAGTGATGCTTGGAAGTTGTTTGTTGTGAAAGAGAAGAAAACGTTGGTAGAATCAGAACTACATAAATATTACACCGGTAAGGTTTCATACTTGTGTAAGTAACCTTGAACATATTTTGGAGCTACTACAAAATAGACGAGTTGTACGAAATGTCAACGGCTATGGACAGAGGTACAAGTTAGATTAGGTTAGATTCATTACCTGGGAAGCAGGAACCTCTTCTATTGTGCGGAGCCTGAAAACCGCAACCAGGCGCGTCCCCAGGTGGCGGATAAGGGAATACCCAAGGCCCTGTTGCTAGCAGGGTCAAGGTTAGGAGCAGATATGCTCTCGCGGACCAACAGGCACACAGACCCTGGATAGATTATGGGACTCCCAGTCACATGTTCCTAAGAAGAAGGTGACGGGAAGAATATGGCTGATATGGGGGAACCATATGTTCAGGAAAAGTAGGTTATCCCATCATGGATAACTTACTGAAACACATAGGAAATATCCAAAAAGTGATATAGTACTAGAACACAGGAACCTTAATATTGGGAACAAACAATATTTTGGTTCAAACAGGAACACCACAGGAAACATCCATAGCGAGATTGAGTACTGGAAACCCAGTAACCATAACATCATGGTTAAAAAACAGAAACACAACAGGAAACATCCATAGCGAGATAAAGAACTGGAAACCCAATAACTATAACGTCTTGGTTAAAAACAAAAACTCAACAGGAAACATCCATAGCGAGATAAAGTACTGGAAACCCAGAAACCGTAACATCTTGGTTAAAACAGAAACAACAAAGGAAATTATCCACAGAGAGATAAATCACTAAGACTGAAAATACCGTAAAATTGGGCATCAACCATATTACGGTATAAACATAAGTAACCAAAGACACAATACGTTACATCAACGTAAACACGAAGGTTAACATCAACGTAAACAACAATGTACATATCTACGTTTAATCAACGTAAATATCACCGTGAGCATCAAAGGAAAGACGCAGTCCATATCCTGAAGTAATGCGGTTTTAGCAGGTATGCTATAACATAGAGCGAGTCCTGCACTACCTGAAGTGATAGATAAATTCTGACAGTGTGCATAAAGTATTTCCTATCCACAGAGAGAAAAAACAAAAAAGTTAGATTCATTAGAAAAATTTCCATCGTAATCGCCTAAGCCTCCTGAATCTCCAAACATGTTCTTTCCTTTAACAATAACCTAGTTCCAAACACCACTGTTTACTGACATCACAACGAATGTGACAGATATAAAATGCCTAAGTATTATGAGTCTAGGACATTTCTTCACCAGAGCCATTCCGTCTTTGCCGTTTCGTCGCGGCCGTTTCGTCGCCAGAGCCATTTCGTCGCGGCCGTTTCATCGCTGGTACATTTCGTCGCCGGTACATTTCGTCGCCGATACATTTCGTTGCCAGTACATTTTAAAATATTTTTTTGCAACGCCGGGAATGAAAATACTGTTAATGTTATGTTTTGAACATAATTTTGTGACTATAGTTTCGACACTAGCGTGTCATCTTCAAAATATACAAATGTATAAAAATATGAGCAATGCTAAGCTATTTATGGTACAATGTAAATCATCAGGTAACAAGTGGGGTTACAGTTGGGAAATACATTGCTAGAAAAGTATAATAAAAAATGGATAATGAGGTAGAGTTAATATTGTGAAGAGAAAATTTTAATGTGAACCTATATTAGGAAACCCCAAGAGGATTATGGATAATTTTACTTTATCAAGACATCACACAAACTGCTGTAATACACGTCTAATTGATCGTTATAATGTTATTGTCATAATTTCTATTGATTCTAGTATGTTTAATTTAAAATCTTTACTTTGATTAAGTAGACGTGTATTACAGCAGTTTATTTGATCTGTTGATAACGTAAAATTCCCCATAATCATCTTGTGCCTTCCTCGTATACCACATCATTAAGATTCTCTCATCACAATATTAACTACCTCATTATCCAATTGCAATTATACTATTCTAGCAATATATTCCCCAACTTTAACCCCACTTGTTACCCGGTATCTTACATTGTACCATAAATAACTTAGGATTGTTCATACTTTCATACATTTGAATCTTTTGAAGATGACACGCTAGTGTCGTAACTATAGTCACAAAATTCTATTCAAAACATAACAAAAGCAGTATTTTCAGTCCCGGCGGTGCAAACAAATATTTTAAAATGTCCAGGCAACGAAAAGCACCGGCAACGAAACGGCGGCGACGAATAAGCCCAATCTCAACTATTATGCAGTCTTTTACAAAATTACTGAGCTAATTCAGGCATATTGTAAAACATACGTTATTATTCAATAAGACTAAAAAATGTTAGGCGTCTTATAAGTGGCTTAAGAATGTCAGTAAGAATGTAAATAATTGAAATTTATTCAATTCGTCCAGTCATTTAGGGACTGGGCGTTTTATAAAGCGCCTTGTTTTACAATTCGCAGCCGACATTAATAAGACTGATAGCTGATTGAAGCAATTTTAAAAGAAGAATTAATATACAAGTATACTAATTGAATATATCTTCCATTTAAATTGAATATAAAAATCTAATCAAAAGTAGTAGAACTGGGATCAGTCATTAATTATTTCCTTACTCAAATTGGAACATCCAATTAAAAATTAAATTATCGCTGGGTGTCAGGTTAGATTCTATATCCGTTCATAATCACCGTGTTAGGAAGAGAACAAGGAATGTAAATATCATATACTAAAAGAAGTGATAAAAATATCTTTTTGACATATTTACGAGTAGAAATTTGTATGAGAAAAGAGTTATGAAATACCTTCACCTCAGGCCAACGAAAGTCAACACAACAGGCTAGTACAATTATTGATCAATCAACCGACGTACTATAACCTTGTAATATCTTAATAAAATAGTGGTAATTCCTTCCCGTCATTAACTACTAAGAACAGATTATCGATAGTGTGATGATGAGGGAAAATGGTAAATTTATAATGATATGTGATACGTATCTGAACATAATCCTTGCTGCCGATTATATTTTCATTCATAAAACTGTAATGTATTGTTTTCAGGTTTCACAATCGGTTTTTCGAGGACATTTCTGATGAAATGAACACCCCCATATCTTTTTATTTCTGATTCTACAAAAAAAGTTGTATACAAAAATAAACTATAAAAGAGTTAACTATTGATGAGAAATAATCACCCTTATCCAGTAAAAATACTATTAAAGTACTGTGGAGTTGAGAAACTCCAGCAAATTGCGTTGGACAATGGTTACCATAAATCGTTGATCAATAATTTAATTTCTAAGCAAAAAAGGAAATTGGAACGTAGCTAAAATAACCAAATTAGATTCATTATCTTCAAAAACTTCAATTAAATTCGAAAGTTTCACTATCATTCTTCAGTAATTAATAAATTCCATAGTTTGTTCAATAAATTTGCAATACAACCAGTTTATAGATGTAGGAACAAGCTAAAACACCGTTGAGGCAACACCTTTGATAATGTTTCCGATTTCGACAAATGCGGGATTTACAAAATCAATTGTGAGTGGTGTTCAAAATGCTATGTGGGTCAAAGTAGACCTAATTAGTTATAAGGAACATTTTGGCCACATAAGGAAAAATAATGGTGAAAAATCAGCGGTAGCCGAACATGTTTTGAATACAGGTCACACTAGTTCTCAAGAAAATTTATTACTTCTAAAATACAGTACAGACAAATATCTAGGTAATGTATAAACGAAAGAGCAATTTCTTAAATTCCGATTTATTTCCCGTTGCTTACATTATTATCACCAAATAGTGTTTAAACAGGCACATTTTGATTCATTATTTAGTTTACTCCGATGATAGACTACTTGGTAGTCGAAAGGTCCTCAGTACTTTAATAGTATTTTTAGTGGATAAAGGTGATTTTTTCGCGAACTATCGAGATATTCATTCGAACGGCCGAAATGAGTGAGAATTAAAGATTCATGGATCATTTCTCTTTATTTAAGTAAGACTATATATTTTCCAATAATTGAATTCTAACGGTTGTTTTTTTGATTTCCAAAATATATAACTATGCTATAATCGGTTGAACGGTTGTCATTTTATGGTGCTTTTTTTATAACACAGAAGCTGCATCTACTTGAACATTTTCCTTCCACCATCAGCCTTGGATAAAAACAAAACGTCAAATAGGACTGACAATTTCCAACATGTCAAATACTAGACAATAACAACGATATTAAATATAATTTAATTAATTTCATTACAGAAAGTATAAAAATCTTGACCTTAGAGGCACTTTTGTTAGTTTGTCATTATATTTATTTGAAAAATAATAAAAACACTGCACAAATAAAACTTGCATCTGGAGGAAAACCATTTATATTTTCTTAGAAAACAATTACATTATTAATTAACAGGTCCTGCAAAAACTATTCGGAATGATGCCCCTGGGGTTCAAGACCAAATTGGTATGTCCGCTATAGATTCAATGAGGATTTTTCTATAATCCCAGTTTCGCTATTTAAAATCTCATTATCTTTGACTACATAAAAAAGTTAGGTTAGGTTGCTTTTGAAAGGATTACCTCCACCAAAGGAGAGTAGTGTCGTTGTATTCATCCTATCGAGGGAAGTTGGAAAATATATAGGTTGATAATATCTGAGAAGCCGGAAATAAATGGATTACCTAGTGGAAAAAAATCAGGTTCTGAACCTAGGTATATTTTATTTTATTTAAAAAATTGATTTCACCCAAGTGTGAGTTTATAATTGATATTTATAATACAATGTTTAATTCTCACAATCCATTTTTTGTAGATTCGTACTACCAGGTTGCGAGGTCAATTATTACACTTCATCCTCAGGTATATATAAAGCATGGATTCAATATATAAAATTACTTATAATCATATGGCTTCATTTCCAGATATCTAAAATTCATATGTAACATTTTATTTTTGATTTATATATAATACATGTTCAACAGTTCAAATTCTGGATTATTTATTTATTTAACGTCGGCCTATTTATGCTACTGTGGCTAATCACCCACGGTAGGAGGCAAGATCCCCTCAACCTGGAAATTTCGCTAAATCCTGACTATTTCTTTAACGTGCGGTGAAACTTCAGAGCACATGGGACCTACTGTTTTACTTCCCATTTGTAGGAAGGCACGGTTAGATGTTATCTTGCCCAATGAATATCATCGTCTTTTGTCTGAGATATTCACGATACATATCGAAAATACCTCACCCGTGACCCGGGTACGAGACCGGGTCGCCTGAGTAAGTGGGAACCGAACAAACCAATACACTACCGAAAGCAGTCTAGGATGTGTTCATATGTGCATTATGCAACTTGCAACCTGATTCGAACGAGTCGATTGGTAAAGTAGTTAGTTCATAGGTCTCTATGTTTTTTATCAACCAATATTTTTCAACAAAATTTGGTACAAACCCATTTTCAAGGTGCTCAATTCGGTGACACAGACAGAACTTGAATAAAAATATTAAAAATGTTATTCGTTCACTTTAGGCGATAAAAATATTTTTGCTATAATATGATATCGTATTATTTAAAATAAAATGTGAAGTCTTCTCCTAAGGTACAATTCTGAAAGGTCTATTATTTGAAAATGAACCATCAAAATGCGACGGTTAATTCAAATTTTATGGGGCTGTTCCAGTTTGAAGCGGGTCACATGGCATCAAGCACCCTGACCAATGAATTGTAGCATCTTTTAGCACTTAGGATATCTTCAACTAAAATATCTCTTCCAGCTCGACTATTGATCCCTAAGGATTCAATAACCAGACGAATATCTGAAGTTAATCATTTTTTCACAATCATATTTTAAAATCCTAGTGTTCTACTTTAATTCTTTTTCTATGAATAAAATAGAAATATTATTATTACAGTGTTAATCACCAGCTGTGCTCTAACAAACGATCTTCTTTGCTTCTGATTGAAGCAATTGTCAATCTAGCGTGCTGCAATGGACTGTTATTTGCAATTTTTTTCGCCGTTCTGTTCCCTCGAGTTATAAACTTTATGTGAATAAAGTCTACGTACAAACATGCAGCTAGCTGAAGTTCACAAATAAACTAATTTATCTTCGGTTAGTCATGGTTGATTATTATTTTAACAGAAAATTGTAAGATATTCACTTGTGAACGTATACTATACAATTGTAAAGTCATTTCTCGGAACGAAGCCAATGAGCCGCCTTGTTAGAGGTGACAAATGTTTATCTCAAAAATGATTGATGTACGAAGATGTTCCGTAACAACATCACGGATTAGGTAAAACTATAGTTTCATGAACTTTAAGTACAAAAAAGTTGTTTGGTTATGCACTCAAGTAATTATGCTTGAAGCTTGAATATAAGAGAACCGATAGATGCATTAAAAATAAGCAAGTGAATATTTGAACGGGTGAGTGTATGAAGCAGGTATGTCACATTTTTGAAAAAGTTATTGTAGTGCTTGAAGGATTCATGAGCTAATCGATCTTCTGCACTTACTCCTAGCACTATACAAGCCGAAAAGACTGAGATAGCAGGAGGTATGTGACCATCATAACAACGTTCATTTCTAGTGGATAAAGGATTTATTGGGATCAGCACATACCTTCTTTAATACAAACATAAAGAATATAATATGTGTTACATATCTCCTTCTTGCATTTATCAGCTGCTAAAAACCAGATGCAACGACGTTTGTTGTGGTGTAGTATTGGCGGTTTCACTGTAGTTGAATTTTTGCAGTGTAACAACCTAATAATCGAAACTAATATCAATACTTAATTTAATATGTTGAAACTTAAAAGTTAACATATAAAATTATTGGTATCGAATCTGCAACTTGCAACCCAAAATACATAGTAAATAATAACGCCGGCACAACTGTTTTTAGTTCAATTCTCGGATAACACCCAGAACTGATTCAGTTAATCATGCTTTAGAAAGAGACTACTCGGACACGTGAAACAGGAGATAGGTGTACGTAGATTATGAGATTCTCGTGCATTGCTCCAATGTACTGAAGACAGTCGTTCTGCGCTGACACATTGCGAGGACAAAGCGATCGCAATGGAGGCATATCCAATAAAATAAATTTAGGAAAACACAAAACATTATTTAGAAATAATTATATTCTTGGACAAAGTTATACTGAAAAGTGTATTAACGGTTAAGTACAATAGGGAAGATTTTCGTGAAGCAGCAAGTTGCTTAGCAATTTCGCAATTATTTATAGATCGAAACCTCACAGGTTGTTTTACTAGGACTGTTTTATTATTAAAATTAATTTGTACCATACCGATGACAAGTGTTGAGAGTGAACGGTGTTTTTGACTACTGGACTTTCTATACAGACAACCTCAAGCTTGGATATATCTATAGGGATTCTCTAATTTGTATCTTAGTAATTGAAGATCTGAGAGTGTATACCTATAATTTTTTATATACAAATGTTAAATACATATTTAAATATTTTTTGTCGCGATTTCTATCAATCTCATCAAAAAAAAGGGGATATTTGCCCAACGAAACCTATTTCTTTAAGCAAATGTTTTTGCTCCGCGAATTTCCAATCTATAATTTTGACGTGTTCGACCTTGAAACATGTAAAATTTTCGTATACGGCGCATTTTTCTATTAATGCACACCCACACCCATGTGTCATCATCCGCCACTAGGTGTAGATGTATTTAAATGGTTCTTATATGTAATAGAGTAGGTCTCATTATTATCACTATTGTCTGCTATGTCTTCGTCTTTACGTACGTTTCGGTCTCACGACCATCATCAGAAGACGTTTGAAACCTAATTCACATTACCTGAAACTTGGAAAGCATATGTGCCACTGAGAGGGCATTGATAATACAGTCCTCGCGACTCAAAAAAAAATCGAAGCGGAAATAGATGGCGAAACCTTATCACAAAGGTGTTACTCTTCTAGCTTCATCCCTGTATCATAATTTGCTTAGATTCTATGGTTGATTGCAAGCATACAAAGTTTTAATGTAGGATAAGATGTAAAATTTTGGCAGCACGGATGGATCTAACACCACTCGTTTCGTTTCTGTATAATTACAATTGGTTGGAAAATAATTTCCATTGACAGCTACTGCATATACTAATATGGTAATTAAACTATTCAGATGATAAAACATAAAACTTCTTCGCATGCGATATTAACTATGCATAACAATTGCTTTATTCACCGTTATATAATCTGAAATTTTCATTGAACGTAGGATTGCTATAATAACTATGTTTCCAAATGGAATCAATTCATGTAGGTATTAGAAATAATTTGAAATACAGATAATATAGAATGTTTAGCAAATCAAACATTATTTCCAAATGATAGTTCCAAAAAGTCTTCATCTATTGCCACTATAATGCATGAAGCATTCGAAAGTTATGTACAGTATAAATAAGAGATAACTACCCTTAGCCTCTGAAGGTACTGAGAACTTTCCAACTACCAAGTAGTCATCATCAGAGTAAACTAAATTACAAATCAAAATGTGCCGGCTTAAAGGCTATTTAAGGTTAATAATGCAAACAAGGAGTTACCCTCAGCTGGAGATAGATCACAATTTAATAAATTGGGAATTTGATTCAACTATTTGGGGGTGGTGGTTAGTTTGGTATTGGTATTGGTTGGGATGCTAGCGGACTTGATAAAATATTCAGTGCATTTAGCCAAAGACCCTGCTAAGTTTATCAGGGGGTATTTGGATACCCCGCTGCTCGACAGCATCTTAGGATCTGTTTTAGGCTTAGATCCTTTATGTCAACCTGATTCGAATGATCGCAGGACATTCACAAGAAAAGTGGGTTGATGACTTCACTTTTTTCCCTCGCATCTCATACAGAAGGGTCACTTTTCCTACTCTATGTTTAAATTTCATCATATATCCGGACCCCTGTAAAAATCTCGAAGATCATTCTGATGCTTCGCCTAACTAGCGAGAGTGTATAACTTGACCTTTGGCCTACCTCATTTCCAAGCAAGGCTTTAGCAGCTCGGTAGCCGTAAATGTTCCTCCATGCTGAGGTATGTTCATCACTCAGATGGTTCCGCAAGATCTGCATACCCTTGTTGTAGGGGATACCAGCATGGGGTTTTGAGGACCTTTCAATCTGGCCCCTTTTCTGGCCAATTTACCCACTCTCTCATTCCCTTTCTAACCTGCTTCTAACCGTTTTACCAACACCTTTGATAAAGTTTCCGACTGCAACAAATCTGGGACTCATAAAACCGATTGTTAGTAGTGTTCAAAATTCTATGTGGATCTAACTATAAGGAACATTTCAACTAAGTATAAAAAATATTTTGCCCATATAATAATGAATAGTGGTAAAAATCAGCGTTAGCCCTCTAAAACCACCCCCCAAAAAATATGAATTATATGATAATATGACCAATTTTATGATAAATTTGTCAATTATTGAGACTGGCTGTGTGTTAAAAATCGAAACGGCTCTTTTTTATTCATTTTTTTCATTCTGCCACATGATTTTATGGAGTTTTGGGGGATCGAAATAGGCAAGGAGTGATGGCAGTTTAGAATCTTTATTTGACCTCCAATAAAGTTATTTAACATGGTGCCATCGTGTTACCTTGTAACCCGCAAGTTTTATCCACAAAATGACCAAAAGAAACATTTCTGGTCCGAATAATGTCCAATTACTCGGAAATGGACCGATAACTTTTGATGGCATAGGGTATGTTAACAATTGCCAACACCAATGAAAATTTTCCACCAGGTTTGGGGGGTTAGCTTGCAGTTCATTTTTGGTTCAATTTTAACTGGTCGGCCTGATAAACGAACACGATAAAAAATGATGGCACATGGTGGAAGTGTATAGGAATGGCATGCTTTTCAAGTAACCGCAACTTGGAAAGGGTTAAACTCCAGTCAAAAAAAAAATGTGGATGCTGTATCTCGAGATCTAGCAGCCGGAGAAAATTCGGTCTGTGAGATGAATTGTTCATTGAACCGTCCTGTAACGATAAACCATAGTACCATCGGGTTAGTGTTCAGACCATCAATATCGCTCTGGCTCCTAGACTAATAGATGTCACCCACTCTGACGTTTTCGCGAATATGACTATCGACGCATGCGCATACACCCACCCACATATTTCCGCATATTGCAATATTAGAAGTGTACTCTGTAACTACTGTTACCGAGTTGATAAAATTGGCTAGGCAGCCAAAATTGAAGAGAACTGCAAGACACGATGACACGGGAGGAGCTAGCGGAAAACAGCTAGTAACTGATATGGTTCCTATGCTAGAGGATAGTAGAAAAATCCAAGCGAACCACCTTACGGTAAATTTTCCTTCTTCACGTATGATTTACGTTAAAGTGCGATCTATTCCAATTAGGTGCCTAATGTTGTATTTTTCATAGGGCAATATTCCACATATTAATTTCTTTACTTGCATCAGTTCTGAAGGAATTGGTACCTACTGCATTCATCCGTTATGTAATATTTCGGGACATTTGAATAAACACAAATAATTCATAGTGATGAGAGTGTGATAATTTGAGAAAAAACTCTAACAAGACAGTTTCCCTTAAACAAGCGATGTTATTTAAATTGCCAATCTAGGACCTGATCGCTAATGAAGACACAATTTGCATTTTACGCGCACGCTAAGGCAAATGACCCGACTTTTTGGCCTTCAAAAGCTACGTGAAACGTTGCAGTGTTACTTCGAACCTAAAGTCTCGGGTTACCCACATGAGTTCTTGCCAATTAACAGAAACTTGAAATGCAATAAAACTAAATATAAAAACATCAAAACATTAACACATTTTACATCTTAATAGCGTCTAGTCCACCTTATTTAAATAAATAATTCGACCAGAAAATGTTATTATTAATATGCCAGCAAATTCGGCTATACATAAAAAGCAACAAGAAAGTCATAAATATGTTCGAATAACAGGAATAATGTGTTGCAATGTTATTACTCAATATGGAAATCAAAGCACCTTTTTTCTCAATACTAGAATTTTTATTGCTTCTTGTGTACCAAACGCATAACAAGGCGTTTATGGCCCGCACCATGGAAACTATAGACCGAGGTAGCCTAACATGCTACGAGTCATAAACGCCAGTTGTGGCTGAAGAAAATACGAAATTTTATGCACACTAGCACACGAAGTTGTTTTATAATGTGTTGGTCTTCTTGTCTGGTAAAATAGTATATTATGCAATAAGCTCAAAATTAGTCTAATTTTGCACGTGTGAATTGCAGCACGAACGAAAGGCGAAGGGTGCAATTCATAGCGTGCAAAATAACATATTGTGCTAATTGAATATTATAATTTTTCTACCACAATAGTATTCACGTTCAATATCCTAATGAATTATAAAAATGTTGACAGAAATATTGATGACATTTCTCATATTCTCATATTCTCAGCGGCCGCCCACAACCCACAAATGATTCTCCTCCTAACACATAATGCTTCATAATACATCGGTTGCTAGGCAACAAATGCAATATGAATCAAATCGTGTCAGGTCCTATGCAATATGATGTTCTTAGCAAAATATAGCTGTTTATGATTCAGTTTACCATCGTTTAATTGACATGCTTCGATGTAGCCGTAGAAAAAGAAACTATAGTAACATCATAATTTCTGATTAGCATTCATGCTGATTGCAATAATAAGCAGATCTCATTTGGGTGGTAAGGTTTCTCCAGATCACCAGACAACACATCGATATAGACTTCTCGGTCTCGTCAGCAAAACGATTGGGATGATGATGTTACTGGTCGACTGTTCTATCTAGGTGTAGATAAAAACATACCCTAGACAAAATTGTTAGAGAAACGTAGATGTTCCAAAGTCATCCACTTACGAAAAGATACATGACCCATTAAAAATCCTTCACAATACTATGTATTGAGTAGCAGATTTCTCGTATTTAAGGGACACCAAAATGGACCTGAATGGGAGTAGATATGAAGTCTTTATTGATCTACCGAATTAGTTTTCGGTATATGTATTCGAAATATTGGTATCGTGTTTGTCTATTTTTGAGCATTCTGATGATGTGATATATTTAATTGACAGGTTTTAACACATAAATACTAGTTTTGTCTGTGTTAAGAAATGTAAACGATATAGGACTGGAGCGAAACGTAATTAAAGCAAATTAATTTAAATTACTCCAATCAACATACAGTCAAACTCAATATGTATACTAATGGAAAGAATATTAATAACCCTTTTTCGTATACCGCAAATGAATGTGATGAATGTGCTCCAGTGGGTTAAATATTAAAATATATTCATAACCATAAAGACTGTGGTACGTGGATAATTGAAACATTTATCTAAATTCTTTTATACGTGTAACTTTAATTATTTCAGTGTTGGCAATAACTGATGCGAAACCTTTCAGCTTGTTATTAATTCTCCTTCGTATTTACAACAAATTGTACTCCGTATTCATTAACGATGGACATGTCTAACAATTTGACCAAAAACTTTCCAGAAAGAACTTTTCGTGAATGAATGGATCAAAAAATAATAAAATTGTAATGTTAGTTAATAAAATAAATAATTCTACTTTGTTTTATTATCACTTATATTATAGCAACATTACTGTAATACTTTTGACAAATACCGTGTCATCTTCAGAACGATACAAAAATTTTGCTTTACCTTACTCAACCATAATAAATGTAAATTTCAATCTAGGAATTCATTGAACCATGTAGGAAAAAATAACAGGTTCAAGGTTGACTTACGCCCGTGTCAATGCTTCATTGGCTCTGGCACAACGTTGAGGCCCAAGATCGAGGCAATGCTGTATGACACTTGGGATGTTAACATTGCTCCAGGCTTGGTATGCAGTCTTAGCTCAATATTGAATTACAAGTCTTGATCATTCGTAAATCTACCCTTGGGCTTGTAGCCCTAGATTTTTCCAATTCTGACGTCGTTTCTTGGTTCAATGGCCGATAGACTATTGGGCCAAGACTCAGCCAAGGCATCATGGCAACAGATGCAATCTTGGCCCATTTCTGCAAAAACCGGAAAGAATTGTTTTTCTTATTTTGTTACATATTTCCTCATTTTACTTCTTTTTTCTCGTAGTTGCGCTGTAAGTAAACTTATATTGATAAATATAAAAAAATAAAACGAAATAACGATTCCGCATCAGAGAAGTATTCAACCTCCACCGGAATTTGAACCTACGACCTATGGACTACGCCAACAGACCAATTATAAATTAGTTCTTCGATTTGATATTCAAAGTAGTAGCTGATAACTGCGTTATATAGTAATTGGGTAATGACCATCATGGAGAGAAGAATTATTATATACTACGAATCGCTTTCCGTGTATTGTCCGATTACATCGACATAATACCGATTATTGGCTAAGGCTTAAACAGAAACTGAACAACCGAGACTCTCAAGTTTGGCTAATATATGGAGGCCGAGGCTTGATTTATAAGGTCTGGCTGAGGCTTGAGAGGTCGATTTGTAAAATCTCGCTGGGGCTTGGTTAGAGACTTGAGAGTCGAGGCTCAATTTACAAGGTCTGACTGGGGCTTGTGCGGAGACAGCTCCGCCAACGCTCAGCTCAGACTGATGTTTCAGTCTCGGCCAAGATACGAGCCAATACATTAAATGCGAAGCTGAGAACGCCAAGGCTCTAGCCAAGTTTGTCCCCGTTGTCAAGCCTGGCTCCTACATGGAGAGTAATGATGATAGTTCATCAGCTATGTAATTTACTTGATTGGTTCATACCCTCCAGCGAATATAATTATTCATCTTCATGCCATTAAAGTACAAAATGTTATGCATTACAAATAAGGAGTCCAAATTTTTCTGCCATCAAATAGGTATTCACCGCGATATTCTGATAGATCCAGGAAGAAGTTACATACTATTTCTGGTTCTTATCCGTTGATTTTCTAATAAATTTTCTGTTTCATGGCTCTCACATTGCATAGAGGTATTGTTATGTCATACAAAAGTTGATAGTGACAGATTGAGTTGTAAGTGGATTTTGAAATGAATATCTTCCATTATGTCGCGTTTCGGGATAGTTGTCGAGGCAGAAATAAAGACCGAAATGATACAAATAAGAGCCAGTCTCTGAAATGACACCAATTAAGCATGTTTTTTGCGACTAAGAGAATTTCGATATAGGCGCCGTTCCGTTGAAGATCTAACATATTGCTGGACCGGAACTTCAATATAGAGAAAACAATTGTGGAGGATCACATAAGACATGTGGAATCCAACTGGAAAAATGCAATAAAATGAGTATCTAAAGTTTTTCACCCTAAGACCGATTGAAAACAAACCAAAAAATATCCAACTAAATCTAGGCACCTATGGTATTTGCAATCTAACTACCTATAAATGAAAAAATATTACAATACAGTTCAGATCATGAAAGGATGTGTACAAAGCTACTGAAAGCTGACAGCTGTTTAGTCTTGCTGGGTTTCACCATCAACATCCTGTGGTGAGCCATCATACGTAGTCAAACTTATTGATATATGAATCTATACATCGACAAGTGCTCATGCATTTATCTGGTATGCAGCAGTTTCACTACCAAGGATGAGTACTGGATTACCACAGAGTAATGATGTGTATAATTTAAATCCGTTTATGATTTGAACATCAAATCTGGGACATGTCCACATTTCTGGAGCTTTCTCATACTGATGACAATCTCCACGCTGAATGAAATTGCAAAGCAGCTGCTCCTATATTGAAACGTCAAAAATGTTCATCGTGAATACATTCTAGACATGACCTATACAATCTCTATAATCAGATATATTATGATATCGATGAAATTTACATTAGATGTAATGTAATGCGAAGTAAAGCAAAACCATCAGAACTCATGTCAAGTGGTTGTATTCGCGCGTGTTGTGGAGCTGCGGCATGACTTTATTAGCATACATAAATGCATCTAAAATTATAAAGCTTAAGACGCTGTGGGCGAAATGAAGACAACACACACAATAGTGCTGGATTGGCAGTTGACTCGCAATTTACATATTTGCCAACGACATTCACTTCATTCCAATTGATTTATTCACATTGGCAAGAAATTTTCTTCCGAATGATGCATTTTTACTTTTACTAAATCGTGTCTATAAATATCATTCCATCTAATTAACGAATAAGGAATAAATGTGTACAAAAACGTATGAGATATCAAAGATAAGCACCACGATCTGCTGGAAGTTGAAACGGACCGCTTTGGGTCGGTTTTATTGGCCCAACTAGCTCAAATTAAGTAATTAATCTCAGGGCTCGTAGTGCAACGTGCCCTGTGATTCTAGACTGGTGAATTGCCTGAGCGCCAACTGCTTAATAATAACTACAAAAATAAGTGAATTCACAGTCAAGAATACAGTCACTACGAGATGTTTTTATAGTTGATGGAAATTCAGAAAAATAATACAAGTTCAACTTAATAATTTGATTTATTCCAAACGGAATTGGGTGAATAATTAAAGAAGGTACAATTTGGTATTACCTAAAATAAAACTGAACTTTGAATATTCACAAAATTGAAATTGAATACTTGGTACAATTTAAATAAACAAAATAAATGAACATCAATTTTAGTTAATAGATTGAAATTAAATATTTAATAAAAAAATATAGAATCTGAGAGTGAATCTCGAAATGGATTCTATAAAGTTACTGAAATACAACTTCGGTTAAATAACAAAAATCAGAGAAATGAAAATATGGTCATTCAAACGAGAAAATGTTACCCTCCTTGGAACTTGATGGAACTGGAAGTCGGTCCTGTCAGGAAATTCACTAAACCGTCTCGGAAAGAAGGAATGAGGCACCTCAGACGTTCAAACCCTGTAATTTCAAAGAACGAACAGTACCTGACCTAAGTTCAAAGGGACAAGCAACACAGTCAGTCGGTATAACCATGTAATTCCACAACTGATTATGTTATCTCCCCAAATTGTAAATACACTATTACAAAGTTGAAACCTTGAAGAGATATCAATTTAAACGACAAACAATGTTAATCTGAAATAATTAAATTATTACAATTGATACTTAAATAGGCAAAACATTAAAATGTGACTGAAAGAAAAATAATCAAATTGTGACTGAAAGAATAATAATCAAAATGTGTCTGAAAGAATAATAATCAAAATGTTGGAATTTGTCAGTAAGCACAAATTTGAATTCTTGAATTGAATTGCATATAAGAATTGATGTTGTAATTTACCCTACAACCCACACGTGCCAAAAGCTACTCTACTCCCAGTAGCTCTCCATAATCTACAAAGCACAGATACTACATGTCCTGGAGCACTGTTTATATGTTTGGTGTTAGGCTCCGAAACATACGCTGAAGCTCTTGGATTCTATCCAGAAGAGAGCTTATTCGTCTGACTGATTATGTCATATTCACCAATTCGTTGACCTCTCTAGAACATCGTAAAAAGGTGGGCGATATCTCCTTTTTCTACAGATATTTCCATGACCGGTGTGCATTAGAAATTTCGTCTGTTTTCCACCACGAGAGATTGCAGATAGGCAGACTAGCTAGTCACCCCTTCATTGTCAAGCTCGAGACCTGAAGATCTTCTTCCTACCAGACTTCATTTTTCGATCGAATAGCGAAGTTGTGGAACTCTTCGCCTAGTGAGGTCTTTTCTTATGCCTGTAACGTCCAAACCTTCAAGAAAAATTCGAATACCTATCTCCTCTCACAACATTCAACCGCTGGCTGACATGTAGCGAAAGTATAGAAAAAAAACAAGTCCATAACTTTTGGAACACATCGATTTTCAATTATTAAGCTGGAGATATTCACGTCTTTTTGAAGTTCAAATTATCCACTATCTCTAACAACTTTCTTATTTCTGATGGAAGTTTACCTTTTGTGATACCCCAAATAAAAGGTAACTTGATGAACAATCAAACCCTATTAAACTCATTTCGTACCTGTTAGGGGATAAATTAGAAAGAACTTATTCTGAAGTCAAAAGTAACAAATTAATGTATTACGTCTTCAAATTGAGCTCCGTTTGTGGCTTCAGGTATCCGTTCAAGTGCCGCAATCCTTAGTTCTAAGTCTTCCAAATTGTTGTCTCTATAACTATGAACAGTTCCTTCTTACAACTATACAGATAGAAATCTAGATGAGTGAGATCTGGTGATCGTGGTGGTTATTCGATTGCTCCTCCCCTTCCCAGGGAATACTTCACTAATGGGACTTATTTACTCACGCATGATGAGATGTTGCATCATCTTTCTGGATACGAACGTTATCAGCTACTTGTTGATCATTTCCCCCTGAGAATAGTTCACGTACTGCGGGTACTAAGAGGGCAAGGTGAAAAGTCCCTGAAAAATGAAACAAGAAGTGAATATTGAGTCAAAACTTATTTTTATTTTCCAACATGATCTACCTGGGGTTTATCAGGCTGATAAACTTCATCCAACGTTTTTATAATCTTTCGATCCCGGCAATCCTTCAAAATAGGCGTTTTTCCAGCGATGACCTAATCGTTGGAGCTAAATTTCTTTCCGCCATTTCTTCAAATTTGGGAATAGAGAGGGCCAAATCTGGAGAATATGGTGGATGAGGAACAAATTCGTAGCGCAGCTCATGCAATTTTGCCATTGCGACTGCGAATCTGTGCGCCGGTGCGTTGACCTGGTGAAAGAGCACTTTTTTCTTTGCTGAATGTCACCGTTCTGCATCAAATCGCGTCGAATCGATCCAACAGCTCTGCATAATATAAGCTGGTGATCGTTTTGCCCTTTTCAGGGTAATCGATATGGAATATATCGTGTGCATCCCAGAAAACTGTCATAACTTTGTTGGCCGATAAACCCACTTTGGCCATTTTTGGCTTCGATTCGTCAGGACAAGTCCACTGTTTTGACTGTTCTTTATTCTATTTCGTGTTGTGATGGATTTATTTTTCGTCCACGGATACGAAACAGTGCCAAAAGTCCTTCTTATCGCGCTTGAACACCGCCAAACACTCCTTTGAAGTTGTCACACGGTCGCACTTGTTGTCAACAGAGTGCAATCTCGTGCACTTTGACTCGCCAAGCGTCCAATATCATACCGTGGATTTTATCGACGATGTCTGGCGTCGTAACCTGAATTGGACAACCAGAACGTTCGGCGTCGTTGGAGGTCATACTACCCCAACGAAAATCTGTGAACCATTTGTAAATCGTTCCAATCGATTGGCTTGCCTAATGTTTTTTCCACGCAAGAAATAATGTTCAATCAAAATGCAAAATTTAGTTTTTTCCAAGCTTACTTAAATCTTCAAGATTGCTTGCTTTCGATGGGTCTCGAAATAGAAGTGAATGACATATCACTCCGATGGGATTTTCGATTGTGGCGCCATCTGTTTTATTTTTCAGGGAATTTCTATCTTGCCCTCGTATGTGGTTTCTTAATAAATCCAAATAGGAAGCACTGGTTATGTTTCTCTCTATAAAAATGGCCCAGTAAATAGTGTACAAACCATACCCACCCACACATTTATTTTCTTGGAATGTTGAGTTGCTTAACGATGATCCCTCATCATTCCCAAATACAGAATAAATTTGCTAATAAACGCAGTAGACGAAAACATGATTCTTCACTTCCGAATACCTTAGTCGTTATATTATAATACGTCTAGTAATAACTTACCATGACTGCATGTTTTAATGCCATTAAACCCTCTCAAAGAATATTCCGCAGGTATAACTGACAGTCATCTAAAGTGAGACATTCACAATATCCCGCTGTCACTTGACACAAATACATTTGCGACTTGAAAGGACTAAATGTTAGTTATGTTCAGAGTAATGGTCAGCCTCGCAATTGTTCGAGAACAGGAACTTTTTGTTGGACGAGCGACATTGGGAATTTTTATTTCTTTGTTCCGTTGATTGCGATTGAGTTTTTAATCGTCGTCTCTTTTTGTTGACGCGTATCGTTTCATGTTCCATATAAAAATTAATTTAATGCTTCGACAAATAAATAAGATCATTCTCCTCTATTGTGTGGCCATTCTCGATCTGGTAAATCGTGTTGAATAATATCATTCTTCGCGTTTTACTTCCCACGCGAAAGAGACATAAGTTATGTATTTGAGAAGTACTTGCCGATAATAACTCATTCAGAAGACTTACAGGAAGAATTATTTATTAATTTTGATTAATTAATCACACACACTGGGACCTTCTCAATAATACTATTTGTAGACTCAAAACAATGAGTGTTTGTTTTCACTTGACATTAAAATGTAAAACTCAGGAATATGAAAGTATTATCAATCAACTGATTTGTAGATCACTAATTTCTCTCACCCAACTTTTGCTAACGCAAGTTTCGCTTTCGGTCACTTACGGGTATAAATTATCGTGATGTATTATGTTATTCAACACTGAAAGATTTTAATGTCATCATTAATTCCACTTGTCACGTGAGTTATGAGCTATAGCTCACGTGTAGTATATGAGTCACTGAATATTAGATAATGAGAAATTTAGACGGGTTTGGAATGGAAATATTTTGTGTATTATTTTCATAAGGAATACGTTCAATCTCCTGAGCTGAACTTCTTTGTTTAGATGTTTCATTAGTTCCTTGGATCTTCTCATTCACGTCCAATCTATTGTAGGTCGATTCTTTAGGATATAATTTTTTGCGACTGTTGAGGACGCAGCGAGGTCTCAGTATGGTCATACTGGCACTAGCATTTGGAAGGATTGCTGATGAGCTTCGCAGATAATGACCAGTATACTGCTTGATTCGAACACATTGTTGGGAATATTTTCCATTGTTGGAAAATTCAAAATCTTTGGTGTGAAACAAGACTCAAATTCATGTATTTTTTGCATAATTGGACCCCAGTTATCGGAAATCCTTTCTGTACAATTGTAAAGCTGCGAGAAATCTTTGTTTGAGTGTAAATCTCATTTGAGTTCTACAAAATAAATTTAGATAAGACCTTGTGCAATGGGTAAGTAATGACGTCATAAAACAAGGAAAAAAATATTAAATTCAATAATGATCGGAAGTGGTAGAATACACCCCTTTTATCAAGGGTATCGTAATATGTTAAAAATATATAGGTACTTACCTAGTTTGGCCCAAAATACTCTTGCGAATTTTTCTGAAAAATTAATATTTCTCGACATATGGCCACTCAAAAAGTCCTAAAAGTGGGGGAAGGAAATGTAAGATGTGGGTGAAAATCAGAAGAAATTCAGGTGAATGAATGATCGAAATGAAATTTGTTTTTTTTCACGTGTGTTTTGTTCGACTTTTGCCGGAAGAACATGAAAGACCACCCATTTCTTTGACATTCTAGAGCTTTGAAATAGTTGAATTAAAAAAATTCATACGTATACATTGAGCACTTCGAGATTTTTTTTACATTGCACATAAGTACTAAACATTTTAATCTTTATCCGAAACAAGTGTTTTTTATTTTTAATGTTAAAAGTGTGATACAGACAGCTGAAATAAAAAAAATTTAACAATATGTTTTTCTCAAAAAACCATTTACTGATTAAAAATTTAGTACTTTTATTGCGGCGAAAAACTGTCTATAGCTCGGAAAATATGGATGTGAAGAAAAAATTTCAAGAGATAAAATTTCTTCATTTCCGAAGCGCTACAATGGCAAATATTTGGGTGGTTATTCATGTTCTTGAGAAAAATGTTGAGAATAAAAAGAAATTGTATCCCAATCATACATTCACCTGAATTATTTCAGATGTTCCTCCACCTCTTACATCCCCCCCTCCCTTTGGGAAGTTTCGAGTGGCCATATCTCGGAAATTATTCATTTTTTAGAGAAATTCGGAGTATAAACATCGTTATTTGGGTCCAAAAAGGTCTACCACTTCCAATCATTTGCGAATTTAATTTTTTTTTTACCTTTTCTATTAACGTTATTACTAACCCTTTGCACAATGTTTCATGAAAATTCATTTTCTAGAACTCAAATAAGAAGTAAGACCTCACAATGATTGGAATAATAGAGATATGAACCTTCGTCTTAACGCTTTCTAGAAATAAGTTTTTCAACTCATCACTCCTGCAAGCTCTGGTAATACCCATAATCGATGAAGTTTTTATCTCTGAGAAATTTACTCCCAGGGCCTTTCCAGAATGTTTCAATCTCATTTCTGCTAAACCTTTTTGACTTTTTAGACGTATGTTCTCTGGATTTACTTTTTGAAATACGATGCGCCTGCGGTGTTTCGATATATTCAACCTCCTATCCAATAGAGTTCAATGTAACCAAAACTCAATTTTGAATTTTCTTCGAAAGTGGATTCCACAATACCTAATATGATGATATCAGGTAACTGTTCCTATGAAGTCCTCAATATCCATGCTGGGTATCACTACCGACAGCACCTTCTCATGCAACGGTCATGTGAGGTCCATTACAAAAGCTGCTTGGAAAAAATGTTCCTTGCATTGGTATTGAGAACCAAAAATCGTCTCACCAGTCACCTTTATTGAATTTCCGGGGACAAAACCATTCAGGTGTATGACTTTTACCATCAATTCTGAAAAAAGAACCATTTATTTCCACTAATGGCCACTATCTCCCTTCCTGCTGTTTCAAGGAATGAAAACTACATGAATTGTTATGTAACCGGTCATATAAGGGTATAAATGGCCCAGGAACGTTATATAGAAAAATGAGGTTCCTGAAATCTCAAACGTCATTCAACATACTGATAGAAGAGATAATGGGTACTACCTAATATGTATCGAAATCAAAACATGGAATAGGAAGGTGACAATCAACTACTTATTGGCGGCTGCTTATAATTATACATTCTGTGAGTGAATAATGAGCGGCTTAGTTGAAAAGGATAATCTGAAAGCGGTAAGAACCGAACAATTTCGTAACTATACGCATGATACATAGAAATGTTTCTTTAATGATTGCAAAGTAGAAAAATTGGTTCTATTCCAAGAAACAACCAGGAAGTAATAAACGACAATCGAACTCGAATCTATCAATGGACACTTCGCTTTGTGACGAATACTACCGCATGACAACGCATTTTTGTGGGTACTAAAGTTCTTTTGATACAAATCCTGGAATGCGAGATTTCAAATTTGGTTATAAACCGAGAGAGAACGGAGGAATATATCATGATAATACGTCAATAAGTCGCTACAAATTGCAGATGTTGCTTGAAGTATCAGAAATACCATCTTTGAATAGGCGGCAATAAAATTTTCAGCCATATCTGTTGCGTAGTTTCATTGTTACAGTTCATGAGCAAACAACTTTGGTTATTCGAACAATGGATGAAAACGAGACTCAGGCTGTCATTGAACACTTTCATTTGAAAAGCAAGACACCGAAAGAAATCAAATCGAGTTGAAAGAACGCACCAGCGTTTAAGTCTATATAAAATTAGGTGAATAAGTTTAAACGTGGTGTTACATTCACAAGTCATGAACATCGTTTGCGAGTACCTAGAAATAAGGGCTAAAATCTACATTATGGTCTTGAGTGATCGACCAGTGAAACTCCGCGTATTTGTTGGGGCCACACGCATACCAAACTGCTCAGTAGCTTCAATTTCGTACGAACATTTGGGTATGAAAAAGATTTAGAAAAGATGGAAGCCGCATTTGCCCTCAATGAAGAATAAACGCAATCGTGGCTTGGAGTTTTTCCGTCGCAGTCCTGAGGAGTTTCTGCGTCGCTTCATAATCGTAGATGAAACATAGAGCCATCATTACTATAGACAGAGGATGATAAAACTCTACTAAAACCAGCAACGACAATCTGCATGTTTCCACTAGCATGACATTTGAGAGTTGAAAGCAGCTGATGTTGATGTAAAAGTTGAACACAACCTCCTTTGAAATCAATCGGATATTATCAATATATCTCATATAGACAGATAAGTGATACCATATCACAACACACCTGATTCCCTTGAACACAGAGGAATCGAGAAACATGTGTGGCCTGGATAGACTCAATGCTGAGGAACAGGATGATCCATGCAACCATAATGGAGGAGACCGTAGTGGCCCGAGTGACCAGAGGATGCTCGCAAGGGGTGAACTATCTCCACTCCTGTGGAACCTGGTCGTGGACGAGATAATGAGAACCCTCCAGGACAAAGGATACCCTTGGATATGCCAACGACATAGTTGCCATGGTACAAGGAAGATACAACTCCAAGGTCAGAGATGCAAAAGGCTTTGAACCTGGTAATAACAAGTACGGATTCAGAGGAACTGAATATCAGGCCCCACAAAGTTACCATAGTAGCATTCACTCGTAAACGCAGATACGAGGGCTTGGGACCTCTGAAGATTCGAAAAGAAGCTGGACAGATGGAAGAAAAAGTCAAATATCTCGGAGTGATACTAGATTCAAAACTGACTTGGAACCAACATCTGGGAAAAGTAATTGAAAAAGACACCTCATTATTTGTGGCCACACTCCTTTGGGAAAAAATGGGGGCTACGACCAAACATGTTGTACAACATGGTGGTTAAACACGTAATAACATACGCATCTTCGGTATGGTAGCATAAAACACACCAAATAGGAACCATGACAAGACTAATCAAGGTCCAGCGACTTGCATATCATGGGATCATAGGGGCCATGAAATCAACGCTCACTGCAGCAGTGGAGACACTACTGGGATTACCTCCCCTCCAATTGTAATCCAAGGAGGGGCAAGACTTGGTGCCTTCGGAATACAAAATACTCTGGATAATGTTCACATTGGGTCAGGACACATAAACATCGTGAAAATCGTGACCCTTAGGTCTGAGAACAGATCACATTCCAAAACGATACTCTTTTGAAAAATCTTGTCTTGCGGATGGGTTCCGCGTCACAATAGCTATTGATTTTTCAAGATTAGCTGTCCGTGGAAGTCTACTATCCAAGATACTCTTTTATCAACACATTCAGGAGTCTAAGACTGAAAAAGGTGCAGGTGCTAGAGTATACTCGAGAAACCCAGAGACTGGCTTCAGCTATTCATTAGGTAAACAAACCTGTCTTTCAAGCAGAGGTGTATGCAATCCTTCAATACGTGAAGGAAAACAATCGGAGAGCCATCGAAGATGAGCAGATCCACATATTGACAGTCAGGCTGCATATAAGGCAATGATGAGACAGCAAGTGACATCCCGTCTCGTATGGACATGCAAAGAAGAACTTGAAATACTGGCAGACCGAAACCGCGTTGAGCTGATCTGGGTGCCGGGACATCAGGGAACGACAGGCAATGAAAAAGCTGACGAACTTGCAAGAAGGGGGTGGGAGAACGCTCCAGATCCAGAACAGACCACGAGGGTAACCAAAACGTATTAGCACTAAATGGGGAAGAAATAAGAGTCGTAACAGGGTTCATGACTGGCCATGCGCCAGTAAAATGGCACCTAAATAAAATGGGACTGTACAATGGTGACCTGACATGCAGACTTCGTGGTGAGGATACAGAATCAGTGACACACATACTGTATAAATGCGAGGCACTGGATCGCAAAAGACAGTCAATTTTTGGAAAGCCTTACGGTTAACCAGAATTATACAGTTCCAACCCAGTAAAGAACTTATACGAACTCGTACAAGGTACAAAAATACAATGCATAGGCGAGATACAATGAACCAGCAGGTCTAAGTGTCACCGGAGGCAATAGCCAGACAAGCCTACAAAGGGGGTAAAGTTTATAGTGAGTATACAATGGTGACAGAATACCATGAGACCCAAAGGCTCATAACCTCCTCATAAAGGGTTTTCTTCACCTCCGCAAACAAAGAAATACCATACCTGATCGTTGTTCATTTGATTCCCAGCTATTTCCAAAAAAAACGCAATTTCCATATTTTTACTTCCCTCACTATACATAGTATATAGTATAAGGAAAGAACTGTAGTCGGCCCAAAACAGTGTTAATGTATATTTTTTGCGATTACTCTGTGGCAAATTTTGATAGTTCATGTGACAGCAGATATCAGTGTCAGTATAAAACAAGGTTATATTATTTTGTAAATAATTACAAGGTCAACCTGGCAGCAGGTGTCAGTTTAAAGCACAGAGTGGTAAGATACATCATGTAGACTATTTGAATAAAATTTCAATGTAATAAAGAATTTAACTTAACGCCTTTCATTAGCGGTTTTTAAATCAGTTCCAATATATTTTCTATTATTATAATCATATATTTGACCCGCAGAAGTGTCCGAAACGTATCTCGCTCACAAATGTGAGAGAAGTCACGTCATCAATTGATCGCAGCTTGTTTATTTTAGTTCGTGACACTAATTTTTGGGAACATTGTCCAATTATCTCCAATTCACCAATCTATAAAATTGAAAATACTGAAGTTCTAACCATAAATTCGATCAATGATTATACAATCATAGATCTTGTTATAACCACTGATTTTGGCAAGGTAATTACGTTTAAAAAACGAGCGAAACCCAACAACAAATCTTAAGCAGCATGTTAGAAAGATAATCACAGACTGCGTTCGTGAAACGCAGGTGATTCTTTGATAATAAATTCGAGGAAGTGGTCGGTCCCAAATGAGTCTCTAACAGGTACAAACCTCATCGAAATAAGTGAAGAATTGCACACCCAGTCAGAATAGAACGTCTTGATTTATTAGCGGATAGAAACTGTGGGGTATCTCTTCGGGAAGCCAACTTGAAGTTTTTGGAATATTTAATTGTTAGTCAACAATGGCAAAGCTATTATTATAAATTATACTTTGACACTTTGGGTTATTGAAATTTTCAAATGCTAGTGTCGACAATAATTATCAACAAATTTCATCCTACAGCTTTTAATTAATTTATTCAGTATTTAATAATTACATTGACATGTCAGCTTTCCATATTTCTTACCTGTTGTACGAATATCATAAGCCCTCAACAATTGATTAATTAAGTGTTTAATTGCTGAAAATACAGAATAATTTTCATTAGCTCTATGATTAACTTTGACAAATGAAAGCAACAGAATTTACGTGAATCTTCTTGTGAAGTCTGCAGCGTTATGTCTTTATCTATGAAAATGAAACATTAACCACACATCAATTGCAAGCTACGTTATTCGTAGATATCTTTAATCGTATTCTTTTTGGTTTATTTCTGTTCAATAGTTATATTTTATTTCGTTTAGATGGCAAAATTATAAACAAACTCAAACTTACTCCAATGATACTGGAGGGAAAACTGATTGACAACCCACAGAGTACGTGGTTCTTCCTAAAAAGTCTACAGCATCATGTTCATATATGATACCGCTTCAATGACGTAGTGTGACGTCATTTTAAAATCTTGAAATAACAACAGCGTGCTGAATATATGATTATGATATATATTTATAGCCAGAAAAATACCGTTCTGAAGATGGTTCAATAAAATAATGAAGAAAAAGGAATTGAAAAGTCAAAACAATGAAAAAATGTACCAATCTAGTTTATTATTAACGTTGTTCATTGAGTCCTTCATAAGATCAAAAACAGACCTTCAATTGATAACTTCCAAGTGGGGAATAATGCTCTCAACTCAAGTTTCCAATTCACTCGTTCATTCAGTCCATGATAGAAAGAAAGAGGAGAACTAATGCACTTTCCACAATAAGATTATCAAGTGAATCCAATTTATTTTCCACTGATTTAAAATCAGATATAAACATAAGGAAGCACACGCAACCTTATTACTTTTGTATAGCAACCTGTAATTCTGCTATAACCAGCACCAAGATGATTAATTTGAAGTGTATTTTATCAAGAAAATTATAAATTGTGCAAATTATCGTCGACCACAATTATATTCAAATCTTTCTTACACTCCACGATCTATAACCACTGATATCAACTCATTTAATTGGTATAAATAGATCGTGGAGCCTTTTATCAGGTGTAATTTTCTTTTAATAAAGTTATTTAGATTCAAATAACAAACCAGTTTGACGTTTCACCATGTAATTATCCAACTTGAAGCAGTTACTATGAATTAAAAACTATGTAATTAGATGTAGGATCTTCAATGTTATTATAATCGATAATTAACACGCATACAATCATTATGCACTTGCTGAATCGGAACTTCGAAGTGTATCAGAATTAACATTCATCTGCATCACGACACGTTGATTCCAAATTTGGCCCTATGAAATATTCCATCTCTAAATTCAACTAGAGTTCGTGAATGAGCTAAATTTAACCATTGGCTGAAAAATTTTATACTCCACAAAAGGGAAACTACAGAACACAACCAAAAATTAAGCCTTCAGATGAACCACTGACGAAAAGTATAATAGAGTCAAATTTTGCCACTGGTTTTGATTTCAGCGTCTCTGGATGTCTACAGGTTTGGTACAGAATATGAGGATAACTCACCGAAACGCAATCCATCATCTAGATTTCTTTCAAAGCTACCCAAAGACATAATATGTATTCGGTAGAAATTTTATATAATCCATCGATCATGATACACCATGTTTTCAATCAACCTTATATTTCCTGCCATTTGGCGAGTCATTTCTCTCGTACAATACTTGAAATTAATAATATCAATTCTTGTTCCCTTTAGATGACAAAACCAAATAATAATCCGAGGAAATTCTTATAAATCGCTTCCGATAAGAATCCATTCTCATAAGGGTTGCTCGAAACCCTAAGGCACACCATTATAAATTTTGAATCAGGCATTTTGTTAAAGAAAAATTTAAATGAATTATTTATTTCAAAATTGGAAATAATTATTTCAAACATTTTAAATTATACCTTGACACAAAAGATATTATTTAAAATTTATAATCAAAATAATTCTTAATGCAAGACTGATATGAAGTACGTTGAATCATCATTGATTCATTGTTTTGTTTTAAAACATTTTTATCACGTACTGAAACAATTTGAGAATATTTCTTTGATTCTTTTCTTTCACAGTATAATGATAATTGAATAAATTAGAATTATTCCACGGTATATAATACATAAAATTATTGTTATATTGAGGCATAATAAAAATTCGTCATCTATTGAATCAAGTACAATTGATTCTAATCGTGTCTAAGGATAAAAATTGCATACATTAGTATTCAATTACATTAGGCAAAACTCAAATTCTAAGTTCAAAACAAATTTCAATATCAAATTAAATTATGGTTTAATTATTAATATACTTCGTCATAATATTAATTTATCTAGATGAATTATTATTGTATCATGGATAATTTTAACTGCGATTTTCCAATTTCATGCTACAATAATAATTCAACGGATACATCATTTTTATTTATGAATTGGAATTATGCACATACTCTTAATTCCTGAACTTGTATTAGGTAATGAATCAAAATAATGGACATAATTTCGAATCCTGAACTATTGAATTTAAATTATTATCATTATTTGTAACTTTTATTCAAAAACATTAATTATTATTGAATGAAAATTGTATATCGAATTAAAATATATACATAATTTTAATGCAACTCATAATGAAAATACGACTACTTTGCGTGTACAAGCTCATTTTTATTAAGCCTTTTTCACAAACTTGAACAATCTTCAAAAAATCACATTCGTAAAAAAAATGAATTGTGTTGTCATGCTTACAATGAAAAAAATTAAATCTGCGTGTTTAAATCAAATGTTCAAATTGTCGTCTATTGACACCTTCTAAGAAGAAAAAATGAAGGCAACATAAGGAAATGTTTTGCTGTTTTTTTATTTATTAGTTTGAGAGAATGTATTATTGTATGGAAGTCAATGGACGACAATTTGAACATTTGATTTAAACACGCAGATTTAATTTATTTCATTGTAAGCATGACAACACAATTCAATTTTTTTACGAATGTGATTTTTTGAATATTGTTCAAGTTTGTAAAAAAGGCTTAATAAAAATGAGCTTGTACATTGTACAAATGACCAAAATATTCAAGGTCGCGCATTCGAGCAACAAAATTAATTTTTGCCAAAAACGGTTCATCAAATTTACGTTTTTCATAAACCGTTGTAAAGAGGCTTCCAAGACCTTTCAAATGACGTATCACTCAACCCCTCTCCCCTATTCAATTTTGAGGGGTTGGAGCGCCCCCTATTAGGGGGTTGCTCGTTCAAGCCTCAAATATATGTCAAAAGATGTCCCCCAAACAAAATCATTCGACGTGTTTCGGGAGATTTTTCCACTCACTATGAGATAAGAAATATACGGGATGGCTCGTCTGAGATGGAACATCCTGTATATCACAATACATTAATTTCCTCTACATTAAATTTCAACCTAGTATGTAATATACAATTTGAGTATCCCCTGTGATATCATTACTATCCATTTTAAATTCCAACTATGATATTGTTGAAATTTTGAAATTAAAAAATATAAATTTGAATATCTTAAATATTTTTATCATTAATTAACATTTTAAATGCAATTGAACGAAATGGTAATTTTCACAAAAATTTATTGATAAAACTCGCTTGAAGAAGAAAAATGGTGTACAAACAATTAACATAAATTCGATGTATTATAGGAATCAATGTATTTTTGTGGAAACTGCTATTTCATTAAATTTTGTTCGATATGTTAATTACTAATTCTGAAAACTGTCAATCATATAGGATAGCGATGGAAGCAAAATTTGAACAATGCCTATTGAACTAAATATCATTTAGGATAGGGTGGAAAAATAGTTCAATGATTACCTGCAAAAGCCTTACTTTAATGGTACAAAAGATTCAATTAGCAAAAGTTGTCATTATTATATGTTTGTTATCAACACTCCCCGAAGGTTGCAGGAGTTGCGAAATTCATGTTTTCTTTTAATTTTCACAATAGACACATTTTTATGTATGAGATAAATCAGAACAGCGTGTCGTAACCCTTAATTTTTGTTTTATCAGTTTTCGAAGAATCGAAAATGAAAGAAATAGGGCATTTATGTAAGATTAGTTCCTCATCTGTCAACTATAGTAGGAACATTTTGATGAACTGTTGGTCTCGTAAACTATTTAGTTTTTGACATAGATTTCATTAAATTCCGTTCATGAATTTAGGCTTTAGAATCTTTACTATTTTGTATACAAACTCACAAGCAGACAAGAAAGCCTTTTCCTCTAATGTCTTGTAATATCTAATTAATTCTAGTCTGAGGTGATGAAAAATATAATAATTAGACGTAGTTTATCTACAATTACAACAGCTTCGTGAAATATAATTGGTGGGGTAGCTGAAAAAACTTGATAATCAATAGCAGTAACTCGAAATGTGTAGTTGCCCACTTTTGAATTGTTGTTCATCTTTCGTATCATATTACACAGAGCAGCGCGTCGATTGTGAGATCGAAGTGGAGAGATATCAACGTTAAGTTAAGCCAGTAACCCCTCATTTGTAGGGAATTCTTGAAATTTAACCAACAACCTTGACACTTGTAATTATGTTGAATTTATTAAATCGTAAAGTATCACAGATAGGATATCTTTTTTGGAAGATTCTCGGAGGCGCTTCACATGATACAAAATACAGGATATTATCTTAGCAACCGCAGTCAAAATTCTGGAATAGCACTTGAAATACAGATGCAACGAGATGCTTTGCTTCCAGGTAGTGATCAAAAAACACAATTCATTGAAGCAATTTGCTTGATAAACAATCTCCTAATCTCTGCTTCAATTGATCATTGTATCAATTGTATCTTACAAAAATAATATAAGGTATAGGAAACTGAAACATGCTTCGCAAATTTTGTTTTCAGAAAATAATTTCATTGAAAATCAGAATCTACGTGTTTTATCAAATCAGAAGTATGGATGAATCTTTCACATGTTGTAATGTAAATGACTTCACATAACACTGCCCTCCAGTTCCAGTTTCGGAGAGTATCCCTCGAGGATGTTCTTTCTCTTATTTCACAGCGTCAAAAGTTTTGGACCCTCCACATATCTAATGATTCGATTAAGCCCGATTATTTTTCTTACTGTGGTAAAAAGTAACATGTATTTATGGTATAAAAAAGACAAAAAAGGGATGTCAATAATGAATCCTGACTTTATTATCAATGTTTTGACAGCAGTGGCAGTGAAAGCATATTCAGCCAAGTGACTAGTGTATTAATTTCTTTTGATTTTTTGGATTATCATGCCTGGTCGTAAAATTTCTGCGTTTAATCGAGCAAGAATTACTGCTTTACACGATGGAGGGCACTCTAATCATCAGATCTCGGAAATGTTGGGCATTCCTAGATCATCTGTTGTGCGAATAGTTCATAGGTACCAAGAATTCGATACAGTGGAAAACAGACCACGTAGTGGACGTCCTCGAATGTCTAACGAAAGAAAAGATCGTTATTTGGTGCAATATGCTCGCAGACACCGGACCGCTTCAGCTTCAGCTCTCAGAAGCCACATTCAGCGTACGTTTGGTCCTGTTATATTGACACCTACAGTTCGAAGAAGACCCCATCATGCAAATTTACGTGATACAAGACCATTACGGGTCCTCACTCTACTTCCAACACATTGTTTCCGATGGGCGCGAGAGAACAGGGGTTGACTTTTGCAGCAGTGGAGGTGGGTGTTTGTTATACACAGACGAAACCAGATTTGGACTGGTGAGTGATGACAATCGGCAAAGAGTCTGGAGAGAACCAGGTCGTCAACAGAGACTTAATTTTCCCCGGGAAGTTGCTCTACCTAGCATAATCTTTCAGAGTTGGAAGCAGTTGAAGTAAAGCTGGAATGCAACCTCTTCCGAAATCAATCAGATATTTAATATATCTTTGGATGGTTTTGGTGCTTACTTGTTTTAAATTCATATCTATAGCTTAAATAAAAATACACTTGTAAGAAAGTTTCACAAACTTCGTTTTTATTAAACAAAACGTGACATGTTTCCCCACACGGTGGCTTTATCAAACGATGGTTTTTCAAACTATGGTTTATTCCCTAAATATTAAAATTGAGATAAGAAGGGAGGGATGAGGGAGGTACGTGTACAGTAGGATAAGAGTTACTTACAGTCTTACAGATATATTTAGTTATGAGGAATTGGTAGAATCTTTCTGATCTTTTAAAAGGTTCCCTGTATTTTTAAGCTCACTAATTTCGAGTCAAGTTATTTAATACTTTACTTTCAACATACTTATGGAGAATCTTGAAATCATCTTTGAAATGATGATCAGTTTATTTAATATAGTTTACAACTGTTCAATTATCTTCGTTCCAATTAAAATGTTCTTTAATTCTAGTTTTGAAAGATCTTCCTTTCTGGCCTATATAGAATTTATCACAATAGTATCCTAACCTACCCTAGTACAGTTGAGACTCATAATTACAGATCAATAATGTATGTATGTAGGTAAACTTTTTTTACATAAAAAACACAATGTTACCACATCTTTTAGCACAAATAGTACGGTAGGTAAGTAAATTAAAAACAACAAAGATAAAAATAGAAAAGATCAAGAATCAAGAGTATACAAAGTAGAGTGTGAAGATTATCATAAATTATATATATAGGCCAGACAGGAAGATCTTTCAAAACCAGAAATAAAGAACATTTCAATTTGAATAAAGGGGATTCAAAAGTTGTAAGCCATATCAAAGAAACTGATCATCATTTCTAAGATCATTTTGAGATTCTCCGTAAGTCCGTTAAAAGTAAAGAATTAAACAACTTAGAGAAAATTGAAATTAATAAGTTTAAAAAACAGGAAACCTTTTAAATGATCAGAAAGACTTTAAATTCTCCATTATTAAATTTATGTGTGAGTAATTCTTATCCTGCTGTATACAGAATTATATAAAATAACAAATTCTCAAAAAATGAAACATAAATTATAAGTTAGAACTCCTTAAAAATTTAAACTATTCAAATTGGTTCAGTCATTGAAAGTATTTAACCAAATCACGGCTTTTTTTGTATGCTGGTTCATTCAGTTGCAGAGATAGAAATAGTATTTGTCTCAATGTTCATTTATAAATTGAGTTATCATATACTTTAGGGAATCAGAATCATCAACGTTAAGAATCTATATGTTTATTGTTTCAATGTTACCATCACGCATCTCCTTTCATATTATTTCTATGGTTCTCATCTCGTTCTCGGAATGAAACCAGCTGTGGCGGTACAGATGAAGATCTCGAGCGGTGGGAGGACCGGGCGCTGTTTGTTGAGGACATTATATATTACACCCTGTCATGGGCGCGACCCCGCCATCCTCTTACTAACGGGCTCACGCATTCTTCGTGTGGTAGGTACGATGAAACTTTCAGATGGTAACACTGTAGCTTTCTGTGAATCACCATGGTTTCTATTATTTGAATTACTTTATTTTATATGGACGATGGAAATTGAATTACTCCCAGGAATTAGTATTAGTCAATAATACCCCTAAAAATAAGCTACAACACCTATACAAAGATGATTATGGAAGAAAGATCACCGAATATGTATATAAGAGTTGGAGATAAGATGATAGAGATTCATAAGAATGAGCTTAAGATGAATCACAAATGACAAATTTAATGTTATTATAACGGAAAATCGAGAAATATGAAAAACGTAAACCTTAATTCCACATTTTTCCCCTTCCGCGGGACATATGATGTACAAGTAAGCGATTATCTTTCATAAAATCCTGAAAGGAAGTAAACTAATAACAGTAGTCACAAGTATTGTTGCTACCTGTGTGAACTGTTACCAGTGCTGGATTACAGCATAAGCTTGACTAAGCTATAGCTTAGGGCCCCGACATTTTGGGGGCCCCGGGGAAATTGTAAAAATTAAAAATTAAAGAACTAATAATGACAATTTTTCTGGGAAAAAATAACGAAGTAAAGAAATTACTGGAATATAAAAGTTTGAGTATGCCTAACGACTGGTAATATCTAAAAGTAGTCAAGAATTAGTTGATTTTGTATTAAAGGCGAATAATTCGCGCTTATAACTACTCTTCATCTTGGAAGTGCAGTGCAGTGGCATGTTAAAACGCATTAAAAACCCTTTGAGGACAAATATGCGACAGGATAGGTTAGACTCGCTTGCACTACTGTGCATGGAAGCTGATGTATTGCGTCGAATCAGCTTTGATGACCTGATAACAGATTTTGCGGCTAGAAAGTGCAGGAAAGGATTGTTCTAAGTCAGTTAGATATAAGCGAATCATTCAGCGGATAAGTTTCCAAAAGTGCAATTGTAAAAGTGATTAATGTAGTTACGCATTGTATATTATGTCAAATTAAGAAGACGTACTAATAGTGTAAATATTCATTTATGTACTTATTTTCCTGGCAATAACCTTCTCCACGATTTAGAGCATTATGTTACTCTACAAATTATTTTATTCTATGAATAAAGAGTAATTTAAAAAAAAGGGGCGGGGGAGGGTACCCCAAAATCTGTTGTGCTTAGGGCCCCTCATAGTGTTAATCCGGCCCTGACTGTTACAATAAAACCATTAAAATCCACTATGGCATATTTCCTCTGGACGAATCCCTAGAACCTCGATATCACAATATGAAATTTTATTAAACATATACTATTTGTTATCAAGTTACAATAATTGTTTTTCCGACGACCTACCTGAAAAACGCATTTCGCACTGTGACATTACTTATTTCCCATTAGTTCAAAATATTCCATTTCGCACGGAAATGTGTGGGAAGTGAAATATTTCGCACAGTTACTCAATTATAGGCTGTGACAATAATAAATCTACAATCAAATTCTTCACATTATAGTGTCATGTGTTCCACTAAGATATTAATTTTTATGTTAATTAATATATTAAGTAGATAACTGCTCATAAATTGTACAAAGTACGTCTCAACACACTCGTATAAAACATCCTATTTTTCCCGTACTAGTTGCACAATACACTATTACAGCACCATCCTGGAAGTATTTTTCTAACGAATGATACGCCTTTTCGAAATGTGGCTAAAACATCGTATTAAAACATATATTACTAGACTGCCACTACACGAGCTCGAAACATTTCATTCTTTTGAACCTGCGATTGTCGAGAAGTTACAAGGATTCTTCATTTGAATGGTTGTGCAGCCTTAACCGTGGTTTTTGGCAAACTTGTCGATTGTGAATGAGACGGACATTTTCTGTTTGAAAATGTTATTAAGTTCTTATTTCGAATATACTAAGAAGTGTTTACGATATTTCTCAACTTTATTTTGTAATTTATGGAGAGGGCCATATTTGTTTCTTTTTTGGTAAGGCGTTGTATGCCATATTTCCACATAGTCTTGGTACTCGTTTATAAACTGATAGCTTGTTGTTTCTGGCAAGATTTGAATTTATTCCCATGGGCCAATGCAAATTTTAGTACTGTTGATAAGAGATAATCACCCTTATCTACTAAAAATACTATTAAAGTACTGAGAACCTTTCGGCCACCAAGTAACCATCATCAGAGTGAACTCAATTATAAATCAAAATGTGCCAGTTTGATACTATTTGGGGATAATAACGTAAACAGTGGGTTACCATCAGCTGGAGATAAATCGGAATTCAACAAATTGTTTTTTCGTTTATACATTTCCATCCTTCCTAAATTACCTAGATATTTGTCTGTACTGTAATTTAAAAATGATAAACTTTCTTGAAAAACGGTGTGACCTGTATTAAAAATAAGTTTGGCTACCGCTAATTTTCACCATTATTTTTCTTTGTATTGGCAAAATGTTCCTTATAACGAGTTAAAATGTTCCTTATCTAGTTTGACCCACATTGCATTTTGAACACGACAATTGATTTTGTAAATCCCGGATTTGTTAAAATCGGAAACTTTATCAAAGATGTTGCCTGAACGGTGTTTCAGCTTCTTCTTACATCCATATACTGGTTGTATTGCAATTTAGAAAACAAACTATGGAATTTATTAATTACTGAAGGATGATAAGTGAAACTTTTAAATTTTATTGAGATATTTGAAGGTACTGGCTCTAAGTTGGCTAGTTGGCTACGTTCCAATTTCTGTTTTTGTTTAAAAATTTAATTATTGATCAAAGATTTGTGGTAACCATTGTCCAACACAATTTGCTGAAGTTTCTCAACTTCGTTCTTATAATTTTGCTGGCTCAAAGGGACCTCCAATAATCTACGAACTAGACTATCAAACGGGGCTATTTTATATCATGGTGTATCCGTCGAGGTATACCTATTTGTTTGATTGGTATGTCGAAATCGAGTGATTACCATTTTTATAAAGTAAATATCAAGGAAAGGAAGCTGATTATCTGTTTCTATTTCGACAGTGAATCTCAGTGAATCAAATTGGCTATTAAACGTGTTCAAAAAGTCATATAAATCAAATTCTTCACTTGTAATTTTGATTTTTAAGTTCGCTTAGAGAAATATCGGCCAAATTGTCCATTGTACATCTTCTTGTATGTTTATAGTAATTTTTGTTAAAAGTGAAATAATTTTGCCCTAAACATAAAGATGTAAGGATCACGTATTCTGTACAGTTTCTATCGAGGACATCACACTTAGATTTCGACATATACAGAACACCCACTCAAATAAATAGATATACCTCGGCGGATTAAGCTACACCACACAGTTTGATAGTCTAGTTCGTAAATTATTGAACGTTCCTTTGAACCAGCAAAATTATAACAGCGAAGTTGAGAAACTTCAGAAAATTACGTTCGACAATGATTAATATAAATCTTTGATCAATAATTTGACCTCTAAACAAAAAAGGAAATTGTAAAGTACCCAACTAACCAAATTAGAGCCATAACCTCCAAATAACTAATAATATTCAAAATTTCACTTATTCAGTAATTAATAAACTCCATAGGTTGTTTTCTAAATTTGCAATACAACCAGCTTATAAATGTAAAAACAAGCTGAACACCTTTGATAAAGTTTCCGATTTCGGCAAAATCAATTGTGAGTTATGTTCGAAATACTATGTGGGTCAAACTAGAAGAAACATTTTATCTCGTTATAAGGAACGTTTTGCCCATATAAAAGAAAATAATGGTGAAAAAATCAGCGGTAGCCAAACATATTTTGAATACAGGTCACACCATTTCTCAAGAAAGTTTAACAATTTTAAAAGACAATACAGACAAATATCTACGCAATTTAGAAAGGATGTAAATGTATAAGCGAAAATTAAATTTCGATTTATCTCTAGCTGAGGGTAACCCATTGTTCACATTATTATCCCCGAATAATATTTAAACAGGCAAATTTTGATTTATAATTCAGTTTACTCTGATGATGTCTGCTTGGTAGCCGAAAGGTCCTCATTACTTTAATAATATTTTAAGTGGATAAGGTTGATTATTACTTAACGATAGTGTTATAATATATCTACAGTGTGAACTCTTTTATAACATATTTTAGCATTTTAGTTCAATTAATGCGTTTACATCATGTTTTATTCCCTAAATTATCTGGAAACACTAATCAACACAATAATTTTTGAGAAAGGTAGCAAAAAGATATTGAAATTAGAATCAACATAATAAATGAATCATGTAAATAATATAAACTATTTAACCAAATAGGTTTAAGAAAAAAAAACAAGTTACATACATATCGAATGTCTACTTAATATGCGAATCTTCAGGCTACTTGGAAGAATGAATAAAAAGTGGTCCCGTAATATTAAGAACTTCTTTTAGTAACCTAATCTTCCGAATGAGGATCAAATTCCACTTGTCGAATCAATTTAGCGAAAATACCATACTTAGCTGGACGATAACGTGCGGAGTCCGGTAAGCCGATTAAAAATATGTCAACCGTTTAAATTACCCATTAACTGTCTGAAATTTTTATTTTTAATGTCTTTAATAAATTCAAAGACCAGATTCAGTTATGATATGTGTTTTAGTCAATTTTTGTTAAATAAACGAAAACTTAGTCATATTTTAACATTTTCAATTAATACCCGAGTGGAACATAGTACATTCGGTGTTAACAATTATGCACAAACTAGCAGAATATTCCATACAAATTTTATATAAAACATTCTAAGTATAGACTTTCATTACTACATTTCTTTCATATTGTTCGTATATCCATGTAAGAAATATTATTAACAAAATATCAAATAAAAAAGTAAAGACCATTATAACCTCAATATAGACCTAATAAAGAATGTAATTAATATTCTTATTTATCCGATAAGCAAATTATTAAATCAATGTATAGACGCCGGAATATACTTTGATGCTCTTGAAATTATGAAGGTTATTCCTGTGCTTGAAGTATCAGATAACCGACTATTTTGAAAAGTCGAACATTTTTTATTGCAATCAGTTTGGCTTCCGTAAAAATAGGAGCACCAGTCATGTTCTAAGTAAACTTATAGAGATTATTAGAAGTGGTATGGAAAAAGGGTTCATCGTAGGTACATTCTCTTATGACCCAAGCAAAGCTTTTAACCTGGTTTCTTCTTCCATTCTTGTTGATAAACTGAAATTCTACAAATTTTATGACAACAGCTGTAATTTAATTTACTCTTTTTTATCCAACCGAAAACAGTATACTGTCGTCTGTGGAACCTCCTCGGAACATTATAGGGCTGTCACAGGGATGTGTCCTTGGTCTGGTACTGTTACTTATTTCCATTAATGATCTGGTTCAGGAGTGCGCGCGACAAAAGTCCTGCTCTTTGCTGATGCTGATGTATGGTTATCGATATATTTAACCTAATTTTTAAGGGAGTGCTCTTCACTAATGCACCTACAGTGAAACCGCTACTGATATGAGGAATATCCTTTATTGTAGAAATTGTAACGTGTAAATTTCACTTAAGGGCTTAGAAATGGCCGCTGTACTACAATCGGTTAACTCCTGTGACGTCAGCTATGCTAGACCGTATATTCTCCGAGTCATGGTTATTCAGTGTCGAATTCTGTAGTTATCGCTTCTATTTCGAGGTCGTTCCGTGAGACATCGGAGCACCGGAAAAGGCCGAGAAAATGGCGTACTTTTTATCAAATCGTCCAAGTGGAAGGTCGTGTTTCTAAGTTATTTCAACAGGGAGGTGATACCAAACTTATGTTTGGAACCAAACTCTGGGAATATTCTTCCGTTGAAAGCAAAGGCATCAATTACCAATTTGGAGTGGAATAATTGGAAAGATTTGTGTAATAGATGCACGTTAGGAGATTAAAACTGAGTTTCAACTTGACTGGTTTTGGACAGAAGTAAGGTTGTTCCATTGAAAGGATAAAAAAACCCTATCGTGATAGAGATAAATATCTTTGTAATTCCATTTGATTTATTCACTTACTTCAAGAATTAATTTGCCTTCCCAGGTGATATCTGACAGGACATAGGTTTGTCCGAATTTTGTTCAGCATTCTGTTCATGTCTGTCTTCTGAGGACAATAGAGCAATAGAGGTTTGAACATTTCGTGATTTCAGTTTTTTTTTATGTTGTGAAAAATTCAACAATTGTAAGAAGTTCTGAGGTTGGTTTGGATCTGCTGTGTAAAATCTGATTTACAAGTTGCTAATTGACTTGTGATGTACAATCGTGGAAACTGTATTAGAATTGTGGCAGGAATCCATACATCAAGTAGGAAGTACCAATCCATAATCGAGCAGGTATAACATCTTACCCAGCAGTTAGCAGGTCAGGCTACCCATATTTTGGTTATGTAACGTTCGAAACAATCATTTGAGTATTTATAGATATGTAAATTTAACAGTTGTTCACTGTGATTTAAGAAATTTAACTTCATTCATACTTCAATTCATGCACTTCATAACTCATTAATATCAAGTTCTGTTATAAATTGTATCAATAATAATATTTCAATTACCAGTAAATTTCAATCATTCTGGGTACAGGTCTTTTATTTTTTTGTATACTTTCAGGGTAATTTAACCAGGGGACTTTGAGTGTTTGAATCCCCCAGTTCAGAAACATAATTTATTGGTTGGTTAAAAATACTCTGGTGCCCAAATTTTAACATCTAAAATATAACTCACGACCGTCTTCACTGTAGCTGTCTGCAACCAAGCGATAAAATAGAACTTAAAGTTTATCCACAAGTAAGAGTGATTTGTACCCATACAATATCTTTGAATTCCTCAGGGATTAATTTTCTTTTAGTTTCTTCGGTTGTAGACTTTATTTCAAGTGAAATCTCTTCATTATTGATAATCACTGTAGCCATTTTGAAAATAAAACTAACCGAAAAACAAATTGGCGTACAAGCATGTTAACAAATACTACCTCCATGTCAACAATAAGTCCACCTCATCAATTTGTATTTATATTGACACAATAATTGCTCTTAGTGTCAATCGATTATTGAAGGGAAAAAACGTTGTTTCAATTGGAACTTCTACCTCTATTTATCAAGTTATAATTCAGGTGGTGTATAATAGCCTTTCTAGTGTGGCAGCGTGCTCCTCATGCACTAGTATTATAATATAGATACTATCATAGTCATAAACACATTGGTCGTGCTCTATTACGAGTTCAGCAATACTGAAACAAAGAATATATTCGAACAATAGTGTGTATGATACATAAAATAAAATTGTAAATATTGTTTTAAAAGTTGAATCCTCACTTGGGGATTTTGATAGTTAATGAGTTAAGAACGATGTGTACGGATTAATGCCTCAAAACCTATATAATACTCAATCAAAACGGAATAAACACAAATGAAATATAAATTAGTTGGCGCCATGAGTGTGAATAAACGGACAAAGAGGAAATTGTAATCTCTAAAGCTTCGCAAGACTTTGTGTGGGGATAAACGCTATTCTAGATTACCTACCTCGACCAATTCCCATCTTGACACAATACACTTTTTAGTAGCCATGAAATTACCTCAGAAAACGCTTAAACAGTTTATTCAATATCATTAGTTTCCAAGTTTTTATTATAAATTATATTTTTTTAGCGCGTAGACCTTGATGGCACATTGGCTTGTATAAAAATGAAACTGTTCCTGTTCAATTCTTACGGTTAAAGATACAGAATCCTAAATAATGAAAGTACAGCAATTAAAAACTACTTCCAGTGAAATTGATTACAAAACTCTGTTCCAATTGTTTTTTTAATAGTTATATTTAAGTAGCAGAGGAAGAAATCGAACAATGAAAACTTTTTCTCCGTGGATTCACCATAAAATCTAGCTGATGCTAAGATATTTATAGAGAAAATGATCTGAAAGCTTTAAAATTGAATAAGATAATTTTTAATGAATTAAATTTAGGTATTGTGAAAATAAGAAATCGAAATCGCTTATGAAACCATTCGATGAGATCCAGGCTTTGCAAATCGTTCAATGATTCCTTCGTACTTCATTCAATATACACTCACTTACAGAACACAATGTCTGGCAGGAGCCCCAGTTTCCGTTTCCTCGTGAAAAGAACCACTTCGGTCTTTTCAGAAGTCCCCTGAGTCTCTCGACCTGGCACCAGCAAACAACGATAGCAAGTGCAGTGACTTACAGCTCGCACAAGGTAGCCGGGTGTCTTCCGAGGGTCAGTTGCCATGTCGTCTACGTAGGCTTGGGCGTGAAACCTAGCCTCATTCAACTCCACAGGAGCAGTGAGAGTATTTCTCCCTGAGGGCATCCTCGGGTGACGTGTGTAAATTCGACTCTGCAAGAGCATGGTCTTCATTCAATTGACCAAGGTGTGATCGATTCCGTGTCTCTCCGCAGCATGACACATTGACTCGAAGGAGGTATTGTCAAACGCCCCTTCGGTGTGCGAGACTAATAGTTCCTTCGATCCGGGTAACCAGGTGATGGAGCACCGCCTGTCGACGGTGAAGCAACAATCCTTTAATGCGCCATCTTTTATACATCTATCGATCAGCCTCTCCAGCGCTTTTTTTTATTGATAATCACTGTAGCCATTTTGAAAATAAAACTAACCGAAAAAGAAATTGGCGTACAAGCATGTTAACAAATACTACCTCCATGTCAACAATAAGTCCACCTCATCAATTTGTATTTATATTGACACAATAATTGCTCTTAGTGTCAATCGATTATTGAAGGGAAAAAACGTTGTTTCAATTGGAACTTCTACCTCTATTTATCAAGTTATAATTCAGGTGGTGTATAATAGCCTTTCTAGTGTGGCAGCGTGCTCCTCATGCACTAGTATTATAATATAGGTACTATCATAGTCATAAACACATTGGTCGTGCTCTATTACAAGTTCAGCAATACTGAAACAAAGAATATATTCGAACAATAGTGTGTATGATACATAAAATAAAATTGTAAATATTGTTTTAAAAGTTGAATCCTCACTTGGGGATTTTGATAGTTAATGAGTTAAGAACGATGTGTACGGATTAATGCCTCAAAACCTATATAATACTCAATCAAAACGGAATAAACACAAATGAAATATAAATTAGTTGGCGCCATGAGTGTGAATAAACGGACAAAGAGGAAATTGTAATCTCTAAAGCTTCGCAGGCCTTTGTGTGGGGATAAACGCTATTCTAGATTACCTACCTCGACCAATTCCCATCTTGACACAATACACTTTTTAGTAGCCATGAAATTACCTCAGAAAACGCTTAAACAGTTTATTCAATATCATTAGTTTCCAAGTTTTTATTATAAATTATATTTTTTCAGCGCGTAGACCTTGATGGCACATTGGCTTGTATAAAAATGAAACTGTTCCTGTTCAATTCTTACGGTTAAAGATACAGAATCCTAAATAATGAAAGTACAGCAATTAAAAACTACTTCCAGTGAAATTGATTACAAAACTCTGTTCCAATTGTTTTTTTAATAGTTATATTTAAGTAGCAGAGGAAGAAATCGAACAATGAAAACTTTTTCTCCGTGGATTCACCATAAAATCTAGCTGATGCTAAGATATTTATAGAGAAAATGATCTGAAAGCTTTAAAATTGAATAAGATAATTTTTAATGAATTAAATTTAGGTATTGTGAAAATAAGAAATCGAAATCGCTTATGAAACCATTCGATGAGATCCAGGCTTTGCAAATCGTTCAATGATTCCTTCGTACTTCATTCAATATACACTCACTTACAGAACACAATGTCTGGCAGGAGCCCCAGTTTCCGTTTCCTCGTGAAAAGAACCACTTCGGTCTTTTCAGAAGTCCCCTGAGTCTCTCGACCTGGCACCAGCAAGCAACGATAGCAAGTGCAGTGACTTACAGCTCGCACAAGGTAGCCGGGTGTCTTCCGAGGGTCAGTTGCCATGTCGTCTACGTAGGCTTGGGCGTGAAACCTAGCCTCATTCAACTCCACAGGAGCAGTGAGAGTATTTCTCCCTGAGGGCATCCTCGGGTGACGTGTGTAAATTCGACTCTGCAAGAGCATGGTCTTCATCCAATTGACCAAGGTGTGATCGATTCCGTGTCTCTCCGCAGCATGACACATTGACTCGAAGGAGGTATTGTCAAACGCCCCTTCGGTGTGCGAGACTAATAGTTCCTTCGATCCGGGTAACCAGGTGATGGAGCACCGCCTGTCGACGGTGAAGCAACAATCCTTTAATGCGCCATCTTTTATACATCTATCGATCAGCCTCTCCAGCGCTTTCAAGAATAAGTATGTGACACTGATAGAGCAGAAAGGTTTGGCTTGAGTGAAGTCAGTTCTTCACGTCTTAGGAATGAAAACAACTTTGACCGACCTCCAAAGCCTTGGTATAAAGGCAGAGGTGATACAAAATCGTAATAACCGAAGCACCGGGATGATGATAAGCTCCAAGCCCTCTTTTAAGAGAACCGGGAAGATTTCATCCTCATCCGGTGAGTTGTAAGGCGCAAAGCTCGAGATGACCCAGCGCACTATTTCATAGCTTACCACGTTCGAGGCCATCCTGTAGTCAATGGCTCTCGCGTTGACACGGAAGTTCTCAGGTGGTGTAACTATGAGATTGTCATCAGACCCGGAGAAATGCACCGACATTAGATGTCGTAGCGTCTCGTCCGGCGATAACGTGTACTCCCCCGTTCGGCAGAAACACTGATCCTGTGCCAAACGAGGAATCCTTGGAGAGAGCCTTGCATAGCCTCGCTGCTGACGGCACCTCATTGATGCCCTCACAATAGGTACGCCACGAATCTCTTCTGGAGCTCCTCAGAGATTCTTTATAATTCTTTTGGGCAACCTTAAAAATCTCCTAGTCTGAACTACACTTGGGTGATGAAGAATAAAATAATAATGATATAGGTTCAGCTCTCATATCTTCATAAAGAGCATCGTAAATTCTTGATTTCAGAGGTCTCTTAACAAAAAATTCTTTCACGTTTCTACACCAATGATATCCCATACATATTGAATTGACCATAAATCAGGAAATCTAGCAAGCCACGTATGAATATCTATTTTAATATCTTGTAGGTATTGCAATTCCAATAATTTATGTGTCCTTCTGAATATTCAAATGAAGAGGTTTGTCATTCAATACGCAACAACACGATCGGAGTAAATTTCCCTGAATTATTTAATGAGACCACACCTTAGATATACTTAATATGTCACAACGTTGAGAAAGATTCCAAGAAAACCATCTTTCTACATTAAAATGACATAATATCTTCTCGACGTGTGAACACATAATGTATCAAGCGATTTTGAAGTATAATTTAGATGGAGTTTATAGTTCAACGGCCTATTCGAACAGATACGTAATTGACCTTTGAAGAAACGAACCAAAATAACAAAATAAGTGTATTGAATGGTTTTAAATTTATTATGATTCATTTTTGTGCGTATGCAAATGTTTCATTCCTGCATAGATAAATGTAAAAATAAGTATAGGCGAGGCAAATTAACATTGAACTTTTTAATTCCGTTCGGATGGAAGAATTTAAATGCGGTTTTTTGCATTGAATTCATAAAAGCGTTTAGAAAAATGTTCACCTCGTTTTTGTAAAAGAGGTGAGTGATTGCATTGGTGCAATGAAAAATGCATTTTTTTGAGTGCATTTTCTGAAACTGTTATATAAAAAGAATTATTACTTGGTAAATAATCGACAAAATGATCAAAACTTTATCACTCTAGATTTTTTGGGGTCGCTGATCACGAATATGATGGTCCGCCGATGCACCTGAGGACCAGGACGCCCTGGCGGAGAACTCATCTTCTACAATCACGTTTCAATTCCGTTCAAAGTGCAAATGCTCTGGGGTTTTTGAGGTCGCTGATCACGAGTGTGACAGTCAAAAGGTCTGTCGATGCACCTAGAAACCAGGGCTCCCTGGTGAAGCCAAGCACGTAGCTAGAGGTTGGTGAAGGGGGCGGTAGACTCCCACCTACTCCGAAACCTTTTCGGGTTTTGATTGTTATATGTAGAGCAAGAATTTTGAAACTTTTTTATCGTTAGAAATATAAAATTTGCCCCCGGCCGAAAAAATGTTTTTGCTACGTGCCTGGAAGCGCTCATCTCTGCGGATTTCGGATATACGCACGCACACGTTGACACATACATACAGGTATCCTTGGGACAGATGTTAATAATAGTAATAATGTGCCTGTTGACACGATTTTGCGGCGTCCTAGGACAGACGCTGTCGGCTTTTGCACTTTTTTTTTTCAAATATTGTAGTTTATACGCGAGTATTCTATAAATTACAAATAAAAGTGACAAGATGTTTTTTGAATAAACATTCATTTGTTGCAGGTACATCAACGATAGTCGATTATAACCTACAATATTAGAAAAAAAACGTGTGCAAAAGCCGACAGCGTCTATCCTAGGACGCCACAGAATCGTGTCTGCCTCCATTCAACACGCACATTATTACTATTATCATCATTGGACCCGAAAACATCTATCTCAAGGATACCTGTATATATGTGCCAACGTATGCTTGCGTATATCTGTAATCCGCAGAGATGAGCGCTTCCAGGCACGTTGCCAGAACATTAAATTCTTGCTCTACATATAACAATCGATATCCAAACAGGTTTCGGAGGAGGTGGGAGTCTACTGCCCTCTTCGCGAAACCCTGGCTACGTGCTTGGCTTCCCCAGGGCGCCCTGGTTTCTAGGTGCATCGACAGACCATCATAGTCGTGATCAGCGATCTCAAAAACCCCCCGAGTTGCACTTTGAACGAAATTGAAACGTAATTCTCGAAGATAAGCTCTTTGTCAGGGCGCCCACGAGGAAATTAATGAAAATTATCAAATTATACCAGTGGAAGACGCTTATAAAATTAAAACAAAGATGACTTTGATATTTGTTCTTAATTATATCCCTGCATTGAAAATCAATAATTTCAATTTGAAGTTCCGGGGCTACTGTTTCGATGTCAGTATCAAAAAGATTTTGAAAATATTAGTTTCATTCGCAATGACATCAAACTTTGAGAAACAAGTAACAAAATTATCTTCAAACCACTCAAAGCTTCGATTGCAAAATGGACGGGAAACTCAGTCTCAATAGTGTGGCTGAATATTTCATGTAATTTGAAATGTGTGAAACATTTTTCACACGTAATTGTGATTAAAACAGTTTCATTTTCTGCCGGAACGATTTGATATTAGTGTATAAATCAGGAAGGAGCAATTACAAATTTGATTCGTTCATACGTTTTGTCAAATCGACATAGAATGCTAACTTGCACAGTCATTCGCTATTTTGTAATTTGGAAAGGCCGTAAGGGGACGATGCTTTCAATCAAAAAAATTTCGATCACTGCTCAAAAAAGCGCCGAAGGACTTTTCCGCAACTAAACCAGTGTACGGCAGTATGATATGGTAAGTCATTTTCTTCAATCTCTTCAATAAACTAGAGGAATTGTCGGTGAAGCAGCCCAGTAGATCTGATGAAATTGACAACTGTTATGACTGGTTTTAGAACTTCAGACATATCCAAACATTTTCCGCACAAGAGCTGTTGATGAATCCTCCATCAGTAGTAATAGATTTCAAGTTTTTCCATCGAAGGTTCTTTTCATTAATGGCATTTTCAACTCCCTTGAAAATGTCTTCCCCAGTAGTCTTGCCGTGAATACTATCGATATCAAGAAGTTCTTCAAACCTTTTATCTACTCCTCGAATAAGAATCAACATCTGAGCAGTATCTGACACATCCGTTGACTCGGCCAAGGCCAGAGAAAACCACTCAAGATGTCCATTTTTGCAGACAGTTGAGATGCTGTATTTTCTGCGATGTTTTCAACGGTCCGAGCCACGGTGATTTATACGTTTCGCAGTTTCAAGAGCCACACGAAAGCTGGCACGAATTGCAGCCTTTTGCTCAGTATTGATTTTCGTAAACAAACATTGCTGCGATTTCAATTCGCATTTCAAAGTTTCAAATTTTTCTGCCGCAAACTTCCTGTATATTATGAGTAATTTTGAAAATGTTCCGTTTCATAATGACGTTTAATGTTATATTCTTTAAGAACGGCTATGGTTTTATTGCAAATCAAACCTGGTCCCTTCTTACTGGAATCAATTACGAAATATTGAAAGTTCCATCGATGTTTCAATGTTCTGCATTCATTGTCTACTTTTCACTTCTTTTCCATTCTAGTAAATCACACACAAAAACAACAAGTCAAATAAAAATACTGTTACAAAGATGTCGTTTGAACACGCACAAACACGTTTTAAGGAGTGACGCACTACTTCATGTCAACAGACAATGTCGGTTTCTTCGCCTTCTTCAGGCGGACTGACTCGTGGTCGCGCCGCTAGTCTTTTAATACTCCAATTACTGTCATCTAGAAGTGATTGGAACACACCAGAGCTTTCTCGAGACAACGAAATTATTCGCGAATGTTTAATGGTTACTACGCTTTCGAAAGTACTACTAGCGCTATTTCCGCGTGTGACCACCAGGTATCGTCAATTGTCGCGGACGATAAAGTACAGTTGGTACACAATAGTAATTTAATTAGCGAATTTAGCAAGCGTATGCTCGCTCAGGGCGCGTACTCGGCGACTAGTCTAGAAATTATACATAATGGCAGGAAAATTAAAACGGTTTCAGCCCTTGGAACTTACTGCAGTAAACAGTATGACCCTAAAGCTGGAAAGTTTGGAGTTCCCTGATGTGATTAAGGAATCGATGCACATATCTCTCAGCTAACAGCTACGTATACTGGTGATGGCTTATTCATTTTTACCAAGCGCAACAACTGTGGTGTTAACATAATGTACTTATATTGTTTCCATTTAACTGTTATTGAATATCATATTCCTTTGAGACGGTTGTGGCACTTCATTACATCACTGTGATAACCAGCAGTATCCATACCGTTGGTGGAGGGTTCTTCTTGATTCATTAAAAGTTGAAATTCAAACAATAGGAAGCTCAATCCATCCTTAACAACTAAAATGCACTAGCATTCGCGTTTCATTATAGAAGTCACAAGCGTAGTGGAGCGGAATAGAAAAAGAAGCCATGCAAACCGAATAATGTTTCAATGTATCTGGATTCTCAAGTAATGGTCCTTTAAACTAGTTATATGCTGGGATTTTGTTCTTGGCCCAACGAATGAAAACTTTCGGAATTAATTAGATATTTGTTCTCTGATTTTCGATATCTGCCTTATGTCCATTATTTTGTCTCAATTAACCATCCAATACATGAGAGAATTGGATTGACTATGTGGCAGCAGGATAATGAATGTCGATATCGTCAACAGGTTTACAGGAATCTGATTAAATCAGTCACTCGTAATACGAATTCTCTAAAGTGTCTTTTAGTAAATTTAGTTATCGAGTGCGGCTCTGATTGAATTGAGTTATCATCCTGTAACTAATGAGCGAATCTAGTAATTACGAGTCCGACTTGGAAAAAGATACGATGATTAGACGTATTTAGAAGCCAAGCGTAGTAATCAAACGTGAGCAGCCGTGCGTTACGAATTAACTACACAAAGCAATGCAACCTAAGTGTTACCTATTACAAAGTTATCTGTTTGCAAATTGTATAAATCCCATAAATGTATGAAATGTTCCATGATGCGCCGCGGAGAATGTTAACCTGCTCATTAGAAATTAACTGAGTACGAGATAAAAATATTTTACATTTACCGGTTGAAATAATTCCAAAAAATGTGGTTTCTTCGGGGGGAGAAGTGTGAGGACAAAACATATAGGTATTGTTCTGGCACAGATAATATAGTAGAATGAGAATTATCAACGGAAATCTTCTTTCATACACGTTTATGAACTACATTTATCTCAGTTTGATACATACTACTACTGTATAATAATAATAATGATAATGTCTATTCGTGTGTAAGATGCATTGGTATACAGTGATAAAGTTACATATACTACATATCAAAGTTAAAGCTTCCTACATAAATAAACTTATTATTGGGATGTTCCTTGTTTATTTAACGAAACGTATAACTTACTCAAGTAACCGATAAGTAATCAACTATTAATTACAATCAAAGCCTGCAATTCTAATACTATTCAATCTGCCCCATTGACCCCTGGTTACTTACTCCACTGACACTACCCGGGACAAGGCTATCCATAGATAACACTGTGATACGCTTTGTGGTGAGTAGCATAGCACAAGCCCTCAACAAGTAGTAGACCTTCACAAAAATCTCTGGCGCCCGAGAAATCAACATAAAGTTAATCGGATTCAGATCTGGTAGACTTGAAAGAGTGTTGAAGCCGTTGTAAGTAACAATCGCCAAAATGTGGCAAGAAACGTCACGTGCTAGAGACACTAAGTATTTGAGCGCAGACCTGAGGAAGAAAACAAACAGAAAAAGAATGAATATAAAATAAGGGAAATTTAATTCAACTGTTAAAGTTCATAAGATTGTAGTAGATATTATATTAATAAAAAATGATTCATTAGTCATTAGTTTTATAATTTATATTGTGGAAATTACAATACTAAAAGTAGTATTATTCATATTAAGGATGTATAATTTTCATTGTGAAGAATAACATATGGTGAAAAATCCACAAGACCTCTAGGTGTGCATGTGTGATATGGCATTACCAAGAAAAGTTGCCAAAGGAAAGTGTTGATAAACACATCTGGTAGGGGCTTTAAGACTAGTTGGATTTATAGAGATGGAAATCTCCCATATGACACAATAACTCTACGTATATGTAAACTTCAGTTATAAGAGTGTGAAAAAGATTAGAACTTAATGACTCAATGTGAATAACATTGTGGGGATCAGCTCTTAAAGTCGAGCGGTTCGCCCTAAGCTGACCCGTGGTCCTGGTGGAGGCATAGGAATACAAACACACACTTATAAAAAGAGCTACACTTTACTTACCGTAGAGCTCGACGCCATTATGACTTAATGTCTCGCTCTACATAATAACAACAGGTACAGATACAAACAAATCAATGACAATACCGTCAATAATGATTGATGAGTATTATATATATACATCTGAATATCTGAATGATGTATGCCAATATATATATATATATGTATGAATATATAATAATATCATATACTGTTATTGTTACTGTCCTGGAACAATTCCCAAATAATTAACTATAACAATTGTAACTTTTACTTCAAAAATTAATTTTAACATGTTCCAATTCATTATTTCAAAACATTGTTTGTCCCATGAATCGTTATTTTCTTGACTTTCTCAAATGTGACCATATTACTATTAGACATATTTTCTCGTGAAATAGTCATGTCGAATACCACTCGAGATGAAATTTAAGCAGGTAAAATTTCTCTCTTGTAACATTCAAGTTTGTTGCTTATCGGCAATTTCGTTCATGACATTTTTTCCAAAATCACTCGCCTGACGGCTCGTGACTTTGATACAAATGTCATTCGCGAAATTGCCTAAGCAACAAACTTTCATATTACAATCGAGAAATTTTGTCAGCAAAATTTCATCTCTAGTGGTATTATATATGAGAACTAAAATAAGTTTTGACCAAATAAATCATTTCTTGTTTCATTTTTCAGGGACTTTTCACCTTGCCCTCGTAGAATGGAGAATACACTAGTACATGTGCAGTGAAGTGTAATAATAAGTAGATCAGAGAATGTGTTAATAGTTTATTAGATAAATAAGAAATAAAAGGATATAAGTAAAAATAAAGTAGCTTGAAAGAATTTCGAAATAAAATAAGGTCAACTGAAGGTAATATCAATTTAAAATCAAATATCTTGAAATGTCATCAAAGTAATAAGTAAAATTTAGAAAAGAAATGAATAGTTATATATCAAATGAAGACACGGAAATAAGGAACAATTATTTCAAATCAATTTGAGTCAATCATAAATAAAGCTAAAATAAACGAACAATCATATAGTAGAAAATGCTCAAATCTCATTAGTCTAGAATCTGGAGGATTCTCGGAAAAGTGGAACTAGGCGGAGTACCGTAGCGTAGTATAATACTGGAAAAAATATGGCACTCTGGTATACGAAAATCAATTTATAATTGGTTAGAGAAAGGTTGCTATGACGTAACCAATAAGCAGGTATAAATAGCAGATTCAATTTCAAGAATTATAAAATCGCCTTCATCAGTACATCGCTGCTGACGGCCATCATCTTCCTGATCATCAGAACTTCATAAAAAAAATGGGGATGTTTACTGATTCGAATAAAATAAGCCTCATTTCTGTAAGTGGCCCCTTTTTTTCAATAGCCTTTATAAACCGATACACATCTTTTGCTCCATCCTGTATATGGAAACGCTATACATATAACCATATTGCACATGAGGCCAGTAGCCTGGCCAGGCTGATTAATCAGACCAGTAGTGTTTCCGTGTGCCCGGCATTATTAGCACAGTACAGTAAGTTATTTAATTCAGTAATCCAAGACAGGTCAGTCAATTGAATCCCGGGCTAATTTTTCAAGACAATAAAATGTTCCCACCTCTAATCGTTCATGACTAGTCTTTCGATTGGTCCTGTGTGAGAATGAAAGCCAAGACAGTAGTCACTTTCCAAAAACTTTGATTTGTTTACAGTAACAGACGTAAAAAAATCTTTTGAGCAGAAGCTATTAAGTGCATTAGGTTTATGCCCCATTCTGCTGGTCTTTCTTACTGCTCTAGCTTCATGTGCAAAAATATTCCCAAGTTCATTCTAGTACTACTACAGAAGAACTGTAAATACTGCTTAAACGACTACTTACATGGCTAATAAATACCTCAAGAAAAATGGAATCCCAAAAAACTTATTTACGAAAGTAGAAAATATTTCGGATATCAACATGTTTCGACCTTGGTTGGAGATATCTGGTACTATCCTAATATAGGAATAATTAATGTATGAGAGGCACCGTATTTGAAAGAGACTATTTGTCAAATACCTATAATCTCTTCATGAGAATCGACGATGGATACAGTGTGATCCAATCAAATTGAGAGTCCATCCAAAGAGGCTGTTTCTCAGTTCAATTAACACTCGGTTTATCTACCCAAGCTTCATTTCAATAGTTGGTAAAAGTTCCAGTGTACAAATGAGCAAAACAAAGCACTTTTTTCAGAGGATGTTCATTTTTACCTCAAAATTTAAATCATTTTCCCAATATGGGCATACCGGAACTCTCAGTTAGATGATGATATAACTCAAGTAGAAAACAAGAACGACTGGTGAAAGAAAAATAATTCCAAACTTTCGAAAATATTGGCCATTTCAAGACTCTGAAAGAAATAAGAAATATATCTCGTCTGTTGATCAGAACTTCTATTGTTTGAATTGATACCTCAATAGTCTCTAAATATTGTTTCTTATGAAGGTAAGAAGGTTATTCTCAAAATGTTGTTGTACAGAAAGCTGTTGTAAATAAGTAAAGTAAAGTAATTCATTAAGCTTCAGTAAACAATTATAATGAAACAGTGAGAAGCGACTCATGTACAATGAGAATAAAACAATCATATTAGTATCTTAAAAACTATACAGAACAGAACACATTAAATTTAAAATTATATCTAACAATGGCAAAAAATATACAGTTAATATAAAATCGGGTTGAAATTTTTCTATTTACATAGTAACTGATTTAAGGGTGAGCTATTTACTATTTAAAAATTCCAACGGAGTTATTTTCATTTCTCGTGTTATATTCATGATCTATTAGTTCCTGTGAAGATATGTACTGATTTTTTTTGCAAAAAAAGTAGGCGTTCAAAGATATACAGGCCTGGTGTTGTTAAAAACTGGTTACTAGAAAATTTACCTTTACATGACTGATTGAATTTCATTTCTAAGAGCTCGTTTTTGCAGCTTAAAGATATCTATTAGTCTTGAAGAACCTCCCCAGATCACAACAGCATATTTAAGGCTGAAATAAAAATTGGCAAAATAAACACTCCTTGGGAAACTAGGGCCCACCGTTCTGGATAACACCCTCAATACAAAGCATACTTTATTCAGTTTTTTCAAGAGTACGTTAATACCATTTTAGATGTTCGTCAATTGTGACGCCTAGAAATTTTTCCCTTTCAGAAATAGAAAGGCATATTTCTCCATAATCGAAGAACTCTGGAGCCTGATACTCGGATCTGTCTGTTGAATTTGTTTCCGACCCATCAAGAAGTAGTTGATTTATATAAAACCAGTCCTTGAGCTGCTTCCATAAAAGCTTACCTGTCTATTTGATATCATACAGGGATGAACCTTTTACAAACATATTCGTGTCGTCTGCATAATTTCCTAACTCAGTATTTGTGTCAAGTGACACAATATAAATGTCATTGATGAATAGTATGAATAAAAGGATTCTTCCTTGAGGGACTCCAACGTTTGTTACAAGCGTATCAGAATCATATGTTTCACCCTTGTCTTTGATTAAAACTTTTTGTTTTCTGTTTGATAGGTACGTAGGTTTTATACCAGTTCCGGGCATTATTACCCCTAATCCCAATTTGTGATAATTTAGCAAGTAGAGAAACAGTATCAAGAGCATCGAATGTCTTAGACAAGTCAAGGAAACACCACATACAATTTCCTCATCATCTAATGCATGAATTATATAGTTCACAAAATTAAACAAAGCGGTGTCCGTAGACCTACCTCTTATAAACCTATGTTGAGAACGATTTAAAAGTTCACGCTGTTTAGGAAGCGAGTTACTCTATTGAAGATTGCAGTTTCCAATATTTTCGAGAAAACTGATAGCAAAATAATTGAACGATAGTTTTCGAGCAGCTTAGAATCTCCTTTCTTATGAAGAGGAATAATAATTGCCAATTTTAGTGGTTCGGTTTAGTGAGTTGTTGAATATATGTTGAAGAGGGTTAACTAATAATTTGATACACATTTTAAGTATCTTTGGGCATACGCCGTCAAAACCTGCCGAGTTTTTAGGCTTAAAATTTATCACTATCTGACAGATTTCATCAGTTGTACAGTCGAATAGATATATTGAATCAACCCTGTGAACCATTTGATCGTTGAAGTTAATGCTTACATTTCTATGTTCAATATCAGAAGAATGGTGAGAATGATTATAATGATGAAAAATTACCATAAAGTAACAGCTTCAACTATTAATTATAAAAATAATTGTTTCTACCCTAATATCGAAATGAAATTGTCAAGCTGTGATTAATTAACATCAGCTTGGTTGAGAAAGATTTCCAGTGTGTGTAAAATGCTGCAGACTGGTTGCTAGCCGCAACCAAAGTATAAGTACGAAATAACTAGTAACGTGATTCCAGAATGTCATGGCCTACTCTAATGACAAGTATTTTGAAATGAAAATACACTTAGCATTGTGTGCTTAATATTGATAGACTCATTAGTGTCATCTGAGTTGAGTCTACAAATCACTGTTGGTGAAGCTTCCCACGTAAACAACTATATTCTATTATAAGTGAGTTGATGCATTTATATAGATTCACTTTTTTGGATTGTTTAATAGTGTCAGCCACAAACTAAGCCACACTCTGGTCGTGCTATAAATAATGACTGGTTTTATCATTTAATGTTACTAGATGCTGGTTTACAGTTCTTACGTGACATAAACTGTTTGTTTATGTGGACCAATTTATGACTGAACATAATGTAAAACGTGGATATACGACTCAAGTCAAATCACAACATTACTAGATCCCAGTCGACTTTTAGCGCCACAAAAGCTCGTTTTCTACACATTTGTAATAGAATATCATGAGGAATGAATTGATCAATACATATTTATCGCGAATATATGAGATGTGGTTTGCAAATATATCTATTCATATATCGTAACGTCATCAATGTGTGAATAACAGAAATTCTGCTGCAGGATAATGGATTAACTTTAAGCCGTAAGCATTCGATCCCAGTATTGTAAGTTTACTGGATACAGAAGTATCGCTTCTAGGATTGATATGTCTGTGCCTGAAGAGGAAGATGTATTTTATCGTAATCAAGAAACCATAGAATTGTTTTAGAACATTGTATTATTGTGAAAAATCTTGCCTTCAAGATGGGTACCGTGTCACAATAGCACGACTTGATGCCGACGTTTCGCCAACCATTATAGGGCATGCTTAAGGCTTGAACTGTAACAGATTCTACTGGTTTATGTAGCCGTATTTATTTTAGGAAAAATCCTTCAGGTTACACAGTTTACTGCCTTCATTCGGGTGGTTAACTCCGTCCTGGTACCTGACCCTGCCGTTGTGTGGTCATGTGCGAAGATGAATGTTCGAGGATGGCTTTCCAAATGTTGTGAAGGTGATATCCTGAGACACGACTTAGATTATATCGATGTTTAGGATCTCTATAGCTTCCAAGGATTTTCCGCTGACAAAAGTTTGAGGCTCGGGCTAAGATTTTAGTATTTTCGAAAAGGATTAGTTGTTCCGCAAGTGCAGATCTACTGGTGTCACAAAGTCTTGTACAGCACCCATGTCTTTCACACGAGTAGCTACTGTACGACCTGTTTTATCAATGTAGACTTCACCGCAATAACAGGTTACGATATAAACACCTTCTAAGTGAAGAGGAGGGAGGAGATCTTTGATACGTTTGTAAAACTGAGATAGTTTTGGAAGTGTTGAAAACCAAGTAGAAATATTATGTTTCTCAAGGATTTTGGAAATTCGATCTTTTAGATGTTCAATATATGAAAGATAGTGAATAAAGTAGGTGAGGGAGTTTGTGGCTCTGGTAGATTTGAAATTTTAGGCCAAGTATATTTCTTTATGGCTTTTTGAATGATGTAATGGGAGAAATTATTCGATAATAAGACAGATGAAAGATGTTTCAATTCTAATTTTAAGGATTGGGGTTGAGATAATTTGACACCTCTGTGGACCAAGGAGTTTATGACATATTGCTTTTGGGCAGGGTTATGGTGAGAAAGTTCATTGAGGTATCTACCGGTTTGAGTGAATTTTCGATAGACAGAATGTCCTAAAGTACCGTCAGTCTGTCGACTAACTAATACATCTAGGAACGGGAGTGAACCTTCCGATTCAACTTCCATGGTGAAAAGGATATGGGGATGTGATGAATTCAAATGATTGAGGAAGGCAACAAAATTTTCGACCATTTTGATCAAATTTTGAAATAAAAAATTTTTACAACTGTTTTATCAAATTTTGATACAATTTTCTTTATCACAGCCATTCTTTTTATACATCTAAGGATGAGGTGTAATAATTAATCTCGAAACCTGGCAGTACGAATCTACAAAAAAATTAATTGTGAGAATTTAACATTACAATATTAATATCCATATGATTTCACACTTGTGTGACATCAACTTTTTCACTACTAGGTATGTTGATATTACATTTTTTTGTAATTTCGATTATTCGAGTTACAGCGTTATTACATCTTCAGACGGTATTTGAATGCAATTAAAATACATAACTTCAACTATAAATACTTATCGGTAGATATTTATAAAGATTGCTGTGGTCGGTCGGTACATGAACCCAGAGGATTATTACTATAGGATCACATACTAGATTATTACATTCTGAAAATGATGATTTGCTTGGTAATAGCAGAGTATACAAGCTAATCAGGACAATAACTCATGAAAGAAATACTTACCTTAAATAGCTTTAAATAATGGTGAATAAATTAGGTATGTTTGATCATTAACAAATTGAGTATTGTTTTTGTGTTTGTAAATTTTCAAAGATTTCAGCAAGTTTAATTTCGAGCGTTTATCAGCAGTATGTCAAATATATAAACTGTCTATTTCAGGGAAGGAATGATGAAGACACAAATAACAATTAGATAACTTTCTCCTTATAGTAGACTTCCGCGGATAGCTAATCTTGAAAATTCTTGTTTTCCGGATGGATTCGGCGTCACAATAGCACGACTTGATGCCGAAGTTTCGCCAACCATCACAGGTGGCATCTTCAGGGCAGACTTGAGGCTTGAACTGAAACTGATGATTGTTCTGGTTTCTGTAGCGGTATTTATTGTGGGAAAAATCCTTCACGCTACACAGTTCACTGCCTTTATTCCAGTGGTTCTGGCACCTGACCCTGCCGTTGTGTGATCATGTGCGAAGTGGAATTTTCGACGATAGGTTTCCAAATGTTTGGAAGGTAATATCCTGAGTCATGGTTCAGATGTTTTAGGATTTCTATCGCTTCAAGAATTTTTCGCTGATGGAAATTCAGTACTCGGCCTAGGATTTTCAATCGAAAGAACCATCTGGTAGGCGTGTTGACGACAGTGTAAGGGATGGGTCTTCAGTGGGTCATCTCTCAAGTGTCTGTCAATCAGTCTCTCGAATGTCTTCAATATAGGAATGAGGTTAGACTAATAGGACAGAATGCCTTAGCTTGGGTAAAATCAATTTCACTCGCCTTTGGAATGAACACGACTTTCACTGTCCGCCATAGCTTAAGAATAAAGCCAGTGGCTATTTGGAGGCACTCTGAATCCAGTGGCGTAGTAATATTTGCAAAAAAAATCGCTAATGAAAATTCTCCATTTTCGACTATGGAAAAGTATCGTAGATGCCCTGAAAATTGGAAAAAACATTTCAAATTCTGTCCTGTAGTAGACCTTTCATTATTTGACAATTCAAAAAAAATTGGTTGAAATCGGATAATAACTTAAATTTTACAGGGGTGTGTCCAATCTAACTGGGTCACACTGTATATGCTCTTTAATCATCTTTTCGCCTGACCATTTTATATTTTCAATAATATGCGAATATATTATATAAGAATAATGCTCAGTCACCACCAACATGGAAAACCGAAAAAGTCATATTATAACTTGTTTCAAGTGGTTAATTACGGTCTCAAGCATCTACGTACAACTAGCTTATAATTATTTCAAAAGTGTACGTGAACCCTGGAGTGTAATATTTACATAACTCGACACGTATCTCGTATAAACACCAGTTGTCAAGTCTCCGTTTGGGGTTTCAATCCATCATCATCGCTAGGTATTAACCTCTTGCGAACTCTGCGACTATATTACCTTTACGATTGGACCATGGGCGAATCGAATTTGCCGACAAACATGCATTAAAAATACAAGCAAATACGTGTAATTCGATTATAGTCACTTACTGAAACTCAGAATGACCAATGCAGTTGTAACTTCCCATAGTTGTCAGCGATGCCGAGTGCTCGACTGGCTGAATGTGGTGATAATGGGCTTCGAAATGTTCTTACAACTTTATATTATTGAGTTTTATTTACACCGTCTCGTGAATTGATGTGACGTTCTTTTGTAATACCAAGTGCCAAGTGAGCCGTCAACTATTTATTGTTTGAAGATCTGTAGTCGGAGGAAAATGATGGAAATAACATCGTTCTTTCGTGTTATGACGGCGGCTTTCTGGTAATTATTGTTTGATGTTACATTTACGTTGCCACATCATTGTCATAATAATTACAACGTCTCATATTAGCAAACGTATTATATTATATCGTAAATAAAACGGGTTTAATTATAACAATTCACGTCAAAAATAATCATTTTCCTCCAGCGATTATTATATACAGATCAAGGTAAGTAGAGATTCACCGAGACCAAGAAACGTGAGCTGATGATTAAATCTCCAATGAATCATTTGCCAGAAACGATCTTATGTTTGAGCGCCTACCTACAATTTACCAAAATTTTTATCAACATCTATCAACAATATAATAGGAAAAAATTCATTTCATATGAAAAACTTATGGCATTTTAATTAGCTTATAAAAAACCAATCCGTACCCACAGATCATCAATTAGTTTCCTAGAACGTTGTTTCTTTATTTACAAATGAACCAGTCGTTTTGGCATTGAGTAACATTAAAAAACGTTGGTAAGGCATTAAAAACCACACACCTCTAGATCAATCTGAATTTATAAATGCGGTAAAGTTTCATTTACAATGCAGTTATTTACAATACAGTGGGCAATATTTTGGATAAATATTCGGCACAGCAATTGGCTCTCCTATTTCAGCTACTATTGCTAACCTGGTTATGGAATGTCTAGAGGAATCTGTAATAAATTTATTAGATTTTCAACCCGTCTTCTTTATTTCTTTGAACGGTATGTAGATAATTTCCAATGTGTGTTCCCAATGATTAAATTCAGTGCGTGATTAAAAGATTTAGCAATTTTTCTGATCATTTCTGCGACGTTGGCGTTTTAGATGCTATAGGGGCGCTTAGTGGTTGATGCAATTAGTTTAAAACATTGATACGTCTTTCGATGATGGTCCTGAGATCGAAACGTACGTAAAGACGAAAATAATAAGCATATGTGTTAGTGTGACCTATTTCTCGAGATTTATATATAACTCATGTTTACCTACTTTTACTCTTCTATAAATAACATTTGAAGAACTGATTCTGAATGGAAATCTCAAATGTTCTGTTCAAATCAATTGAAAAAAATGCTTTGTGTTTTTGGTTGGAATGTGATATTATTGCTCCAGAAGAGATGAGATCTTACTGATGTACATCTTCAAGTTTATTTCAAGTTTATTTCAAATTATTTTCAAATTACATTTATAATTTTACATGTATCTGTGGCACTTGAGAAAATCTCGTTGCTTTTTTTGATAGAAAATCGATATAGTTCTCCCATTTAAGATATTTGTCAAATAATATTCCCAAATACTTTATAGAATCTGATTGATCAATTACATCTGTGGAGTTTTCTATTTTTAAGGGTTCCAAGATGGGTGGCTGTCCTGCTTTCGTTGGCGAAAATGCTATAAATTTAGTTTGGAATTGTTCAATTTCAAATTGTTTGCATCCAACCAATTTTTTATGTCATTCATAGCTGATTGTGCTCTATCCCAAGCCTCGTTCCAGGTTGCGCCCTCACATATTACAACTGTATCGTCTGCATAAGACAATATTGTGTAATTTCCAAGTAAAAGAAAATTATTGATGAATATAAGAAAGAGTGTTGGCCCTAATATCGTCCCTTGAGGTATGCTGGTTTTAATTATTTGTCTAGAGCTTAGGGTGCTACCTATTCTGACTTGTTGATGTCTTTCTGCTAAGTAATTTTCTATTAGTTGAAGCACACAACCGCGAATGCCTATGTGTTCCAACTTTTTCAATAATTTTGCATGCATCACTGTGTCGAATGCTTTTTGTAGGTCAAGAAAAATGACAATAGTTTTTTTATCAACATTGAAATCATCTAATATGTGCGAGGTTAACGTCTGTACAGAGTCTGTTGCACTTATCCCTGCACGGAAGCCAAACTGATTATGTGATAGAATCGATTTTTTTTGTAGAAATGCATTGATTCTACTGTTTAAACATTTTTCCATTATTTTTGATATATTGTTCATTAATGATATTGGACGGTAGTTTGCAACGCTTTCTCTGTTTCCCGTTTTAAAGATAGGCACTATGATACTCTCTTTAAATTGTGTTGGAATGATAAAGGTTTCAAAAATTGTATTTATTATATGTTCTAACGGTTTACTTATGTAAGATTTCAAAAGTTCCAAAATTTTCATATGAATACCATCCTTTCCTGGAGCAGTCGAATTCTTCAAGTTAGTTATAATTTTTTCAATTTCTACATAGTCTACTGGTTCCAAAAACATAGATTTTTACTACTCCCATTTGTGATTAAGTGTGCAGAGCTTTCATTCTGGGTGTTGCAATTAGCAGTGAGTTTTTCTCCTATATCCGTGAAATAATTATTGAACATTTCTGCAATTTGCTGAGGATTGTTTATAATTGTGTTATTATTAACAATTTTGTTTATCTGTGCTGTTGTATTCTTTTTAGGGTTATTTGTGATCTCGTTTATTATTTTCCAAGTTTTTTTATAATTTTGTGAAACTTCATTTAATTTGCTTTTATAGTACTCATTTTTTGTTAATTTTATTATATTTGTCACATTATTACGGTATCTGTTGTACTCCTGTTTTAGTTCTTTATTCAGGTTGTATCTTATTACTTTCCTTTTTAGGTTATCTCTATGTCTAATAGATATTAAAATACCAGTAGTCATCCAGAGCTTCAGTTTTAGTTGCTTATTTTTAACCAATATAATCTCAGTACAGCTCTCTATGGCCCCCAGAACCTTTATATAAAATGTATCAGAACAAAGCTGTGAATCAGTGGATTTAAATATTTCGGAAAAATTCATATTTTTAATGATATTTAAAAGCTTCTTTCTTTTCGTCTATTCTTTTTATAAAATTAACATCCTCAGTTTTGTTGTTTTTATTTATTTCTGAAGTTTTTATATTAAAAATTAGTGGGTAATGATCCGTCATAGAGTTATGGAATACTATTGATTTAAATTTAAATTCATTACTCAATTTTTGAGTATTTGATTCATACAAATAAATATGATCAATAATAGTTGCGAAATCACTATCTACATGTGTTGGACAATTTATTTGTGATAGAAATCCATTTTTTTCCATCATACTTGTGTATGACAACGTATTATGCTTATTTGTCATAGATTTGGTATCAATATTTATATTTAAATCTCCTATGAAAACAATTATATCATCTTTATTCATATTTGAGATACAGCAATCCAGATTATTTACGAAAACATCTATATTTGATTTATTTGGTCTGTAAATTCCAATTAAATTATTTTTTTTTCTATTAAATTCTAACTTACATTCTAATACTGTAATTTCACTTAGTTGAATGGTACTTACTGCAGCTCTAATTTCATCCCTAACGTATAAAACGACACCATCGCATTTATTAAACGCGCCCTCATTGTGATACACAGTAAAACCAGGAATACTAAAATTTTCAATATTTTCAATTTTCCATGATTCGCTAAGAATCAACACGTTGATACCTTTGTTATTATTTAATTCCGACAAAATTAGACATAAACTCGTCATAATGCGCCTTCAGACTTCTGATGTTATAATGTAATACTGTTAAGCTCTGCGTATTATTTTCTGTATCTAAGTAATTCACCACCTGTTCAAAGTTCATGCACTCCGTATCATTCACACCATAATTATAATTTTCAAGAATATCAAAAGCTGTATCTATATTAGACATTTATATTGCCAAAGAGAGAGAAAAAAAAAACCCATACTAATAGAAAATGAAACTAAAATTAAGATTATTTATACAAATAAGTAATAAGGATATGATGACAAAAATTATATAAAATTCTTTCCTCAAGATCAATTTTGCTTTGATTATATATAATCACCTTTTCACCGAAGATAAAAGAGTTCTCCAATCTTCATATAAAAATTGAAATATAAGACTCATAACAACCGGTTGGGAAACAATGAATTTCACTTCCAGAAGCTGTGTATGTACAGACAAATTGCAACAACTTAAAAAAATTAAAACATTAACGAAACGGATTTAGCGAGGTTCATCGCTGCTGACCTATTTACAAGACACGCTTTATTAAAATTGCTTTCAATTTTATGGTAATTTCACACTGTCAGCCGTTACTCGTCATTCCGAACTCAGCAATAACTTCTTCATGTTCATATCTAGCTACACATGTAGAAAACTGGTAACGGTGGAATTATGTGAATGTAGATGCTCTCAGATAATGAGGCATCAAGTATCGAAGGCATCATCTCAATCATGATAAAAATAAACTAGAAACGTGTTGCAGCTTGGAGAATAGTTAAATAGTATGCGTGGCAAAGTTATTCTTCGCAAATCATTTGATTTGGTTACTGATTCTTTATAATTCTTTAACATTACTGTTCGCATTTGGGTAAAGATAATGGAATAAATTATTCATTTTATTATCTCTACACAACTAAATAATATTCAAACTAATAACGTTCTTGAGAAGATGTACGAAAAAAAATTTCCGATTCCGGGTTGAGTGTGTAGTGGATGACCTAGCACATCCGTTCCTTATAAATTGTTGTTAAAGTACACTGTAAATTTAGGTTCACTTCAATATTTGTTCTTGTGACTATAGTTGATGAACGATTTTGTTGAAATTTGGGTGAAAGCAGCTTCAAAGTAAATTAGATTTACTGCAAAAGTTTTGAATCGATTCCTGGTATACTACGAAAGTCATGGTTTTTCTAAATTTTCAACCCTTCAGGAAAGGATTTGTTTATCACACAGTATCCTTAAAAAACAATAGGATGCATCACCAAACAGAAAACGATTTTTTGTCAAAATTTGAATATGATAGGACCTTTCGTTTTTGAGATATCATCTAGACAAGTTTCGTGATATACATCGAGACAGACAGACGGACGAATTTGTTCAAAGTTACCCTATGAAAAAATACTCTCAAACTACTCATGCAATCATGGAAGTACCATTGAACCTACAATCATGGGGGAAAGAGATTAGTAGATCGTACAATCATAGAATCAAGAAGATCGTGGGAGATGACATCCTGGGAATAAAACTAAGGACTACATAAATCCCAACTGCTCCACTTCAATACAAACTTCGAAATAATCAGAAGAGATCCAGAAGAGTGAACAGATGATCAGGGGAAAGAGAACCTGGTACGTAGACGGATGTAAGTCTAGGGAATGTTTTTACTATACTTTGATTGCACGAGGGTATAACTCATAATGTTCGATGAACATCGTTCGAATCAACAGTGGAATCTTGGGAGAGGAAATAGGCATTTGAAGTTTTCTTGAAAGTTTGGAGGTTATGGGCAAAAGGGAAGACCTCACGAGACAAAGAGTTTCACAACATCGCGGTTCGAAAGAAAGATGAAGTAGGAAGAAGTTCGGCAAGTTTGAAAATAAAGAATTGGTGATGCCGAGCATGGATATGGGATACTTCATAGGAAAAGTTGTACCTGATATCATCATATCAGGGATTTTGGGATTTATCTTCCTGGAGAAAATATAAGCTTGAGTTTTGGTTGCATTAAGATCTACTTGTAGTATAGGAATCCTCCATTCCTATACGATATTACCTAAAAACCCTAAGTTATAATATTCGACCTTATTTCTATTTATTAAGTAATGTTATTAGATATATGTTAATATCTCGGATCTGACCCACAAGCAATGTGTTTAATGTTTGGTAAATATATTAAACATATTGGTGTGGCACAGATACCTTGACTCTTAGACTAGTTTAACTAGAACAATAACATATAACATCACATTAGATATACCATACTTATGTAGGACATGCAATCATATATATATTCATTCATAAGATTCATATAAATCAATTCATAGTATTAAGAGGTATTCGTAATAGACTGTAATCAAGAACTCTTCATGTACAATTAGAATCTGTACTATTATTATGTAGAGCGAGGCATTATGTCGTAATGGCGTCAAGCTCTACAATTTAGTAAAGTGACTCTTTTACAAGTGATGTGTTTCCATCCCCTATACCTTCACCAGGACCACGGGTCAGATAGGGCGAACCGCCCAACTTTAAAACTTTTCTTCCTTACATGACGATCTCTACCAGTCTTTTCTGAAAATGGAAAAACAGAGACGTATGTGATCTTCCCCACATGGCGATCTCTACCAGTTTTTTTCTACCAGAAATAAGAAACGGACCACAGGAACACATACGGCAGTGATCCCCAACATGGCGATCTCGGCCAGTTCCTTTCTTTAAGGGAATGGAAATTGGAAATGGATTGGAATGGAAATTGGAAATGGATTGGAATGGAAACATGGAAATTTCGAGGATGGAATGGTGAAAATTTTTTTTTTCTTTGATGTCCACATCACCATATGTGATTCCCACAAGGAGACATAATGGATTTGGAAATTGGGAATGGATTGGAATTGGATTTGGACTATGGATTTGGAACTGGGAGAATGGAAACTGGAACGCAGACATCGAGGCTGCAAGCGATGGGTTGGAAAGAAAAAGAAGAAGAAGTCAACCCCTTAGTGTAGTGCTCTGAAAAGGTATTAACCATGTGAGTAATGACTGTTTCCAGACAATTTTAGTTTTATTTATTTTTTTAATGTGAAATTTACAATAGTGTACATGAATTTTAATTTATTGATTTATTAAGTTAGAAGTATTGAATATTGAAGTAACTTAGTAATACCTAACTTTTAATATTTAAATTCAGTTGAACTAAGTTAGTAACTGAAATGATTTGGAAATAACTACGTTTTAAAAAATAAAATCAATTTTTTTATTATGGGATTAATTAGACAGTTATTATATTTAAAATATCAAATATTAATATATCGAAATAGTAGTAAGAATAACGTAAAGTATTTATCAAATAAGTAAAGTTATGTATAAAATCATATACACATCGTTTTAAAAGTAGTTAAAACGAATATATAATATTTCCCGGGAAAACTATACCACAACAAAAAGAAAACCATTAAGTAAGTGTTAGACTAACAATGATGTGGCTAACATATGGTTATTCCAGAACGGAAACCATTTATTATTATGATGTTATAGCATTGATTATGCAGATTTTTTTTGAATATGGTTATAGGAATAGGGCAATAAAGTTAGATTATTTATCAGTGAAGTTGGGAAATCTGACGAGATTCAAAAACTTTTTTTAACAAGTATTATTAAATTATTATAGTCATAAAGATGACAGCAAATAATTTTAAAGTTGAATTAATGTAGGTTTAGAATAATGGTTACATATTATTTAGAAATGCGATTTGCGTACATTGAAATAACTTCATTTAATTATAACAATAATATAAAGAATTTCATTCATGTTATATAGTAAACATAGTACCAGAAATTTGAATCAGCAAAATAATTGCGAGCGAATAGTTCATTCGATATTTCAAGGGCAATCTAGTGACTATAGGAATGATCACCCAAGACATCACGGATCAAATTGGAATATATTATTAGGCTGAATCAATTACATAAATATGTTACAAGAGAAGTAAACGGAAAGTAAGAAAATGAATTGTAGGCGCAGTATTGGAGTAAATGGAGATGATATTTTTTTGATTTACATAAAACTACACTTTCGATCGGCATTGTACCTAAGGGCATTGTTGAGAAATGTAGTCAAATTGTGTAAAATTTCATTATTGCTGAAATGAAATGATGAATTCTAAGGATGAGGAATTTATGAGCGCTTGAAGAGAAGAAAAAAATGGAAATAAAATCCGCCGGTAAATAAAATAGGATTGAAAATAAATGTTGTACCAGACGTATAGACATAATATATAATGAAGAATGTAATAAATAAAAGAAGACATGAAGATGGTACAAAAATAACATATGTTTCTATATATATAAATAAGTTAATAAAATCATTTCAGGCAAAAAGCCGTAAAACTAAAAAGTATGCGCAAATCCCACAGTATAATAATAATATGTATGACCATTAATTAAGAACAATGTTTGTAAAATAAAAATAATGTACGTTAAAAGGAAAAAGAAAAAATGTTAATCTGTCAATTCAACATTTTTTTAAACCGCGTTGGGAGGTGTAGTATAGGAATCCTCCATTCCTATACGATATTACCTAAAAACCCCAAGTTATAATATTCGACCTCATTTCTATTTATTAAGTAATGTTATTAGATATATGTTTATATCTCGGATCTGACCCACAAGCAATGTGTTTAATGTTTCGTAAATATATTAAACATATTGGTGTGGCACAGATACCTTGACTCTTAGACTAGTTTAACTAGAACAATAACATATAACATCACATTAGATATAACATACTTATGTAGGACATGCAATCATATATATATTCATTCATAATATTCATATAAATCAATTCATTGAGTTGTGTCTGTCTCGTTCCTCTAGCTTGATTTAATGATATGTGGGCCTCTAGATGAGAATAGGGCATCTGTAATCTGCAAAGCTATGAACGGGACAGGAGATCACATCCAACATATTGTTGATATGGAGCAGAAAACAAGTTAGTGTCAAGACAGATCCCTGTGAAACACCAGCAATAATAGCCTTGTATCGGAGGGGACTCCGTCAACACTTGATTTATCTGAGTGAGAAAACTCGATAGTAAATGACAAAGTTGAAGCGGCAAACCATATACAGTGCTGAAATAAACTCTCAACTGAGTATTGCGCTGGCAATATACCCTTTCGTAGTCCAAGCGGGAATATACGCAATCCTGTTATGTGCAAAAAAAGCACTTTAAGGGAATTAAGGAAGTAATGCATGAATCAGAATGTGCTCAGACAGCCAGAAGTCATTGAAGGTACTCCTAAACCCAAAAGTGACATCGGGACTATTATGAGAATGCTCTCGCGAAACACAAAAAATTACTTTTATATGTGCCCCAGGTCACTACGGCATTGTGGACAAAGAGAAAGTTGATGAAATGGTCTGAATTTTATCAACAGCCTCACGTATTGTCCCAGAACCGGTACTCGAAGTAATGAAAACCGCTGTTCGAGGAAACATACAAGACTGCTTCAAAGAAATACAAAGAGAGCGTAAGAGAAAAAACATATATTGAAGCCATCGAGTAACAGAACTAACCAATTACCTAACATGAGTAGGAACCAGGTTCGAATAATAACAGGTGACTAGTGGTCACAGCTCAATGAGAGGACACATACACAAATCTGGGCTGTACAATGGAGATCTTTTCCCTAGACAATACAACAGGGGGGAGGACAGAAACTGGCAAATGCATACTGTCAAAATGCTAGGCAAAAAAGACAAGCAATATTCGGGCAACCTAGTCTATCCACGAAGATTACATCCAACCGATGAATAGCCTTTACCGGAGACTTGAGTTACGGTGTGGGTCCCCTAAACTATCAAATAGGGAAACACAGAAAGTCCTGATGACAGGTGTGGCTGTTATAAAAGCACCAGCTTCCATATTATAGTCAAATATAAGCTAAAAATGGGGTTGCACATTGAATATGAGGATATACGTGGTTGAATAATTGGAATAAGATTAGAGATCGTCCATAAAATACATCATAACATTTTTTGCTATTTTAGACCCCCTGCCTCTTGTCACACTTTGCCAAGATATTTTGACGTGGTGTCACTTTCTAATTTCCGGGATTGTCTTATGAACCATGTCATGCATTTTCTCAATCAAATATTAAGATTTCACATGATATTCATTATACCTTTTATTATGATGTGTATGATAGTAAATACATTTTTGAAGAAGTGTTCAACAATTAAATAATTTGAGACCAGAGAAAAATAGAGGAGAACATTTTGAGCAATTTAATCTCATAATTTTTCGTCCACATTGATACAACATCTTGAATGTTTTTAAAGGAATTTCTTCATCTTGTCATTATTCATAATACCCGGTACGTTTTTGGTATGAAGCGCAGCGACTCTTTTTGGACAAAGATTTGGAACTTCAATCGCTTCAGATAAAAATGTGAAGCAATCCGACAGCCAAAATTCAAATTGATTGGAAAAAATGTCCGAAAATATAAAAAATTATTGGTGTGACAGGCACAAGTGAACTCCTTCCCCTTATGTCATACTTCGTTACAAATGCTTATAGACGACCCCTAATCAGGTAAAGTTGCCAAGGTTATCAGAAAGTTTCAATGCATGGTTATACTAGCCAGGTATACAATGTGAATTACAGGAAAATTTCATGTTATCAAGATGCTGTTGTACAAGTCTAATTCATCGATTTTAATGTCTCTGATTAGGAGACATTTTTAAGATGAATCAGTTTTTTTTATATAAAAGATAGAAAATGTTCTTTAGGTATATCTGATTTTTATATATACCAATTTAAAAGTTATCACTCTCTGAACAAGTTAATTTAGAAACTCCATATTTTGAGTATAGATTATGACTATTCCTAAGAATTCACGAATGATCATCCAGGCAATGGATCAGAATCGGAAAATTTTTGTGGGATTCGATTCGTGGAGTTATCAGGATCATTCATAACACATAAAATCTCACCGGTCACCTTGTCCCCTAATTTTGAATCGAAAATGCATCATGGTTTTTTTTGGGTAACTGATCATGATTTGTACGGCAGATTTGCTTGAAATCAATTCTCTGGGTGAAAAATCGATCCAATTGGCCATTTTTGCACCCTTATAGATTATTTTGGCAAAATACATTATTTTTCGATTTTAAATCCATCGAGGCGGTTTTTTGAGTCGCTGATCACGATTTTGACGTCAGATTTACTCGAAATCAATTCTGGGGGTGGAAAATTGGCAAGTTTTGGCCAGTTCAGGCCCCCAAGGAGAGAGGTGACCGGTGAGGCTTTATGTGTTTTGAATGATCCTATTACCCCACAAATCGAATCTCACAAACAATTTTCGATTCTGACCTAGATGTCTTTGTACTACAACTACCTAATTTAAAGAATATAAATCATTCCACTCTGAATAATTGAATAACATGACAATTAAACAGTGTCTATTTATATTCATTTGGGATACAGATAAATTACTTATACTTACTTTTTATTACATCATCACGACAGAAATGCACTTCCAGTAGCGCTTATGAAAAGAGGAAGGTTGTTTGTAAATACAGACATATGTTTGACGTTCCTTTCGGTAAGCAGACTCATTTCTCATTTCTGTAAATCTAACAATCTGTCGGCAAAACTGGGTGAAAATGTTCTTAGCCGTGACAGTTCTGGATAACACATTCAGATGATGAATTAAATGAGTATTCGGAAATATGTTCAGTTAGTAGGAACAATAAATAACGTGACGACGTTTGAATGAAAGCTTAGCCTCTTCTGAAACACATTGACTTCTGACAATATGCTATTTTGAAGTTTCAATTATAGAAGTAGAGTGAAGGTCATTATTGATATAGTAAATATATTTATAGACGAAGATCCATATCTCACAATTTGGTTGCATTGATTGACTGCATTACTGTAGAAAATATTTATTGTTTGAATATTCTATAATCAATTCAATCAAAATCAATCAACGTGTATCTCCTTCAAGAATATTATCAATATTATACTACAGTTCGTCAGTTGAATTATTGTCTCACAAAAAATAAATATGAATCAAATCGTGTCAAAATAAAAGTGTGTTAATATGATTCAATTTCATTTAAAGTAAAGTGAAGTAAATTAATTAATTAAGCTTCAGTAAACAATTATAATGAAACAGTGAGAAGCGAGTCAGGTAAAAAGAGAATAAAACAGTCATATTAGTATTTTAAAAACTATCCAGATGAGAACACATTAAAATTAAAATTATATCTAACAATGACAAAAAATATACAATTAATATAAAAAATCGGGTTTAAATTTTTTTTATTCACATAGTAACTAATTTAAGGGGGACCTATTTAATATTTAAAAATTCTCCAACGAAGTAGGATTCTAAAACACATATATAGTTGAACACTTCCCTCTTCAATCGTTTTTTAGAATTAATCAATTCATGTAGACCATTGGGTAGACATTTATAAAAACGAATACATGCATAATAAGGACTTGTTTTTGTTAAAGTTAATCTATGACAAGGATAAGTATAGCTATTTTTATGTCTCTTGTTATATTCATGATCTATCAGTTCCTGTGAAAATATGTGCAAATTTTTTGGAAAAAAAAGAGGCATTCAAAGATATACAGGCCTGGACTTATAAACTGGTTACTAGCAAATTTACCTTTACATGACTGATTGAATTTCATTTCTAGAACGATTCTTGGAGCTCGTTTTTGCAGCTTAAAGATATGTATCTAGTCTTGAAGAGACTCCCCAGATCACAATAGCATATTTAAGGCCGGAATAAAAATTGGCAAATAAACACTCCTTAGGAAACTAGGGCCCACCATTCTGGATAAAACCCTAAATGCAAAGCATACTTCATTCAGTTTTTTCGAGAGTTCCTTAATATGTTCGTACCATTTTACATGTTCGTCAATTGTGACGCCTAGACGCTTATTTCTCCATAATCAAAGAACTCTGGAGCCTGACACATCTAAACATTAATAAACTCGATACATATGAGTTAATTAATTATCCCAAGTATTTATAATATTCATCGAAAATACCAATCCAAGTATTGTTACATTATTACTGACGAACGTTGGTCTAGCGGTATAACGCTGCTTTCGCTTTTTTGGTTAGGGATCGAATTCTGATGGGAGCAACTTTTTTTTATTTGAATCCGATTGAACTTGAGAACAGTACTGAAATAATTATTATATTTAGACATGAGAATGTTCACAGCGTATTAAATGGCATGGTGTAACCTAATTAATTAAAGATCAGATGTACTAACACATATCTTTTAATAAAAGCAATTCACGATGAAACTATGATAACTCCATTTGTATATCTTATACAATCTTCCAATACTTCTGACAAATACATCATCTTGATGACCGTCTCTAATACCTCTGTATTTGTTATAACATTTTTTTTCATTGTCCATCATATCATTTCAATTACATTATATTTACCTTACCAATCCTAAGAATTTACCATTTTTTTCTCTTCTTCTCGTATGATTTCATCAATGAAATTATCATTATATAATAGTGCCCTTAACGTAAAAATAATAATAATAGATGTTCAAATACTTCCTCAGATTAATTAATCATTGAATCCTTTCGGTTTTCGATTAGTGACGTAGTAATACATTATTGTGATTAGTCTTACATCTAGTTTGTATACAATCAGTGAACTATTCTAGGCTTGAGTCTCACTTCTGGCAAGTGGAGTTGATGTTTTTTCAAGGGTTCTGCAAAATATGTTCATGAACACAGACGTTATCAGAATCTCCTAGTTTAGGACTCTTTGTGCTTGCCTACAGATATAGTTTATTCACCTACTAGTGATATCTCAAGGACAGGCTGTCGTCATGTAGTGATCTTTGAATAAAAAGATAACCTCTTTTATGTATGTTGAAAATTTCCTTCACCTTTAGTGGGCTTACGAGACGGTCAAGGAGCAGGCTTCCCCAGTATTCTCTCGCGTCTTCAGGAGTGTGTGAAATGATCCAAAAGACATAATCTAATTTCACAAAGACTGTTGAAGAACTACATTGTTCAGTGCCAATTAATTTCTGCTCAATCGGAGATATTTCCTTCCTGGTTTACAGTTTAATTGGCCTTATCCAGCAGATCACAGTTTTAGCTCTGAATAGATTATCTTCATCTATCTATATATCTATGTATCTATAAGAATAATGCGACTAAATAACTGTGACTTACGGAATTATAGAACCGTAGACTTCGAATATGGCAAGTAGGTTCCTTATACGAAGTAGACAAAAATGAATTACAACAAGTACTGGTTCAGTTTTAGTCATATTCTCATTAACAATAATATTATTATTGCTCAATCATCATTTAAATTCCAACTTTTTTGTTCGTTTATGTTCAATTTAACTCTTCTGTTATCATCTTTTTTGTATTTGTATCTTTTAGTGCAGTAGATAAATATGTTTCATGTGAAATAAACTAGCTTCATCCCACTGTTATAAGAATGTAAGAATAATTAATACAAATCATTTAAATTTATGGAGTAATCATTAGCATTTATATTTAAAGTTACACACAGGTTGTTTGATCATTGTAATGTTAGCACACTTTTATTCTTTGCTTTGTATCCTTTGTAAACACTTTTTAGGAAAGCAATCATTCTGCCGTGTTTTGATAGGTCTATCTTCTTGTGAATTTTTATAATAGTCTTCAACATAAAATACTTGCTCCACATTGATGAAGCCGCGTACGTTTTCTTGATATCCAAAAAATATGAAAGCATGATTTCCTCATTTGTTACCTTCATTTGACATTTTTCCGTCCATTTATATCATAATCTTACGAGGAACAATTTAATGAATTTGCTTCAGAAAGTGAATTTTTTTAAAAACTTCTTCTGTTCACGTTGGATAACGGAAGAGTTATATAAGTATATATGAGGAGTGTTAAAGAATTAAATAAACTTTTTAAAAGCGGATATACTAAAATCCACTTTGATCCGAATATTTTGCAATCAGTTTTTATAATCTGCAATTTCTTAATTAAAACGGCTGACTGAACCTTTCATAAGCAAAAACATATTTACATTAACGGCTTACTGTTCTAGCTGTTGTTATACAAGAAGTTAAAATCAACTCGAATGATAATTATTTCATTGATTTAAAAGCTACCATCATTCAAAGAATTCCGAATCGATATTTCTGTATTTTAATTTGCATTTTGAACAGTATAATGCAGGTTAAACCATTTGTTTACGACGCTAATGCTCTAATATTGGTGGTGTCTAGAAATCATCACTTCCTTACTGCCATACGACTGATTGATGTTCCTATTTGGTAACATGTGTTACGGAGAAGTTGTTTCCTTGTTATTCGATAACTTAGCTCTGAGTCGACAAAGTGGATATTGAATTACTTTCAAATTCAATAATAATCGATCTTATTTAACATAAGTTTGTGGAGTCTTGCAGATCACTACAGAATACTCCGTATGTACTTAGAATAAATAATAATAAAGTAAGCTCATATCTGATATACTCACAAATTATCGGTAAGTCGAGATATCCGGTAGCTCATTCTATAGAGCTAATTGTACAATTCGTTGATATTTTAATGTATACTTCAAGAAGCTACAACCATAACAATTTGGTGTTAATAGATACGAGGTTTCTGTAGCCACAAATTATATTCCAGTTGATTCGTAATTTATGTTTCAAGAAACTTCAACCATAACAAGTTGGTGTTAATGGATACGATCTACAAGTATGGTTCAGTTAATTTCTTAATATATGTCAAGAAGCGTCAACTATAACAATTTAGTGTTAATAGATACGAGGTTTCTGTAGCCACAAATTATATTCCAGTTGATTCGTAATTTATGTTTCAAGAAACTTCAACCATAACAAGTTGGTGTTAATGGATACGATCTACAAGTATGGTTCAGTTAATTTCTTAATATATGTCAAGAAGCGTCAACTATAACAATTTAGTGTTAATAGATACGAGGTTTCTGTAGCCACAAATTATATTCCAGTTGATTCGTAATTTATGTTTCAAGAAACTTCAACCATAACAAGTTGGTGTTAATGGATACGATCTACAAGTATGGTTCAGTTAATTTCTTAATATATGTCAAGAAGCGTCAACTATAACAATTTAGTGTTAATAGATACGAGGTTTCTGCAGCCACAAATTATATTCCAGTTGATTCTTAATTTAGGTTTCAAGAATCGTTAATAGATACGAGATATCTGCAGCGACAATTATAGTTCCCTTAATTTCTTAATATATGCTTCAAGAAGCGTCAACTATAACAATTTAGTGTTAATAGATACGAGGTCTCTGTATCCACAAATTGTATTCCAGTTGATTCTTAATTTATGTTTCAAGAAACTTCAACCATGACAAGTTGGTGTTGATAGATACGAGATATCTGCAGCGACAATTATAATTCCCTTAATTTCTTAATATATGCTTCAAGAAGCGTCAACTATAACAATTTAGTGTTAATAGATACGAGGTCTCTGTATCCACAAATTGTATTCCAGTTGATTCTTAATTTATGTTTCAAGAAACTTCAACCATGACAAGTTGGTGTTGATAGATACGAGATATCTGCAGCGACAATTATAATTCCCTTAATTTCTTAATATATGCTTCAAGAAGCGTCAACTATAACAATTTAGTGTTAATAGATACGAGGTCTCTGTATCCACAAATTGTATTCCAGTTGATTCTTAATTTATGTTTCAAGAAACTTCAACCATGACAAGTTGGTGTTGATAGATACGAGATATCTGCAGCGACAATTATAATTCCCTTAATTTCTTAAAATATGATTCTATAACAATTTAGTGTTAATAGATACGTAATCTCTGTAGCCACAAATTATTATATTTCGGTTGATTTGTTAATACGTGGTTCGAGAAACTTCAACCATAACAATTTAGTGTAAACCAGTGGCATTTATATTTCAGTTGATTTCTGAATATATGCTTCAAGAAACATCAACCATAACAATTTTGTGTTAATGAATACGAGGTCCCTGTACCCACAAATTATATTTCAGTTGATTTGGTGTTAATGGATACGAAGTATCTGCAGTGAAAATTATATTTCAGTTGATTCCTTAATATATGCTTGAAGGAGCGTCAATCATAACAATTTGATGTTAATAGATACGGTTTCTGCAGCCACACTTTATATTTCAATTTATTCCTTATGTTTGAAGAAATCATCCCATTTGTAATCCAGTTTTTGCGTTTAAATGATTTATAATTTATTTTAATTTTTTATTAATCCGTTGATTTATCTGATTCATTTATAAATAATAATGCTGCTTCATTGGCATAATCAGTGTAATAAATTTCTAATCTAATTGGAAGAATACCTCATTATACCTCAGGAGACCCACTCCATTAAAATCCAATTCCAAAAGTATGGTAGTATTCTGAAATTGTATAAATTAAAATAGCTGGTGGAACTTCATAATCAGATTTGAGTCTAGCAAAAAAAATGCTCGGTATACTGTTGCTGAATTCCCAAACATAATATTTGTTAATATCACCAACAACAATGTAGTCATACACCTTGAGGGTAGTCTATAATTTGAAGTTAATTTGATTTTCTTTTCACAATTTATTGTACCGATTCCAAAATTATTTTAATATAATTTCATTATATGAAAATCATATGTCAATTTATCATTTACAAACACTTCAACACCATCATTTTGATTTTTATCCCCACAGTTGTAAAGCATATATATCTATTACGTCAAATTCGTTCATAGTTCGTCATAGTTTCTTTGTACACGCGAAGATGCTTTCCCAAATGCCGTAACATAGTAAAAGTGTTTGTTGGCGGAAGAAGACAGTGTTGAGTAATGTTCAAAATTGAAGAACCATCTTTTAAGAGTACACTGTTGTGAATGAGATTCTCCCATGATTGAGAAATGGACAATGTGTTTTTTTTATGGGCTATGTGACTTATTTTTTGATAGATGTAACAGTATATAGTTCAACATTTTCACTGAAACCACAGAAATAGATTTACTAAGAGAAAAATTCGTTTGTTGGACATCGAAAGTATTGTGCTTGGTTTACTATTACCTAATTTGAATAATCTATTAGACATGTCCAAAACAATACTGCTGAATAATGTTTACAACAATGCTGCTTGTACAAATTTTAAATACATACTTTGCTATTTCTTTTGTACTATATTTATCATTGTCTTTGACTAAGCCGTAGCAGGTAAGAGAGATTTATGTCGACTAGACTAGACAGACACACGGGGCCGCCAATGACGAGGTGGGATTGTATCTATTAACATGTTGTACCTTTAACCTTGTGCTTTTTCTTACCTTTGCAATAAATTGCTATGTTGTTAATATACATGTTCATCCAATGTATTAACGCCCTCTGATTATTCCTTAACGCACATTTAATATTCGTATTTTACTTAGATAAAAGGTTGAGTAATTTATTGAATCAAGCACCTATCAGAGATGAACATCTTCAACGTGTCATTGCAATAGAATGATTGGAAATTTAATAAAAGTAATTCATAAGCATTCTGTTTTTATATTATACACAGACATGCTTATTTTTATGGACGTTGAATGTACCTAATTGAATTATCGAAAGTAATAATGTGAATTAATTAATTATTATTGTTTGATGGTATTTTATTATCATACTTTCAACATGAAAGAGTTTGAACTACTTTTTTGAATTAATTTAATTCCTACCATAGGCGAAGAATGTTTCGTAGAGTGGAACAAAACAAAATAACAAGAGTTATATAAGTATATAAATGAATATAAACTTTATATTGCGCATTTAAATCCACAAAAAATGTTATTCCTTCTCAAAAAATAATAAAACACTGGATAATACACTGTAAAATTTTCCAAATAAACTTTTGTATAAAAATGACAGTAAAGACTACATGTTTCACAATAAAGTGACTTCTTCAGGTGAACAAATGGTACTTAGGCTTATAAAAATATTACCAGCTATACAAAATGTCCCAGATTTTAGTAGCAGAACTTTAGCAGTCGATAGAAAATTTGATTTTAATGAAAAAGTTCCCATTAACATATATGCACAGACGCTTAGTTTTTGAGTGTTGAATTTTATAAAAGTTATAAAATTTTGTATCTTCGAAGATAATTAAGATATCTCAATCAAATTTGATACTGTGGATGCGTAGATAAAGTATTTGCACATAATTTGAGACCGGTAAAAAAAATTTTTGTTGTGAAAGTGAAATAATTTTACTCCATACACAAATCTTTAAAAATAAAATATTCTGAACAGTTAGAATCGGGGATATTAATATTTGAAAGCCATTTGTCTAAAATATTCATCGACTCAGGAATTGGAGTGTTTTTGAACAGGGAAACAACATCAAATGAAACTAGGGTATCACCAGGTTCAAGTTTGAGATCTTTGAATTTTGCAACTACATAGTTAAAAAAAAAATTCATAGGCAAACTTGATGTGGGTTGGAAATTGCTAAATTTCTTCACTAATCATTTTGCTATGTTATATGTCTGACAATTAATCTCATGGAATTACCCGGCTTATGAATTTTAGGTAAAGAATACAGTTTAGAAATGTCCACTTTCTGAAATGGAAAATAAAAGTTTACGTGGTATATATCAGAAAGTTGATCTGGAAGTCTCAATTGAATATTTATGACTGATAATTCCAGATAATCAAGTGATTTAGATTATGATCATGAATTACGGAAGATATTTTATTCTGCATAATAGTTTGAGCTTAAGAATAATCACGATGTTTCAAATAAGTGAGTACAAACAGTGAACAACTGCGAATAAATAACTTTATATAATACCAACCTCACAGCTGGAGTTGCGAAGAGATCTCAAGAAGTGCAGGTGAGTATGTTGCAGTCGGAGCTCACTGTAGTTAGAGGATATCAATCATTGTCGACAGCTTTATAACTTGCTTCAATCCAGAAACACATTGATGTAAATTACCTTTGAAATTTTCAGAGGTAATTATACAGCCCTCTCAAATCGTATATATTTGTTGTTCCCAATTATATCTATTTATGATAGGTGTATGGTACTTCTTATTTTTAATAAGTACCCTAAGGTACCGTCCGATCGTGATATGGAATTGGATTTAATAAGGTATCTGGTAATAATGTTGCTTTGTGAAAGACGGGTCAGTGCTACTAAAATAATTCGTAGATTTTGACTAGATTTGAAATGAAACTAGTAAATATAGAACTAATAAGTGCAATAGTGGAATCTGTGAATGTAGGTTTTCTATAAATTTTGAAAGTAATGATGTTATTATGATGCGTGAGGTCTAGGCAATTTATTTTTGTTATCTTTCTCAGTTTCTGAAGTGAACCTAATGTTAGGATGGATATTATTAATGAAGGATAAGAAAACATTCAATTGTCGTGATGTACCTTTGAAGAAGGATAAACATCATCTACATATCTACACCAACAATGAATATGTTTTTTAGCTAGAGAGGAACTCATTACAGTTTCTTCAATATAAGACATGGAAATATCTGCCAAAAGAAGACACATTAATATAATAATTAAAACACTTTTACTTTGTTTTTCATAACATATATATTTTCAAACGATACTAATTACAATAATATCGTTTGGAGATGATACGCTAGTGTCAGAACTATAGTCACGATTTGTGTCTGTTATATATGTGATAAAAACAAAGTAAAAGTGTTTTATTTTATTTTATTAATATTTAAAAATTAATTATACTCCAAAATATGAATGATGACGCAAATGAAAAAAAATTACGTTGCATAATAGGGGGCAACAAACACTTTTGGGAAATACGTGTGTGCCTACCCCTAGTCGGTGCCAAACCTCTGTTGACCGGGTGGAACGGGGTTGCTTATAACAAATTAAGTTGCGAAAGTTGAAAAATTTATTTTTAAAATACAGGTATGAGTCTCTACATAAATGAATATGTGTACCTGAAAAAGTATCGAACCGAATATGATGTTGCCCGGATTTTATCGATCGACTTTGGACCCTATACCAAGGTCTTCTAGGTTCATTGAAAAAAATCGTAATCACAATCTTACGACTGATTGCATCTCTACTCGCCATAAAAATGAAATTAACATGAGAATATATTTTAAATCTTATTATTTATCAATTAATTTTAATTATTTAGTGGAATTTTTCTACGTTCTTATATTATATACATTTACTATGGAGAAAATCATCCAAGATCATAAACAAAAATTCCGTTTATTATTTTATTAGACTTGTTAAGGATTTCGGAAAAGAAGTGCATTCAATATAAATATAATTTTCCTTATTGTCGTTTTCATTATCAATTTCATCATCGCTATTTTTTTTTCTTATTCTGATGTAGCAAAGTAAATTATTACTAACAGTATAGCAATCTCTTAAAACCATCGTGGTCTCAATTTGCCTTCCCAATCATTTTCAGCTGAATTGAATAGCGTGCAACAGTTGCATTATGCCACATCGACGAAACGGAGGTCGTTCTCAAAATTTGTTTAGACAATGATTTCCAGCAAGATGGAATGAGATTGGATGAACTTTCTTAATTATATTTGCATTACCACATTTTGAAGCATTTTAGTTATGGGAATAATTTTTTTTTATATTGAATAATGAATCTCCTATAAAAATTATTCAAGATGTAACCTGAGCTGAATCTTCTCAAAAATATTATCTTTTAACTTCCACTCGGTTCTCATTCAATTAAGGAGAAAATTCATTGCTGTAAGTAATGGGTTTTTACATTATATTCTTCCGACTATAATAACGTTGCTAAGATAATCAAAAGTAGATTTCGAAATAGTGATTTGAATATTTCGATAATCGGGTCTTTTGAGTGTCTGTGGAAGATAGCTTGAAGACCGCCTCTCCTATTATTTATAGACTCATTGCACTAATATCTGTGATCACTGAAGTAATGAAGAAAGCTATCGACATTAATCTCATCCAATATCTAGATAGCTTCAAAATCGTTATTAACAACCGACAATATGCCTTTTATTCCCAGAAATCAACAGAAGATCAGTCTGGTACCAATGACTTCTTGGGAAACTTGTTTTCAGTCCCAACTTTATCGTTTATTATCGATTTTTTCCTCAAATAGACCATTCCATGTAATGGTTGATGGAGTCTCCTCCGATGCAGTGACTACCAACGCTAGTGTTCCTCAGAGACTTGTCTTGGCACTGTTGGAATCGGAAATCTCCTTTGCTATTCTACCATGAGCGATTCCTGGTGGGCAGACTAGAAAAGCTTTAACTGGTCATTGTGAAGCTCGACACCTACCAAACTTCCTCCTACTAGACTTAATTTGTGTATTGAACTGCAAATTTGTGGAACTATTTGCCTAGTGGGGTATTTCCTGATGCTTATAACTTCCAAACTTCAAGGAAAAAAATCCAACTGCCCACCTCGTCCCTAAACATTCCATCGCTGGCTCAAAAATGTTCTACGATAAAAGTTAATTCTCTGAGTAATTAAGTTTGTATTGTACAAGCAGTCGTCACAAATATTGTAAGAATTTTCGATAGTCAAAATCGAAAGCGGCTACTGCAAAGTAGAAAAAATGGTTTTCAATATCAAATAGGTTACACTCCATTCTATATCCTTTGTTAGGTCTCCGGAAATGATGCATCCTCACCCACCATTACAACACGGACCATCGATGTAATGTAGATCCATTTCAACTGAAATGTTTTCATAATATGTACCTCGTTTCCAGATTTATATTGAACTCAAAATATTCTAAGAACACCTATATCAGCATGTTCACTTCAATATTAGAGATATACAACATTTTTCAAATTGTAAACATATGTCGGCATCAGAATTCAAGTCGTGCTCAAATACCTGTAATTTAAATATACCTTCGGTAAATAAGTAGATTTATTAAATATAAGCTGTCCAATATAGAACCAGCTCATTTGCGCTGCATGTATAGTTTTAAATTAGACCCTTGCGCAGCGGTGTAGAAACGATGAACAACCTGGTTATTCCCTAATCAATTAACTTGTACATCATAGCATAGGGTATAATTAGTTCGGTTTCCTAATTTCGTTTCTAATAAAAAGCTGGGTTTCTGGTTAGAGCTTTCTCGGTCCCTTTTCTCTCAGGCGTGTTAAAAATGCCCCAAAGATGTGACGAGCTCATCAGTCACCCTTGGTGAGGAAGTGAGGTGATAGGCAGGTTCATCATACACACATCTATCAGCCGAATGGCGTTACAGGGCCGGCATCAGTTTCTGTACCATCTAAAAGATGACTTCAAGTCATATGAAAGTTTACGACATTCTCCAGTTTGTTTCTCTTCATAGACCACTGGTTTATACTATATTAATTATTTTCTATTCATAACATCGTTATTGTTCATATTGAATTTACATGTATTGACAATCTTTAGAATTGTCTGTCTAATTTATAACGAGTTTTTTTATTATATTTTGATATATAAAACGTTCGTAGAACTTGGGGAGAGGATTTAAAAACAAATTAAAACGATATTACACTTATTTTTGATATATTTACTTAACATGTTCCGCTGCACAATAACAGCGTCAGAAGTGTTTCTGACACACAAGCTCATAGCACATAGTGAGCCAGCGACAGGTCTCAAACTTAAGAATGGACGGATGGCCAACCTGAACTCGTCAAGTTTGCCCACCTGGAATTGTTCTTGTTTGAATAACAGACTAGATTTCATAGATACACCGACCATAGAAATATCTACAGCAAAGGGAGAGATCGTTCATCTTTCTATGATGCTGCAGAGAGGTCAATGAATTCGTGAGTGGGACAACACCAACTCTTCTGAATGGAATCTAAGCGATTCAGCGTATGTTTGGGAGCTGAACTTCGAACTTGTAAACAGTACTCCAGGACATGTCGAGTCTGTGCTCTGTAGATTATGAGGAACTGCTAGGGTATGCAGCAACTCTTGGCGAGGAATAGAAAACCAAATCTCTGTGAAGCAACAATGGACCTCACATGATCGCGCTTCATAGGAATAGTTATGCCTGACGTCATCCTTTTTAAATTTATTCTGGATACGTTTTTTCAGTAAGCAATTGTCTGAGATGAGAACCTTACGTCAATAAGATGATTATATGATTTTCGCATCCCTGACATCCTTCTTCTTTTGTATCCACCAAATAGACCACAGTACGTTGTTCAAAAATAAAAGATTTGACATCTTAGACTTTTTACAATTGTTATTTTAAACATATGACGAAACATCTTTTACGATAAAAAATAGTGTTAAGCACTGAAGCTTATCTTCAACAAAATTTTACCTCAGATTCCCCAGACCCCTTTTGAATTCAGTATTATTGATAACACAGATTCTGCCTCAATATAGTTCAGAATCACAAGCCGCCACTGATTGTGATATATATTTATAACCAGAAAACCACTGTTGTCATAGTAACATACAAGTACTATAGATTGCATTTGAAAAACTGAAGATGGATGCCTAAGTACCAGTTGCAATGACTATCGCGCTCAAAAAAATACAGTTCCAATTTTCACCACTTTAAAGCTATTTGCAAATTCTCATAATAGCACTAACATAGACGTCATCTGAAAAATAGTCAACATGGGTTCTGAAATGCTCATAGCAGATATATTTCCGCTAATTTTTTTTAGACCGTTTGCAATACGTTCTTTATACTATTATGACTATAAACAAAATAAAATTTGTTTTGACTTTTCGGATCGTCGAATTTGGTTGAATTTTAGAACAAAATTCACCTTAATAGCATTAGAATAGAATTGAATTCGTAGATTTTTAGCTGTAATCTCCAACAATTAGGTACTTGGTGACCGATGAAATGAAAACAGTTGTTTTGGTTGTCAATTTCGTCGTTCCCATTTTTTCTAATTCTGATGTAGCAAGCAACACTACTACCAATAGTATAGGATCCCCTTCATACCATCGTGCTCTCAATTTGCGATAACACACTTCCCATCCATTTTCAGCTGGATTGAAAAGCGTGCATTTGACAAACGTGGACTACTTTTTCATTTTAGAAATTCTACAAAAAAAATATATTTTCCATTCTATTCACCATAAAAATGATATTAACATGAAAGTACATTTTAATTTTTATTATTTATTAATTAATGTTAATCATTTAGTAGAATTTTTCTACGTTTTTACGATCATATACATTTACCACGAAGAAGATCATCCAAGATCAACAAAGATTTCATTTATTATTTTATGAGACTTGTTAAGGATTTCGGAAACGAAGTTCATTTAATATAAATATATAATCGAAAAAAATCGGTTTTATTAACACTCATAATCCGAGTTAAAATTTTCCTCATTGTCGTTTTCATTATCAATTTCATCATCCCCATTTTTTTTCTGATTCTGCAGCGCCTGAACGAATGACACGAGTCAAAATTCATGACACCCCCAAATTTATCTCAAGGAAAGAGCTAGAGGATGCGCCGTAGGTTTTTTCTAGAGCGAATAACAATGGAGATATCCCATAAGGACATCCAATTTGTTTCCCCTTGTACATATCATATTTTTATATTTTAAATAATAATTATAACCAGTTAGTTTCTATTCTTCTAATATTTGGTAACTACTACACCAGTTTGTGGGATATATTTACGATTAGAAATAGTTTGTTTTACTTATTATAATAAATAATCTAATTTTGTTTGTTTGTATAGTTTATTGAAACAAATGATCAGTATTGAAAACTAGGTCAATCTGGCAACTCTATATCAGCTTCAGCTATCTCGCCACTTTTTCTTGAAGCAAGCATACATATATTGTAAGAATTTTCCTTAGTCAAAATCGAAAGCGGCTACTGCAAAGTATAAAAAATTGTTTTTGATATGAAATAGGTTACACTTTATTCTATCTGTCACTAGAAAGCGGCTAAACTGTTTCTGATTTGTCGAAAGCATAGCGAGGCCTACGGCTCGTGAGTGTAGAAATGACTTCCCAAATGTGGACTACTTTCTCATTTTAGAAATTTCACAAAAAAAGATATTTTTTATTTCGCAAAATGTTAGTAATTCATTATTAAAATATGAGTTTAATATATAGATTCTGATACAGTATGTTAGAATAATATTTTAATAATGAGATATTTTTATAATGAAGATTTGCCCAATAAAAGATACCTTTTTTATGAAATTTCTAAATTAAGAAAGTGTGTAGTCTACTAACATACTTGGTATGTCATATTCCAAAATCGCGAACCGTAGCCCTCACCTTCGGCTCGAGACTGCAAACTTTCGCTCGGGTGGAATATAAGCCATTCCAAACTTGTTGTAGAATACACTATTTTTCAATTATTGTTGTACCTATCTAGTAATAATTAGTTAAAATCATAAGCTTTCAATTCACTATTTACTTTAACATAGCTCATTATTTCACAATATGTTCAATTTAGATTACTACGTTTAATGTGTTGGATTGGCAAGTATAGGTTTATGGATTAGGAAGTTGAATTGTTGAATATACGTCACAATCATTGCGTCGGAATAAAATTTGTACCTTCCTTTCGCAATTGCTTCTTTCGTTCTATTAGCTCCGGACCTGAAACCCTCATGAAGAATAAAGGTGATAGACAGGTTCATAATACGCACATCTACTAGTCGACTAGATATACCACTATGTGGTTTCTCTCACGTGCTAATAGGGCGCGCCGCTTCTTGTCATTATCCACATCAACATGTGGGGAGAATAATGATCCCCCTATTGAATTACCGAGATTTAGTAGTGTGACGCACAGCCCCGTTCTTTCTAAGCTCTTCCTATTTAATATTCTATAATAATACAAAGGGACCACATAATGGCGGCTCTTCAACTCTCTCCGAACAATGGACAATATATTGTTTCTAGATACTCCCTTTATCACCGTGCCTATTCTAATTCTAGTTCTAGTCTTGAGCACAATTAACAATCCCACTGTCTAGAAAGTATAAGAATTTTTACATTGTCTTATACCGCGTGGAAATCAAATCTACCTCCCATTATATTGATAACGTCTAATTCATAGATTAACGAATTGTTCAATTCGAGGCCAATGATCCAATAATTTGAGTCAAGTTACACATGTATTTGGCTATTTCATAATTTCCTCTATAGTCCAGTATCTCTGTAATTTTGTTTGGCGTTTTGGGTTCAAATTTTTACGTTCCTTAATTTTGGTCATCTTTATGTTTTCGGGTCCGCTGATCACGAATTGAAATTGTGTGAGCCCTATGCTACTCGAGTTATTGGCCATTTTTTATGTCCAAATTGCCCCGACTTTCAAATTTTCAGAAAAACTCGAGTTCCACTCGATCATTTTATAGAAGTTGTAAGACATTAAAACGAGTGAAATGACGCCATTAAAAGTAAATAGAATGTAAGGGGGCTAATATAGGGCCCACAAGGTGCGATTTTTGAGCAAAATCAAATGTTTGTTCAATTCTCAATTATAAGATTACTGTTCGTCGTATCAACTAATGCTTAACATGCATTGACGGTATTTTGTGTGTACTTTAATATGAGTTTTTCATTTATTTGATATTTGCAAAGGAGTCGCTGCATTCGCTTTTTCTGTAAGAAGCGTAATTTTACGATTGTGGGCCGACAAATCAATCTTTTGATTCAAAACAAAATTCAAATAGACGAAGTTCATAGCTTTCACCTATGAATTAGAATCCAACCACTTTGATTAATATGGGGCGATTTGAGACCATTTTGAAAAAAAGGAGCTGCGAAAAATGAGAAAAATTTGTAGGTTACAAAGTTCGAATCAGGAAAGTAAATTCATAGTTGAATAGCTGAAACAATTACGCAAATTTTGATGAAAGCACAATCTTTGAGGTTGCGTCAATCCCGAGAAAACTCATGCTAAGCCTTTTTTTTGGGTCTTTCGTTATAAACCTTGGTTCAAACTATAGATGCGTCTTGTGGCTATCTCAATATAACATTTTCCCCATTTCAGCATTTGACAGAGTCGCACAAGAAAAAGTCAACTAAAAATTTCAATTCCTAATTATCACAGATGATGTAGTGGAAGTGGAGTTTTTCTAAAAATTAAAGAAACACCAAAGTCGGAGAGATTTGGACCCATAAAACCAATAACTCGAGTACCAGACATTTTTAATGTCCATATTCGTGATCAGCGCACCTAAAACTATAAGGATTGTACAAAATTAAGGATCGTAAAAAATTTAACCCTACAAATTACAGAGGGACTGGACTACTATCCTTTTATATTTCTCGTCGTTGAGTCTGATATTGTATTCATTACCGCTAAATTTTATATTACCTTTTATCCCATTTTCTCATATTATCTAACATACTTTTATGTGCCAAAATAGTGTATCTAACATGTAAATCTTATCTTTTATTTCTTTGATTTGAGACTCCCAATTTCAGAAAGAAGACTGAATTCAAAAAGAAAATCGAAACTTCTCCAATTTATTCTCAAATGAAAAAAATCATTATGATAACATTGAGTTCCTAAGCTTCTCAAGATATGGAAAATATAGAATTCGTCATAAATATGACCAATTGAGAATATGATTCATGTGTCCTTGATTCTTCATATGTAAATTTCCGACGCTTTTTCGAATTTATTCAGATTAAAGTTTACATATTATAACTAATTATGATTAATAATAAATATTTTAAATCAGATCACCATTTACTAGGAAACCATTTCTTTGTTCCAAATTTGATATTGTATATTATTTCGTGTTTAACTCATATTACTGCAACGAAGGTTGAAATTTTAGTATAAAATTATGTAGTAGTTCCAATTTCTAATGAAATATTACAAGTTGCACATATACACTTCTCAGTACATCTTGCTAATTAGTGGTTAGGTATTATTATTGGAAGGTTGTGAAAATAAACCAGGATAATAATTATTTAATTAAAAATCCAATCATGAAAGCACTAAACCAGTCGTATTTAACATTAATCCCCACGAGCTAAACATCCACTTTGAAACCTTTCATTACTCTTCAACGATTCTGGCAAGTTCTCGTCGTGTTATGAGCATCCGAAGAGATTGAGGCTTACCCAAATGAATTAATGCATTTTCCATTCCCAACAAATGTTGAGAATGATAATATCAAATATGTTCACACAAGCAGTAACGTTACAATTGTACAATTACCGTCAACAATAAATCAAATATTCTTTTCTTAATAGTTTTGAAAAGATTTGATCTATTGCTTGATTCAATATTAAACATTCAATTCTTATTAATTCGTCGACCATTCAATCTTACATGTCACTCTATTTGATAAGTAGGCTCTTTATGCTGAATCTACAAATCACGTTTCCATGGAAAATATGTCCTATAATTTGTCACATATTTCCTTTATAAATTGTCGTTGCTGATTTTATTGGAGTTTTACCATTCTCTGCTCACATAATAATCAACAGGCTGTCATAGTAGATGAAGCATCGCCATGTAATGGATTTTATTACAAACAAAATTATTTGAAATATTAAATAAAATTTCCAACAGTTTTAGTGCTTACCGAATGTTCGAATAAAAGTAGCTGTATGTTTGAAATGAGAAAAACAGAACATTGGATATTCAGGCTATGACAAAACAAGTAGCTCGTGATTTTCAATAAGATACTCTAATGGAGGGCAGTGTTATGTGAAGTCATTCACATTGTAACATGTAAAAGATTAATTTATATTTACTTCCAATTTGACAAAGCAAGTAGCTCCTGATGCTTCTTTATGATTATTTTAAATGAAAGAATTTTTTGGAAACAAAATTGTGGAGCAATATTTATTTTGTTACATATTGTTCAAAGGATACAAATGATACAATCGTCATCTAAAGCTGAAAGAATGTCTTGAATAATGATTATTTGTAATGTTATAACTACAAAAACCGTCCATCTTCCTAGGATGTTTTAGAAAGGTCAATGAATTCGTGAGTGTAAGCAATCAGGCGAATATAATCTGAGAGCTCCAGCGTATGTTTCGGAGCTAAACTACAAACATGGAACAGCACTCCAGAACAGGTCGAATCTGTGCTTTGCAGATTTTGAAGGAGCTACTGGAATATAAACAATTTTTTGGCGGCACGGAATAGAAAATCAAGTTTCTATGAAGCGGTTTTCGCAATGGACGTCACTTGATTGTCCCAGGAGAAGGTGCTGTTGATGATGATACCAACCATGAATATGAAGAACTTGATAGGATTAGTTGTACCTGACATCATCTTATTAGGGATTATGGGATCCGCCTTCCTGGAGAAAGTACAAGCTTCAGATCTGGTTTGCCTTAATCTCTACAAATTATCAGATCTCGCTTCCAAAATCATTCGCAGATCTTCATTAATTGCTTCAACATACCTCTGTCTTGCTCCTTCAGCTTCATTGGATGATATAGGAGCTCTAGATTGAAAAGCGGTACGGTGTATCATCGTTTGCAAAGCTGTGGATGGAACAGGAGGTCACTTTCAACAGATTGCTCATATGGAACAGAAACTGGTCCCTGTGGAACACCATCATTAATAGCCACTGCATCGAAGGAGTTTTTGCCAACCGCCACATGGAGTGAAATATGTGAGATAAATACGAAAGTAAACGTCAAACCATATGAAAGAAATTTCCCAAGAAGGACTCGGTGCCTGACTCGACCAAATTCTTTGGAGATATCCTATGCTACAGCTATTCCTTCAGGTATGAAGTGGGTGCAGTAAACCGTCCAACTTGAATGCACAATAACTTCAGTTTCTGAAGTTTTGCAAAGGACCAGCAACCAAAGCAAAAAGAAAATAATAGTTATCTAACTTGTGTTAGTTTGAATTACCAAATCTTCATATGATGAATCAACATCAAACTGCGGGAATCAGCTCTTAAAGTCAGGCGGTTTGCCCTAAGCTGACCCGTGGTTCTGGTGGAGGCATAGGAATAGAAACACACACTTATAAAAACTATACTTTACTTAATGTAGAGCTCGACGTCATTACGGACTTAATGTCTTGCTCTACGAAATAATAACAATACAAATACTAATGTACACGATGAGTTAAATGATACAATGATTCTGATTACAATATGTATATGCTTATGTTCTACTTATGATATACATAATAATCTAATGTGATGTTATTGTTATTATGTCCTAGTTAATCTAGTCTTAGCATATACATCGATTCATCAAGAACTACCTGGAGATACCATGTTCTGTATGTCAAGGTTATCTTGTGCTAAACAATATGTAAGTAAACATATTGCTAGTGGGTCAGTTATGAGTTATCAACATATGCTTAATAACATTACTAATAGAAACAAGATCGCATTCTATGATTTGGGGATTTTAGGTAATCTCGTATAGGGATGGAAGATTCCTATACTACAAACGAATCAAGATGGGCTTCTGTATTTGTTAATATAATAATAATGTTGTTGGATTATTGATGAGAAGTGAGAGGTTTCATTATAGCATCGCATTAAGGAACCTCAGACTGTAATGGGCGGTGTCCATCTCGTCATGTAGAATATTTCTTTATTATTACATGTATAAACAAATAAATGTTCATCATCGAATATCAAATTTTCTAATTATCAATTGATTTTACTAAATCAATACCGCAAGTAATAGTAGAAAACCAACCAGACCGTATTACAAGTTATGGTAGTCAGAACCTACGTCCAATAACATGCTAAGGGTAGAACTGAAACAGTGCGGCGAAACAACGTGGGCAGATGATGATCCACGTACACATTATCTTGATAATAGTGTTGCTATACAAACAGGCCTTAGAAGCGCCCCACCGGTCATTAAGGGAAACTTGAACCGGTCAACTTGATGTCTCACTTTCTAGCTGACTGAAGTCGATCAAACGATTGCCCTGGAACAACGTCCCCACCGCGTGTGTCTGTTCATTCTTACGGATGCCGTAAAGCTCAGCGCTTCGTTTCTTGTCTTATTTAATGATCAAATCTCCGTCAATTATTTCACTTGTTTCTCTATAAATGGAATTATATGGTCGGAACGATACCCTCTACCTACTCACACAATTATATAATCAAATTAATGTTCTTGCTTTATTTAGAGTCTGGGAAACGTGCTCCGGAATTGTAATGAGCTAATTTATACTGTCACATAATGGAAAAACAAACATGCAATGGATTGACGCTCATTAGACTTCAGCAGTTCCGAAACTTTATTTAAATCAGATTTACTTAATAATTAACATTGTAATATATTATGTCATTACAACATCTTCAGACTAGAGTCTAATTTCTACATTGATCACTAGTCAACTCTTGGTACAGAATATTCGAAATTTCAAACTATTCTGAAGTACACAACACTACTGAATCATTAACGAAAATAGACTGTTATTACTTGGAAGCGGATGAAGGAAATTGCATTGTAATTATGGACAAAGAAGTAGTAGTTTGGTGAATATAATGGACAATGAAGGCCCATATGAACCGATTTCCATAAGCCCTTTATCTATATGCATCAAATCGCTAAATCAAACATTAAAATCCTGTACCAACCTCATCATCATCATTTGTGGGGAGGGGGCTTAACCCCCAAATGCACTTAGGCCTCTTAGTTGGGCATATTGTGCGCCCCGTGGTCAGAAGCCTATTATATTCTAGCAGGCTTATGGCCAGCCAGAAAACCAGAATATTGGCAGTTACGGCTCCCATAAGTTCTTCTGGGGGCATTTTTATTCTCCGAAGTGTCGGTACCCAAGGGATTTTAATGCTGGGAATTCCAACAGGATGTGAGAGGCAGTTTCTTCCGCCTCTCCGCATTTCCTACATATTGGGTCATCTGCGATGCCCAAAGTGTGAGGATGCTTGTTGAGACGACAGTGACCGGTCAGGATTTCAGTCATCTCTCTGATGTCCCTTCTGTTCAGAGAAATGAGTTTCTTTGAGAGCCTAGGCACAGGCTCTTTGATGAAGAGCTTGGCCTGCCTCATGCATGGTGATTCTCGCCACAGCTTAGATCACTCTTTATTGATTTAGCCCAGAAGTGCGAGACCCCCTACACAGTTTGATAAAGCGACCTTTGGCTCCGGCCCGATAGGGGCGCTAGACGACCCTCGCTTGGCCAGAGAGTCGGCCATTTCGTTTCCTACAACTCCGCTGTGTCCTGGGACCCAGATGAGTTGAACTTTATTTCTCCTGGCTAGTTCAGCCAGTGTATCCCTGCATTCTTTGACAAGCCTTGATGTGACTCTGGGTGATTTGAGAGCTCCCAGAGCCGACCGGCTGTCTATGCAAATATATATGCGCCTATTTACATAGTTTCTTCGCAGGTTTTCCATGACACAAGTCAGTATTGCGTAGACCTCCGCCTTAAAAACCGTGCAGTAAGCGCCTAGAGTCACTGAGATAGTGATCCTTAGCCTTTTCAGGTACACTCCCGCCCCAGAAGCCTGACCTACCTTGGACCCATCTGTGAACCATACGACCCCACCTGGTGGCAGTAGGGTGAGAGTTTCGTTGTTCTAATCTCCTCTATCCGGGATGAGAATTTTGGGAGAAGTGAGACATCTAGCAGGAATCACGCTATCTTGCTTCATTTCTGGTATGGGGCATATAGAGATTGCCTCTCTTGAAATCGATGAGTGTCCACGTGAGTGGTGCGTATCAACCTCAGTGATCTCGAATAATTTGAAATAAAAAACTAAACTTACTAATCCCAATCTTCCTAAACTGTATTGCTTACCTTAAATTCATAAGCCGGGTAATTGCATGAGACTAATAATTTCAAACATTAATTGTCTCACGTTTAACTTAGCAAACTGGCCAGTGAATCAAGTTAGCAACTTTCAATCCCCACCACATTTGTCTTCAGGAAATTCTTTGGAATTTAAAAAAATTCAAAAGACCTCAAACTTAAGCCTGGTGATATATGAATCCAGGAGTAAATAAATATTCCAGAGAAAAGGCTTTCAAACAGTAATGTCCCCTATACAAACTGTTCAGGATATTTGAGCATCACATCTTTAAGTACGGAGCAAAATTATTCGACAATAATTTCTATTCCTGGCCAACATTTTTCTAAGCGAACTTAAAACCCTCTGAAAATCAAAATTAAATCAGCTTACAAAAGTTTGGCACAAATATGTCCATGATATTTTCATGTTTATAAGTAAAGATTTCGATCTACTTGGTTTTTTGATGACGCTTAATAAGCAATTTGATTCAATTAAATTTACTTCAGCATTACAAAGCAATAATCAGCTTCCTTTTTCGACATTATTATCATCAAAGACTGTCACCATTTCGAATCCGACATATACAGAAAACTTACTCAAATGAATATATATGAGTCCAGTGGATTGATGTACACTAATCAATTATAAAATAGCTCCATTTAATAGGTCCTGTTTATAGATTATTAAACGTTCCTTTTAAATAGAAAAATTATAATAACCAAGTTTAGAACCTTCAGCAAATAGCGATGGACAATGGTTATAACGAATCTTTGATAAATAAGATAATTTCTAACCAAAAACAGAGAATGGAACGCAATCAACTAGCCAAGTTAAAGTCATTACTTCCAAATAATTCAATGAAATTCGAAAGTTTTCCATATCATCCTTCAGTGATTAATAAATTCCTTAATTTGTTTCATAAATTTGCAATTAAACCCGTTTATACATTCAAGAACAAGCTAAAAAACCATTTAGACGATACCTCTTGATTGCAGCATCTACTATGGGTTCCAGAGTATTTCGCTAAGCGGCACACGGAAAAACTTATTGTTGCCGTCAAGTGCCAACATAAATCCTGGTAGCAGTGTTCCCAAATTCAGACATATTCTGAGGTCCTTCTACAATAGTCACAAAGTTCAGCTTGAATACTTTTATACTTTTGAATGACATCCACGTATCATGTAAATTCTGTTTGATTTATTTAAATTTAATTTTGTTTTAGTTTGATGAGGTGGCATTTGGCGGTGTCAAGTACCCATCCTGCCTTTACCTACACTATTTTTCCACTTGAACTAGGAGGACGGCTCATTTAGCCGAAGGGTTAAAACAGAGTGATTCAGAGGGCCGAAAAGATCGGCTTATGATATATCATAATCTACTATCCACTATCAGTATTTTTCCACTTAAACTAGGGGGACACTCAGTGTGCTGCGCATATGCCAACAGGGTTAAGACGGAGTTAGTCAGTGTGCAGAAATTATCGACTAATGCTTCAGCATATGCCAATCAATAATGCGAGCCGCAGTCTGTCTAGGCTTAAGATACGGCAAATCGGAGTGACCGATGAAGACCGTGAGTCGCGGTCCGTCTAGTTGAGCGAGCTTAATTATTTTTCCTACATTCGGCCAGACAGTTAGCGCACCGAACAGTGCGCGAATAGCGTCGAGTATTTCGTCGGATCCAAAATGGCTTAAGGTACGAAATTGAATTTACAAACCAGTAAATTTAACCCATCGGATCGGTATTCAGTGAAAATGTATAAGCATAGAGATTATTCATTGGTTCATAGGTTACTTGTGATGTAAATTATTTTCATATATATGAATAATCAATTAAAAGTTATAAAATAGTACATATTTCAAAAAATCCGACTCGAAAGGGTTTGATGTATTCAACAATGTTCTTCTTGGAATGTTTACTATTTTATACGAATTACTCTTGAAACCCGCTGATTCTAATCTCTTAATTCACGGAATCCATTTGAAATGAAACATTTGGTTTGTGTCGTCTCGAGTAAGCCACATTTTCGGTCGACGTGTCGGTAACAATGGCTCAACCGCAGCAAAGCAAAGCACGATCGGCGACCGTTAGAGAGGGATGCGTAAGGATCATGTTTGAGAATTTATGGTCATAATCCGCTTTGCACAAATTAGTTGTTAATCTCTCACAGTGGCCGCGTTTCTCGCATGGAATCACACGCAGAATGCAGCTTGTCGGTAGCTGAATACTAATCATGCAACTATACAGCTTTCAAGGAAACTCTAGTCTCTATATCGCTCCCTGGTACTGCCAGGAATGTTGCGTAAATGCACCAAGTAGAAGCAAATATGTTTGCTCTTAATTGAGTACTTATCTGAAATTACCACTGATAATTCTTGATTATTTTTATAACACCTGATGCTCTTTCTCATAGCCAGTCCATCATCATCAAATGAGATGCGGTTATATACACAGAGAGATAATCAGTGCAAAAAATGACAATTTTCGTTTTTTTGGGTTCTCTTTGGATAATTAAGTTTGCTCACTGATTGTTTTTCCTCGATAATTGTTTCATAAGCAGAATATTTTTCTCCTACACAGCAAGTAGCCCCAGATTTAGTACTACAAAGTTGTAACCGTGCAATGAAGTGAATAGTGATTGTTTTTAGTGACTAATAATATGTATCACACATAAGTTTGGAAAAACTTGTTTCTGAAAATAATTTTTTTTGTATACTTCGACTACACGATAGAAAAACCTATAATGTTCGAAGAACATCTGTGAGCCAGCGAAGGAATGTTGGGAGAGAAAATACGCATTCGTATTTTTCTTGAAGGTTTGGAGGTTATAAGCATAGGAAAAAACCTAACAAGGTCTCGAGTTTGACAGTGAAGTGGTGGCTAGTTCAAGTTCCTCTAGTCCCTATCAGCAACGAATGATTGCAATGAAGGGAGGAGTTTTTATGCAACAAAGGACAACATTTGAATCGCACTGGGTGTACAGAATCAAACTTTAAGTTCATGGAATAGCCAACTTGTTTGTATAACTTAGGTAGAACCAAGGCTGCAGTAAGTTCTAACCTGGAGACAGTGATTGTCATAAGAGAGGACACTTTGGATTGGTCTATAATAATGAAATATGGATTTTTTTCCAGATGCATCAATGCTTCAGATGTACAGACAAGCACCGCAGGCGTATGTAGAAGCATCTGCAAACCCATGAAGTTTACAGCTGACAAAACTGTCAGGTAGAACACATCTAGGAATTTTCAATGTTCTAGTTGAGATAAGTCCCTATGAAATCTTCCCCAAGGATTTTCAATCCCTTCGGGTAATTCTTAATCTAAATTAACCTTCATAGATCAAAGTTTCTGGATGATTAATTTTGCTATAATGACACATCGGGACAGAAAGCCAAGCGAGATACTAGATAAGATGGAACTCTTTGTAATTTCTCCAGATATTGTCAAATCCCTGAGACAATATTCAAGGTTGTCAGATGAAGGTGTCCAGTACAAACCAAGAGTTTTAGTGCATTCCGGACCTGGAAAAATAGACTTGGCTCATCATATCATTCCGAGCTAACAATTTCAATGCTTCGAATTTATTTGATGACAATTTTCTCAATAGAAAATGGACTGATTGTAAGCATGATGATACCTGAAGACATAGTTTATTTACTTATTCGACGGAATCGCCACTATAAAGAAAATCATCGACTTAAAAATCCTCGTATATTGCTCTACTTGCTCGAGGGAAGTGTATAAGAAAGTCTATTTGGAATCTCTCGCGGTGGAACAGCCACGAGATTTCTGACGAACACCGACCATGGAAATATCTATTGAATGTAGAGAGATATCCCACCGTTCTGCTATGTACTAGAAGTCGAATCCAAAAACTTCAGCGTATGTTTGGGAGCCTAACTCCAAACATGTAATAGTACTCCAGGATAGGTCGAATCTGTGCTTTGTAGATTATGAGGAGCTGGTGCGGTTTCCGCAATGAACCTCACATGATTGTTCCATTAGAGGGTGCTGTTGGGGGTGATCTCGAGCATTGTTATGGAAAACTCCAAAGGAATAGTTATACCTGACATCATCATATTAGAGATTGGGGGATCCGCCTTCCTGGAGAAGACGGAAGCTTTTGTTTTGATTACATTAAACTCTACTACATTAGAGATCCCCATTTCAAAATCTTGGCCGAATCTCCATTGATTGCGTCAACCTGTCCCTATCTCGCTCCCTCGGCTTCATTGGATGGTATGAGAGAGCGGTATGGAGTGTATCATAATCTGCGAAGCTGTGAATGGAACAAGTGGTCACTTCCAGCAGAGGAAGCAGGAACAAAGTTGGTGCCAAGACAAATATCTGTGGAACATCAGCGTTAATAGCCATGGTATTGAAGGATACTCCGTTAACTACCACATGGAGTGATCTATCTGAGATAAAAATTAATAATAAGCTACATTGTTGAGGCGGCAAACCATATGACGGATGTTTCCCAAGAATGCTTTGGTGCCAGACCCGGTCAAATGCTTTTGAGATATCCAATGATACAACTACAGATTCCCCATCTTTTTCAATAGATTTCTGCCAAATATGTTTTACGTAGCAAGCAGGTCTTCTGATGATCTCTGCTGATGAAAGCCATATTGCCAGTCATTCACAATTTTGTAGCTTTCTAGGTATTTGATGAGCTCGATGTTGATTGCTTTCTCCATCACAGATAATAGTGCATTAAGTCCATAATTCTTGTAATTAGTTGCACTCTGGCTGGAAGGAAACACACCAAGTTTGTATGAAAGGGTAAACAACCTGCAGAAAACTGGTGTTAATTCAGGCCCACATTCCTAGAGAACGACAGGTGGAATTCCGTTGGCCACATGGACTTTTTTGTATTGAGATCAAGCAGAATGTACCTAATTGTGCGCTGATAAAAGACAATTTCAGGCATATGAATATCGATGGCAGCAATATTTGGAGGGGTCTTCCCTTGTAGATTCAAAATTGAATTTGCTGCAAATATTCCAGCAAAAAGGTTGACTTTTTTGTCATGACCTAGCCAATGTGCCATCATCTTTGGTTAGAAAAGGGAACGAGCTGGAAGGGAAATTCGTACCAATTGCTTTGGTGAAAGTCCAAAACGAACGTGAGCCATTCGGACATTCGATAAGCTTTGATCTTATTTTGGCATTATATGCCTCTTTTGAAACGTTTTTGTTTCATTGCTCTTATTTCTGCCTCCAACATATCTTGTTCTGGTCTACGGACGTGAGTTTCCGCGATGGCATGATGTTTATTTTGGAGCGACGACCCTAGACCAGATTTTATTGAACCATCGTTCACCAGATGATAGTGGTTATTTGGTATGAGGTATGTAAGTTTCCGACCGACTATTCAGTTGGTTGCGTTGCAAATTCTATGCATGTGAGTTAAGAGAATACTACCCTCCGAATATATGAAGAATATTCACCTTCGAGTATAAGATTGATATTCAATCCCATACTTTATATTTATGTTGCAATGCTCCGCAACATTTGAATCTTTTGAATAATTATATTTATACTTATTCCTGGGTTTGATTTGTATGTCGAGTCGAGACTCACTACTCAATGAAACCGCCACTGATTATCGGTTTTTCGCGATAGCTCCCTTTATTGTTAATAAGTAATATTAATAAAACATAAGCTATCATATATAAAAATGAAATGTTGTATCCCTCGATCAAAATCCTGACTACGCCTTTGGCTTTCATGTACAATAATTATTGCACTAATCTACCTTTAATGGCTTGCAGATATATTATATTAAATTTAGCCTCAGTATAGTAGTTCTGAACTTTATTAGATGTCGTCATAGCCAGGTAATGATGCGCTGATAAAAATGTAACATATGTTCCAAGCACGTAACAGTTAGTACTTGTGTGCTTGTTACGGTTGCTAACATCTATCTTATTATTCCATATTATACTAGCCACCATAAAAGATACCGTCTATCGTTAGAATTGTAAATGTTTGAGCTTTCATTGCCTACGTGAAAAAAGCAGCCATTCGGCATTCTTGTACTTAATTTTAGACATATACGAAATGGTAATTTTGAACATGCTACGAATAACTCCTTTGCAGAAAAGGACATTTCGACAATTCTATTCTATCATTATAACTCGACTTTTTTATTAGTATATTATTCACTTTTCAATCCTTTTATTTCTATACTTTCAGTTTCAGAATTTAACCTTATCTTTGAATTTCACCTTGTTTTAGGCAGAAGTGGGTTTTGACTAAAAGTAAACGTGTACCTTTCGCTGCTGAATTCTATCAGTTGTTCAAGTGTAGAAACCTACCTTTTAATTCCACGTATCCAGAAAGCACAGTTGCATTGTTATACTATTTTATTCCTTCCTGTTCTCTATGAAAAGTCAAAATATTACATAATTACACATTATACATGCTAAATACAAAAATAAAGCTTCTTGGCAAGTTACCGAGAAACTTACCAATAATAATGATAATCTCCTGCTTATACTAGAATTGATATGAATAATTTAAAGTTGATGAGGAAAGTTCAGATCAATATAATAAATAATCATTGAAATCAAACAATACTATAAATTCTGGTGGAACTAGCGAAAATCCAATTTATATGCATGATATTCATGAAAAAAAAATTAAAATATAATTTTTATGCTAAAAATACAAAATCTGTATTTACTGATCGTATTTCTACTCAGTTTTTGAAAATAGTCAAATTCTTCATAACCAAACCATTGCAACACATAATCAATTTAATTTTATATGAACAAAAATTTTTGCAGAGCAACTAAAGAGCTCTATTGTCACGTTACTTTTCAAAAATAGGCTACAAAAGTAGATTCAGTAGTAAACGACCTATTTCTATTCTAAATTTCTAACATTTTTGAAAAAAGTGTAGCAGTGAGATTAACAAATTTTTTAAGTTCAATCTGATTTCATCGCATCGAAAATGCATTATATACAAAACAAATGACATTTTTCTTGATTTTTTAAAACATTGCACCAATGTTTTTATTCGAGAAATTTTTCAAAATGGGAATACGTGGAAATGCGTTTGATGTGTATATGAACTATTGTAGGCTACTATTTTATATATAACTACCACTCAACATAGCGATGTCAAACGATAATATAATCGCAGTATATAGTGGTTACTCTTACGGACTAATAGATCAAATCATAACTAAAAAACTATACAACTTAGCCATCAACTAAGTGTTTCCTACAATGAAACGAAACTATTCTTATGTTAGTATTACACATTTGAAGCCACTCACTTACAAAATTTCAAATTTTCTTACGAATTTAGATATTCACGTAACGTATAAAACGGAGAATAATTTAGCTTAGCTTATCAAAAATAATAAAGATAAATTATCCGATGAACACAAATATGGGGTTTTCAAGGTGACGTCTTGCACTATGATATACATCGGTCAGACAGGAGAGACCTTTAAAAAACGGATCATAGAACATAAGCGTAGTTTCATTAACAATAAATCGGATTCAACTTTTGCGGAACATTGAATTATGGAAATCCATAACTTTATTGATAATTTCAAAATTTTAAACGTTTAGAATAAAAGTAATAAACTAAATTTGCTGGAATCCCTAGAAATTAATAAATATAAGTCCGATAACCTATTCAACAATCAACAAATACTTAGTTCTCTCTTAATAAAGTTGTATAATTAGGTTTTTCCGTTTGATATCAGCTTATCGTTCAATGGGTTAAGCCCAATTGAATAAAATTGCAATATCTTTCCATGTTAAGATTATCATTAGAGTTATATATTAGGTGAATCTTTTGTAGTACTTTGTAATATTTGTTTAAAAAAGCTGTGGTGTTAGCGAAACTATAATTACGTTTATTTATTACACCAGTTAAAATCGATTAATTGTTATTTTAATTAATAGTTAGTTTATATTTATTATTCTATGTAATTTATTCACCTTATAAGGAGGTGGTAACATTTATTGGGCTTAATTCGGATACCACACTATCTTGAACAAATCACATTAATATATTAGCCTCACTAGGAATTTTAGGTTGTCAAATGCAGAATTAAGAAATAACACGTCAATAGTTGACTAAATGTATATTATGCTTTATATATTCTATCTTTAAGTATGGCATCATTTTTGGGGTAATTCTGTAAACGTCAACTGAATTCCAATACTACAAAGAAAGATTTATGAGGAACGTATTCAATTTGAAACAGAAAAATAGCTGTAGGCCCTATTTTAAAGAATACAATTTACTTACACTTACATCAATTTATATTTTGGAATGTACCTGTTCTATTCGCAAACATTTCACTTTCTTTTAACAAATTGAGCCTCATGAATATGAAGCGCGGTATAAAAATTTATTGAAAACAGATCAATCTTATTTGTCGCAGTTCCAAAGAAGTAAAATGCGTAAAATTTATAACCGTCTCCCAAATAAAATAAAACAGAAGAGAAAGAGTGATTTGAAATTTAAAGGCGTTAAAAATAAAGAATTGATCATCGTTTTCATAATAGCAAATTCTAATTTTTAGCCTTGAGTTTTTCTTGAATGTCATTCTATCATTTTAATTTATGATGTATAAATTATTACTATTTTAATATGGCCTGTTCCTTGACTATAATGAGTTTCTTGAATGAAGCTATATTGTATTGTCCATTCTATGTATTTATATGTGTTTATCTTCTATTGGTTTTATCTTGTATTATTATAAGTAGGCATTTTTTTATTTATGTACCACAGAAGATTAATTATGGATTTTAACTTAAATGAGATTATGTTTTTGATACAATAACTAAGCTTATTAAATGAATAAAAATCCACCTGGACACTATAGTATTGAGTCACAACACCCTAAGCCCTAAGCCGTTGATTGAAAGCTTCCTACCAACTCCTAAGCCAAGCACCAAACGTAGAATCAAAATGATCCTATTTTTTAACTCCACCTACCAGAAGATTGTTATGGACAAAAGTGGATCTCTCGAAAACCAGATAGTATTTGTTGAGTTGCAATTCACAGTCAAAAAGGCATTCGTCTTTCTTTAATTGCTGATTTACCCAAAATTGATGCCAAACAGTTGAATAACATACAACTCTCTACCATGTGGAAGACCACAGAAACTAGAAAGAATAAGCCCAACTTCAGGGTTTGTTGGAAGTTAACTCTTCACTAGACTTATCCACACATTGTCACATATTTTTTCCTCAATCTGGAGAATGTTTTTTTTAAGCTAAAAGTTCCAAGGTATTGAAAGATAAGTCTGGTCAGTGCAGATGCACTATTTAAAACACGTGGAGATGAATGATGAATTTTTTAGCATCAACAACCGGCAGAAATAATGTCACAATTTTTAATAGTCGTAATTAAAATCGAAAACTGGTTGACACAGTTTCACTGCAGTTTCTGACAGTTTGTACATGAAACGCAATCGTTGCATAACTATATATAACGACTAAATGATACATCTCGGTCATTCATGAAACTTTAAATAAAGCTAAGGCCAATGTGGAATTACTTATTCATTATTTCCATTTAATAATTGGAGTGAATGACACTTAAATTACAATGCATTAACAGTTGTTTCAACGCTCACTGACATCCTCAGAATGTATTATTCATTTATTGTGACAATGTCACATGTCACTATGGTGGAACAATTGTTAGTATATTCTTCTCTTCATTTGGAAGATGTTCACTGTATATCTAGTAGAGTATGTGAAACCAAAAAATAAGTGATATCGGTAAATTTTTTATGATTTAACGCAACCTCACGGAAAATGTTTGTTTTGGTGTATGAAATAAAACTACATCCTAAATTGACCGCAACCCCGTTTTTTGCCATTTTGGGGTATTTTGAACATTTTTTTAAGGGAAAAAATGGTGTCTCCAGCTGTATTGGGAATTGAGAAACCAAACTCGAAACCTCTTATTGTCAATGCTTAAGGAACTTCCAGTTCAAATTTCAAGTTAATCTGACCTCCCCCTTCCTCGCAATAGATGTATATGTATACATAAATACATGGGAACTTGCGTGACGGCTAACTCAAGCAGTTTTCAACCGATTTAGCTGAAATTTGAAGTGAAGGTAGGTTTTATGCTTTCAAAACTGTCCTCCAAATTTCAAGTTAAAATATTGAACAGTATCTGAGAAATTCGAGTTTAAGTCAATTTCTTAGCTAATTTTCAAAAAAAAGCCGTAGGGTAGTTCATAAATAATAATTAAACACCCTGGGACGAAGCAGTTAATTTAAAAATTTCATAGGCATCTTACTGATGAGTCCACCTTTTCTTTTTTTTCTTTTTTTATTTTTTTTTCTTATTTTTTCTTAATTGTAGGTACATATCCATTCAATATTATTGATGTCTTCTCTTCCGACCACTTGAACTCGCCAAGCTGTATACACTGGAAGTACTGCTGGAAATACTACTTGCCTCAGAATCTGTCACCTAAAATAGTATCATATTGCTTATGTAGTATAAAAACGATGATTATCACGTGAAAATATATGCAAATACCTACATTTTGACGCCAAGCAGATGTCAATCGGATGAAAAGGACATTGTCTCAATTTGGAAATTTGCTAAAAAATTGACTTAAGCTCGAATTCCTCGGAAACTATTTAATATTTTAACTTGAAATTTGGAGGGCAGTTTTGAGGGCATAAAACCTATCTTCAAATTGGTTGAAAACTGCCCGAGTTAGCCGTCACGCAAGTTCCCATGCATATATGTATATATATATACATCTATTGCGGAAAAGGGGGAGGTCGGATTAACTTGAAATTTGAACTGGGAGTTCCTTAAACATTGACAATAAGAGGGTTCCAGTTTGGTTCCTTAATTCCCAATACAACTGGAGATAGCAGTTTTTTTTACGAACTTCCCCTAAAAATGTCCAAAATACCCCAAAATGGCGAAAAAAAAGGCGTTGCGGTCAATTTAGGACGTAGAAATTTTGGACATACACCAAAACAAACATTTTCCGTGGGGTCGCGTTAAATCATAAAAAATTTTTGATCAAAATGTTCCACATACTCTACTAATCATGTTCTTGCTGTCGAACACTGGTTACTCATTGAGGCACCGGAAAATTTGCTCTCGCGGAATGTAGATTCGTGATCATTAATGCCTCGCATGAAAGCGAGAACTTCTAGTTCTAGCTCTCGTACCGGTCACGAGAGCGAGACCGAGACGCAAAACGAGAGTATACAAGCTTTAGCAAAAACGAGTCCGATAGTTTTAATGTTGAGAATCAGTTCAATCTCAAACATAATTATTATTGCTATTACTATGATTCCGTAATACATAAATTAACATTTACCGCTGAAAACTTTACGTACTTTTAAATTGCATAATTACATTTCGACCTAATTAATTACATAACAAGGGTCAGAAAGGTATTCGTACTCACGTACGCCCATTTTCACCCTAATTCTAATATTATATATTCCGCGCCACTGATGACATGTTCTAAACGCGTGTTTACGCCAGATGTGATCTGGGCCAAATATATTCAACTATAATGACTTCCTGTGGAGAGACAATTATATTCCACAGCAAGATGCATTTTGAAATACTGAGCATTCATTTAATTTTTTTCCAATGAGCAGTAGGTAGGTACCTACTAGCTTGAAACCCTGAAGAATTTCAGAACTAGAAAGTTTATTTAATTAGACCAGAAAATGTGTAAAAATAATAATCCAGAAGCGTCTGTTTTTCCTCATTCAATGTTCATTTAACTCTAACAACAATTTATAATAATGCTCAATATGTAGAGCTTGGATTTAGGAATCAATTCTGGAAGAACACTGAAAACAGTAAATATAATCGGAAATTAGGATAGTAATTATTAGAATGATGAATTTGATGCTTGCATTGTGATACCAGAGAATATAATATAGGACCGTTCTCTGTTGTATGGGCAGAACTCTAATCCGAATTAACTAGTTCTTTTCAATATTATAGCCACCCCAGTTTGATACAACGTTTCAGGTATTAGTGGATTATTTACATAAGCCTCCTATATTACCAAACCAAAACGCTTTGTTGTCAACCACAAGGGGTAGGCTTTCATGGCATCATCATTAGAGCCGTATTTGTTTGTCTGTTAAATCCACCGTAACAAAGATCCATACTAAAAAGTAACTAAGAGGCTGGTAGATAATACAATTGCTCAGAAACACTAATTGATGTCGCTTCCATTTGTTTAGCATATAAAAGTGTATGAATATTAACTATGTATGGACTTCTTTTTATGAAACACAAACTGATAAGTTTTTGATGCGAATGCTGAAACGGTAAAAAGTATACAATAATTTTCGAGCTCACAGTATCATTTCAGATATGCATGACTCAAGGTAGTTGATCCAGTAAAACAGAGTTACAAAATAATCGTCAATAATGTTTCACATCAAATGATCTCGAGGAATTATATCACAGTATTATTTCAGATATGCATGACACAAGGTAGTTGGTCCTTAATGTTTTACATTAAATGATCTCGAGGGATTATATCACTGTATCATTTCAGATATGCATGACTGAAGGTAATTGGTCCGGTAAGGTAGAGTTACAAAATTATTGTCAATGATGTTTTACATCAAATGATCTCGAGAGATTATATCACAGTATTATTTCAGATATGCATGACACACGGTAGTTGGTCCTTAATGTTTTACAATAAATGATCTCGAGGGATTATATCACAGTATTATTTCAGATATGCATGACACACGGTAGTTGATCCTTAATGTTTTACAATAAATGATCTCGAGGGATTATATCACAGTATTATTTAGCATGTGCATGACTTGAGGTAGTTGATCCGGTAAGTAGAGTTATAAAATAATCATAAATAATGTTTTACATCAAATGGTATCGAGGGAATATTTCACAGTACTATTTCAGATATGCATGACTCAAGATAGTTGATACGGTAAGGTAGAGTTACAAAATAATCGTCAATTAACTTTTACATCAAATGATCTCGAGGGATTATATCACAGTATTATTTCAGATATGCATGACTCGAGATAGAAGAACCTCAATGTTTTACATCAAATGATCTCCAGGGATTATATCACAGTATTATTTCAGATGTGCATGACTTGAGGTAGTTGATCCGGTAAGGTAAAGTCACAAAATAATCGTCAATAATGTTTTACATCAAATGATCTCGAGGGATTATATCACAGTACTATTTCAGATATCCATGACTCAAGATAGTTGATCCGGTAATGTAGAGCTACAAAATAACAGTCAATAATGTTTTACATCAAAATCAGGGATTATTTCACAGTATTATTTCAGATATGCATGACTCGAGGTAGTTGGTCCGGTAAGGTATAGTTACAAAATAATCGTCAATAATATTTTACATCAAATGATCTCGAAGGATTATATCACAGTATTATTTCAGATATGCATGACTCAAGGTAGAAGAACCTCAATGTTTTACATCAAATGATCTCGAGGGATTATGCCGGATTTTTTTTACCGGAATTGTCAACGTGAGTAGTCTTGTACAATCTGACAACGCTGAATTATAGTCAGAACAGTGTCTCCTGGCGTGTTTCCTAGAAGATCGACTATGCAAAATATAAACTCTTGATATTTTGGTAGATATAGACAATAATAACGGTTTTGGGGGGAGCCAAAACATATACGATTTTTGTTAAGAGTGAATCCTTTCACAAATCGACGTTTTAAAAACAATAGTGACATTTTTTGTTAGCTTGAACCTGGTGACAAATTTTCCAAGCTTTAGTCCGAAAATTTTAAGTAAGGGGGACCAAAAGCAACAGCAATAAAGATAAAGATCTGAAATTTCAGGAGGTGGTAGGTAATAGTGAAACACAAAATCACTAGTTAGATCCCCACCAACATACAATTAAGTGGAATAAACAAAGAAAACAATTCCCAAAAGTTATGCATGGAAATTAACTTTGCAGTACCGTAAAATATTATATTTTGATCATAAAATATAGGTAGCTACCCCAATTTTTTATTTTGATATCTCGAAGAGGTGGCGACCAAACAGTTTTTTTTATTTTCAGGTTTCTGGAGAATGCAGGTAAAGGTAGGTATTTTTATCCTTCAAGGCTTCTCTACAAGACTGTCTGATTGTGTAACCTGGAATAACTATGTTATACCCTTTTTTGTAACTATTTGCATCAACACTTTTTCCATGCATTATTTAGCCATACTCACGTTTGAAATAGATACGCATAATATGCAAACGTTTATGATGGAACATTTTGGAAGTTTTTAAAGCAAATATACAACTACTGAATTATTGACAAGTATTAGCGAATTACAGCTATCGATTTGATTATTTAATATTATATTACTATTGTTTTTTGAATGTAAAATATCGGGATTAAGGGTGCAAGTGCTAATCACATAATTGGAGTCCTCCTTTTTGAGTATGTAACCTTTCAAATGTTCTTGGAATCCTAAACTGATACTCCGACAAGTTTGTCCTACATACAAGGCATCACAGTCATCACAACTCAGGCTATGAACTCCACATTTCTTTAATTTATCTGTTTTAGATTTTGAATTATAAGTATAAATTATTTATTGTTTTGAGGGAGATGTTCTTATTCTCTTCTTTAAGAAATTGAGACGTTTTTTGTGAATGTTTATCAAAACATATGCATGCGAATGAATTTCGCGCAAGAAGTGTATACCATACAAGATATACAAACTATATTATAGATTTCACATAAATTCTATAAAAAGCATGATATTTGCACAGGAAGATCGGTAAAAGCTTTCCCAAACAAAAATACATAGGGATTTGTCCTCTTGCGCACACATTGTATTGTGCATTTGCTCGTATTCAATGGTATTAACCATAACCATTACATACTTGTATTTATTATTGCGTTTCATTTGAAAGTTTTGATGCCCTAATCACTTCTATGTTCCGAAAGGTCAGTCTTTTTTTGTCAAGAATCAACAATTTAACATTTTGAGTACCACACGTTTTTCTATAAATTCGGAAAATGTTTAGGCGATGCATGAGAAAACAAACCGAATGAATGAACCGGGTTCAAGTCGTTGCAACATACGAATATTATTATTATTATTTTGAATTAAATACATAATCGCAATATCGAAAGTTTGACTGATCGCCTGCATCGAATATTATTAATATTACTTTTCAATAAATTTCAAAATTAATAACCGTACACCTTAATTTATGAAGTACCTGTTTGGAAACATTCCGTAAAAATAATTTCGGACATGCAATGTATTAATAAAAGTTCACGAGAAACCGGTATAATAAAAAATAAACGATTCTTCTAAAACTGTACGTCGGTGTTAAGTTGTCGGTTGTTAAATAATGAAGGGTTCAGGCACGATGCAACTCAACGAAATGACTTCATTATTTCCTTTTTACTTCGAAAGGCAGCTACGTTGTATCTAACTAATTAATGTCCTGGAAGAAAATTATATTTATATGCCTGTAAAACTTTTAGATTTAACACGTAATTACAATTGCTCATTTCTCGTGTATGCAAGCGTATTTTCAAATTATCTTTTATAATGATGATGAATGTATTGGTATCTCAAATCAACTGACCGTAGATCACCAACTTCCCCCATCCTCATTTAGTTGGCACAATTTTCCGCTTTCGGACATTTCCGCGGGTTAAATATGTGATTGTTATAATATATATATAGTCACTATCTATAGTCCACGGAATTTGCCCGCGAAAACACACACGTAGGAACGGTTAACCAATATATTGTAAATGCTTCTCAATTGTATGTTTTATACTTTAAAGAGTTGCTAGCTGTTTGGAAGGACGTAAAATTATACTCTATGTCATGTGGAAGTTTATTAGAATTAATGGGGATATCTGTGATATAGAATGGCGCGATGTCGTCGGAGCAGGCAGCAACCCCGATCAGGTTTCAATGTGAAAAAAAAGTGTATATATAGCAACAATCGCGCCAGAAAAATCAGAAGTCGGTAAACCTAAGCTACTCATCCCTCAACGTAGCGAAGACGAATTCCGCCCAAAACACCGAAGATCAGAACCACTAATACGACCTTGTGGCTAGGATATAGCGTGCAGAGCTCGAACAGGAGATCTTGATATTTTGTCCATTTTTCCTGATTTTGCTAGACTATGTTGATCTCTGCAGGAGCAGAGAAACGTTTTCTTAGTATTCTGGTTCTTTATATGACTGAAAATAAAATAAGAAGTCTCTTTTTGGACGTTACAACAATATTCTATTATCCTTATCGAAAATTGTTTTGTCACTTAGTTTTTCCATGTAATTTTGAAAAGAATAGATGATTTCGATTAATGAAATACGTTTGTACCCGACTTGTGTCTTTAAAATCCAATTAAAACTGCAGAAAACATTGGATCGGTTGTGTGTGAAAGAGTAATGTATGGCTAATTATCAATTTGGAATGGATTGAATATAGTTAATTAAATACATAAGACATTATTCTAAGATTATACAATTGTAAATATCTATGATTATTTATTGAATTAGCTATTCTATGATTCACATTTCATCTCTATCAGTAGCAACCAGGGTCATACATACAGGTCTGGGAACTCTATGTTTGACATGAGTCTCTTACATGTCGCCAAACTTGTAGTCCCTCGCTCAGCCACCAGCTAGCGCTTGGATCGAAGTATGGCAACAATCACATTATTAAGTAAAATAATTTTTCTCTTAGCGCAATATTTACTATTCTGATTTGAGAGAGGAATAGAACTGTTACTCTTGTCAAAATGTATTACTCACCTTGAAAATAACTTCCCCTTTTCCGTTATACATGCTCGCACACATAAAAGACCTCGTTAAAACGAATCCTATCCGGAATCGCAAGCATCCACTTTTTTCGCATTTCCGCATCTATCGGCACTTTATAAACAGAAGTTTCTTGCTTTACACTTTTGTACCCCGTTTTGCATTTCGGCACAATGTACGGTTTCGTAATTTTTTTCTGAAAACGCCGGTATTCCTTGTGTTTACAAGTCAACAATGACAGTTGCCAGAGAACACGGTCGTATACGGGCCAGAGATTATTCGTCGACTCATGCGCCACCCTTTTGGTACTACGCGACAGTTGACACTTAGCGGACTCACTTCTCACATAGGAAACAGCCTCGAATTCCTAGACCTGTATATACGACCGTGGTAGCAACTAATCAAGTTTAAGATAATTCTATGGAATCTATCGCCAAAACTGTCACTCATAAATGTTAATACATTACCTTTTTAAGGTTCAAATAAACTGTCTGTTCAATTTTTTCAAAGTTTCTTTCCTTTATTGACCACAATTCCGTGTGAGTATATTACGAGACATAGAATTAAATTTTCTGAATTATGAAGATAACTTAGATAATTTAATATAAAGATGAATAAACGTAAAACATTAAACATTAGTCGGGATTCAAACCCACATTCCTGGATGTCTAGTCCAGCGTGTTTACCAACTCCACAACTTTGATCCCGTCAGAGTCTCATATTTACACAATTTCGAGTAAATACATTAAGAGATATAGAATTAAATTAAAATTAAAAACGGTAAATGAATAACTAAAGTTTCCGTGACCTCTCATATTCACTATTATGAGTCAATAACTTGTACTTTTCATATTTACCCGAACCCATTTCTTCTGGAATTTTTGATGAACTGTTTTGCGAATTGGCTATTATGTTTTCCCATATTCTATGTACAACGTTGGTATTTTATTTATATAAAAGGAATACGTTGCAATTTACAAATCAGTATCAATCTATCTTCTTCAACGAAACAACTATAAAATGATTAAATTGGTAAGTAATTAACTATTTTATTTGAAACATACAAATGATTAAAATATTAGTTGATAGTGCCTGTAAATTCATGATAATTTTCACTTTTAAAACTCAGATCATTTTATTGTAATGAAAGTGTGTCTTCGAATAGTTAGTTAATTCTATGATAATAATTTAATTCAATTGCGTTCTACTAATAGTCAACTTTTACCAGAAATTTGATAGCAACTTTATCACCCAATTTTTTCAAAACCAGCTTCACAATTTCGAAAAAATTTCAACAAAATCAAAGCCATTCAATCAAAAAAGATAAATAGTTCAATTAAGTGCGTAACTAATGAAAAACAAAAAATCAATAAGCAATGGTTAAAAAAACTAACAGACACAAAAATTCCGGATAAGGTGCAGAATACGTTAAGCTTAAGTTCGAAATTTGCAATACCTAATAATAAAAAATTGCCTATCGTTATATTTACTAATTTAGAATGCGGAATTAGAATTACAAATTTAGAACAAAAAAATTAAATTAGAAGTAATATTTGTAATATCTTGACAAATAAAAAGGATAAACAGAAGGCAGAAATAGGCATAGCAAAAAATCGTTATAACTATCACACAAAAAAGACAAAAGGGATCTTAGATGCTATTAGTTTTGAACGCGGATAAATGTAATAAAACCGTCATAATGCATAAAGATGACTACGAAATCAAAATGGGAAATCTATTAAATGTTGAAACAACTAATAAAAAATTAAAATTCTACTACATTATTAGTACAAAATGACATGAATAAATTAATAAATAAATGTTACAAAAATAGGATAACCCCCATTGATTCGAAAAATAAATTAGTTTGCCGTAATGGGAAAGCACCTTATCCTTATATCTATTATGCAAAACAAACTAACAGTAGGTGTGAACGGTGTTCGGTGCTTGGTCGAAAGGTGTTTGCATGATAATTTCACCACCATTGACTTATCAGCCGTAAAACGTCCAATGGGCATTTCGCAATAATGCTTTTGAGGAAGATAGTTGCTAGTGTAATTTCAATCGGTTGAGGATTGTATTTATCTGATAGTAAGTGAGTTGATGAATATTTGTACGTTTTATTTTTATTTCACAAGACTTACAATGTTAATAGAAAATTTTGGAGACTTCAATGTAGCGGATGAATCTATCAGATTCTTAAAATTCAATTCTCGTAGTAGGTGTGGAAAGTGATCGGTGCGTGGTCGAAGAGGTAGTTTGGTAGTTGGATGGTAGTTTCGCCATAGTGCTTCTGAAGAAGATTTTAGTTGATAGTGTAATTTTTCTTGGTCAAGGTTTGTGGTATTTATCTAGTTTTTGAAAAACATAGTAATTTTATTGAATCGTGTTTTGTTCAAATAGTTTTCTGGTATTATAAATATAAGCTTTAGTACAGCGGTTGTGAGTTAAAATTTTTATTAAATAGTAAATACCCATTTAATATAATCACCATATGAGTGCCACCTTTATGAATATTTTCGTGTACGTGATTTTGTTTACATTTACTGCCAGTTGGTTTAGAGATTTATATCATTAAAAAAAAATGTATTTTTATTTTACAAGACTTAGAAGTCTGAACTTTGGAACTTTTCGAGATTTTAATTTTGGAAATGAATCTATCAGACTTCCAAAATTATATTCTTGCAGTGAGTTTTTCATTTTCCAAACTGAAAAGAGAATTCACTTTTCGTTTTTCCTCCACCTTCCAGCTTGTACGAAGTCTGTTTTTGTGGATTCTCAACTAATTCGTTCTCAAGTGCATTAAGATACCTTGAACGTAAAATATATTCTTGAACCAGCTTCTGCATTCACTAGGTACTATGTACATCGCATATTACTACAATTGGTGGAGGCACCCCAGAGGTGGAGTCCTAAATTCGTTCTCGTTGGTAGATGGAACCAAAAAATAATAATTCGGAATACTATTCCTCTAGCCGATATGGATTAGAAATCTATTTTGTGTGTTTCAGATTTGTTGTAATGCTATAATACATGATGATTTATTTTTCCAGATCTTCCTGACTTTAAGCTTTGGAGTGCTGGTATTTTCGATGCCTCACGATGACAACAAATACAAACATATGGAACCTGTGAATCAGCGAGTACATGATAAAGAAGAATTCTTCCTACCAGAATCTCTATTTCCTAAGCCTCTGTTCCCAAAACCTGCTCTACCGAAGTTCTCTATTGAAGACCTTCTGGATTTAATTCCCAAATTGAAATCTCTGTTTGAACTAGAAGAGCCAGTATCTGGTTCTGAAAAAATATTACCTCCATTTACGGCTCCTCATCGTCCTCAACGTGATTATTAACGTGAAGAAGCATCTTACGGAGCTCAAGAACCTCAAGTAGAATTCTAGTTCCAGTGAAAATAAACACTGGTATAATAAGTCAATATGTGATCCATCCGCTGCCATCAACATTGTTATTTATTTATAAAATCTTTAATAAAAACTTTAAAAATCTTGGCGTTTCTTGTAATTATAATAAATCACCTTCGGTATTTTTATACTGCCAAATTTTATGATCAACAATATCATCTGTTCCGATGAAAGTGTTCAAGAAGCAACATCCAAAGTTTTTCGTTGGCAACAATAAAAATTTGATATGCATCTTGATATTTATGTTATTTATAAATTCGATAGTTTGATATAATGGGAAAAGAGAATAATGAAGAGAGTCAAATATTTTTAGAAATGGTACATATCAAAGAAATCAAAACTAAATCAGGAAAGTCCTGTCAAATAGAAGCATAATACAAGAGCAATTAAATTTGTCAAAAGACCGACACCGATTTTTCTAAGTGCAACAAATGGTCAATCAGCAGGTTACCATTACATTTAGAACGAAAACCTATTCCGCACACTGATTTCAGTCTGAATGTCTTAAAATCAACTCACATAAGTAAATTGAACATACCAGTAACCAATATTGTTATAATAATGTAATAAAAAACTAATCAGAAAGGTCCTAACCTTCAACATACCCAAACGAAATCAGTTGGCATTCATTTATGTAACAAGTATATTAAAGTTTCAAATATTTCATGAAAAATTAATTTATTTTGTACATAATCACCGAATTAAGTTAGTTTTATATTGTTTAAATATGAAACTTAGGTTCAATACCCATAAAAAACTGAAAATGTTGTCAAAAATACACAATTTTCTGAATTATGAAGATAAGTTAGATAATTCAAGATAGAATTATGAAGAAGAATAAACGTAAAACAATGAACCATAGGTGGGAATTGAACCCACATTTTTGGATGTCTAGTCCAGGGTGTTTATCAATTACACCACTTTGCTCTTCTCTTCAAAACGATTGAACTTAAGTTGAATGTGCGTAAATAGTTGATCTATTGCGGAGCATCGAATCGCATTGTGTTCGTCAATGAAATAGAACAATTTGATGGGACCAAAGTAGTGTAATAGTTAAACAACCTGGACTAGAAATGCAGAAATATTACTATGATTGGTAATTATTCTGACAGTACTCATTTAATGACAGCATCCCGGTTCTTATATACTTCAATAGATCTGACTGAGAAATGTTTTGAGTAAGTATAAAGAAGCTTAAAGTTCCTTTGCCTAATTGGCCACAATTTTGCTCAAGTACATTAAGAGATATAGAATTAAATTTTCTGAATTATGAAGATAACTTAGATAATTTAACATAGGATTATAAAGATGAATAAACGTAAAACATTGAACCACAGGTGAAATTCGAATCCACTTTCCCGGATATCTAGTCCAGCGTGTTAATCAATTTCATCACTTTGGCCCTTCAGAATCTTATATTTTTGTAAATATAAACCTCTGAAAGGATAGTAGATCATTGATGAATACACTGCATAGATCAACTATTCTAAGCAAATTGGTGTAATTAACACCTTGGTCTATCGCCTCAACGTGATGGGTGTTCAGGTACTTGATGCCAGCTTCAGGGCCTGTCGAGAGGCGCCTGAAACGCTTTTCCACCTGCTGTCGGCATGTCCGGCAAAAGCGGCCTCGGCGTACACCCATCGCCATAATGCGGCCCTACGGGTGCTGTATTACCATCTAAGGCACTCGTAATAGACTAAGATCGGGTGCTGTCTTACATGCCAGGAGATATTGGGTTCATTGTCAGAAACGAAAAATGCCAGATCTACTGGAATAACCCGTTTCCGACCGTCAGGTCCATACAAGCAAATAGGCCTGACGTTGCCCTCCTCGATAAACTAAGCAAGACTATGTATGTCATCGAATTCTCTGCTCCGGCAGAGAAGAACATAGTCTTAAAAGAGAAGGAAAAAAGGACAAAATATCAAGATCTCTTGTTCCAGCTCCGCACGCTATACCCTGGCCACAAAGTCGTATTAGTGGTTCTGATCATTGGTGTTATGGGCGGAATTCGATGTTCGCTGCGTTCGAACTTGAAGATCATTCCGGCCTGTAAGAACTCGACGCAGATCTTGATAGACCGGATGCAAAAGGCAGTCATTCTGGGTTATATGAAAACACTCAGGACACACGATTTAGGAACCTAAAGTTACTTACCGACCGGTGTGAAGGAGAAGCTTCGGTTAACCGACTTCTAGGCTTCCTGGCGCAACTGCAGCGATGTCGTGGGAGCTCGTAGCAGCCCCGACCCGGTTTTGATGTACAAAAAAAAGTATATATATTTCTTGGGTCTTCAGTAATTTAAACGATGTATCTTAATGGAACAACCTCCTCATTTGAAGTATTTCGGCTTTAGCCTTTTTCAGAAATTTATTTTTGTTTACATTTCATTTGAAATTCAACAAAATATTTTCATTGAACCTAGGTTTCATATTTAAACAATTATATGTATATATAACTAACTTAATTCGGTGATTATGTACAAAATAAATTAATTTCTCATGAAATATTTGACTCAATATACTTGTTACATAATTGAATGCCAACTGATTTCGTTTGCGTATGTTGGAGTTTAGGACCTTTCCGATTAGTTTTTTAATACATCGATTATAACAATATTGGTGACTGGTATGTTTAATTTACTTATATGAGTTGATGTAAGGGTAAAGTTCCCTGCTGATTGACCATTAGTTGCACTTAGAAATCGGTGTCTCATGTTAGTAAAATTTAACTGCTTACATATGGCTCTTGTATCATGTTTCTATTTGACTAGACTTTTCTGATTTAGTTTAGATTTTTTTAATATGTACTATTTCTAAATGTATTCGACTACTTTCATTATTTTCTTTTCCTATTACATCGAACTGTTGAATTTATAAATAACATAAATATCAAGATGCATAGCAAATTTTTATTGTTGCCATTGAAAACCATTTGATGTTGTTTCTTAAACACTTTAATCAAAACAGATGATATTCTTGCTCATAAAATTTGGCAGTATAAGAATACCGAAGGTGATTTATTACAATTACAAGAAACGCTAAGATTCTATAAAGTTTTTATTGAAGATTTTATAAATAAATAACAATGTTGATGGCAACGGATGGATCACATATTAACTTATTATACCAATGTTTATTTTCACTAGAACCAGAATTATACTTAAGGTTCATGGACTTCGTAAGATGCCTCTTCACGTTGATAATCATGTTGAGGACGATGAGGAGCCGTTAATGGAGGTAATACATTTTCTGGCTTTTCTACATCAAACACAGATTTCAATTTGGAAATTAATCCCAGAAGGTCTTCAATAGAGAACTTCGGTAGAGCAGGTTTTGGGAACACAGGCTTAGGAAATAAATTTTCTGGTAGGAAGAATTTTTCTTTATCATGTACTCGCTGATTCACAGGTTCTATATGTTTGTAATTGCCGTTATCGTGAGGCATCGAAAATACCAGCACTCCAAAGCTTAAAGTCAAGAAGATCTAGAAAATAAACAATCATGTATTATATATACTACATAGCATTAATACAGATCTGGAACACACAAAACTAAACTAAAATCTTTTTCAGAAACACTATGGCGAAACGCCCATCCGGTGTTTTACGGCTGATAAGCCATTGGTGATGTAAATAGACTCTTCGATCACGAGCCGATCACTGTTCACATCTACTACGAGAACACAATTTTGAAAATCTGATAGATTCATTCGCTACATTGAAGTCTCGAAAATTTTCTTTCAAACTTGTAAGTCTTGTGAAATAAAAATAAAACGTGCACGAAGATATTCATCAAGGCACTTACTATCAGATAAATACAAACCCCGGCCGATTAGAATTAAGCTAGCAACTGAAATATTCCTCATAAATATTATTGCGAAATGCCCATCGGGTGTTTTACGGCTGATAAGCCAATGGTGATGCAATTACCATGCAAACACCCTTCGACCACGCACCGATTACTGTTCACACCTACTGCCAGTTGAATTTGAATAGTAGATATAAGGTTCTTGTCCATTACGACAAATTAATTTATTTTTCAAAGCAATAGGGATTATCCTATTTTTGTAACATTTATCTATCAATTTATTCATGTCACTTTGTACTAAGTATCTAGGGTCGGATTTTAATATTTAATATAAGTTGTTTCATTATTTAATAGATTTCCTATTTTGCATTATGACGGTTTTATTACATTTATCCGCTTTATTCAAAACTAATATTTGAGGGTTAGAGTGTAAGAACACTTTTGTTTTTTTTGTGATAGTTAAAGCGATTATTGGCTATGCCTATTTCTGCTTTCTGTTTATTCTTTTTATTTGTCAAGATGTTACACATTTTACTTCTAGTTTCATTTTTCAATGTCTTCTAAATTTTTAGTTCTAATTCCGCATTTTAAATTAGCAATTATATTGTCGGTAGGCCATTTCTATCAGGCAATGCAAATTTCGAACCTAAGCTTAACGTATGCTGCACCTCATCCTGAATTTTTGTGTCTGTTAAGTTTTTTAACCATTGCTTATTGATTTTTTGTTTTCATTAGTTACACACTTCATTAAACTATTTATTTTTTTTGATTGAATGGCTTTTGTTGAAATTTTTTCGAAATTATGCTGTTGGTTTTGATAAAATTGCTTAATAAAGTTGCTATCAAAATTATGAAAAAAGTTGACTATTAGTGGAATACAATTGAATTAAATAATTACAATAGAATGAACTAACTATTCAAAGACACACTTTCATTACAATAAAATGACCCGAGTTTCAAAAGTGAAAATGTATGTATCCTATGATCATTCATACAGGTTAAAAAATTATTATGAATTTTTCAGGCACCATCAACTAATATATTAATCATTGTTTCGTATGAAATAGTTAATTACTCACCAATTTAATCATTTTGTAGTTGTTTCGTTGAAGAGGATAGATTGATACTGATTTGTTAATTTCAACGTATTCCTTTTATATAAATTAAATATCAACGTTGTGCATGTAATATGGGAAAACATAATAGTCAATTCGCAGAACAGTTCATCAAAAATTCCAGAAGGAATTGGTCCGGGTAAATACGAAAAGTAAAAGTATTTGACTCATAATAGTGAAGCTGAGAGGTTACGGAAACTTCAGTTATTCATTTACCGTTTTTTAATTTTAATTTAATCCTTTATCTCTTTGTACTTACACGAAATTGTGGCCAATCAGGCGAAAAAACTTTATATACATATTTACAAAAATATGAGACTCTGAAGGGACCAAAGTGGTGTAATTGGTAAACACACTGGACTAGACATCCAGGAATGAGGGTTTGAATCTTGCCTATGGTTCAATGTTTTACGTTTATTCATCTTTATAATCCTATGTTAAATTAACTAAGTTATCTTCATAATTCATAAAATTTAATTATATATCTCTTAATGTACTTACACGGAATTGTGGCCAATAAGGGGAAGAAAAAAAATGAAATAGACAATTTAATTCAACCTAATAAAAATAATGTATTATCTGACATTTGAGTGACAGTTTTGAGGTTAGATTGCATAGAATTATCTCAATCTTGATTAGTTGCTACCACGGTCGTATACACAGGTCTGGAAACTCGAGGTTGTTTCCTATGTGAGCAGTGAGTCCGCTAAGCGTCGACTGGCCCGTAGTACCAAAAGTCGTCACGTCACGGAGTATTTTCTGACAACTGTCATCTGACTTGTGAACTCAAGGAATACCTGCGTTTTTAGAAACAAATTACGAAATCATGCATTGTGCCAAAATGCAAAACGGGGTACTTAAGTGTAAAGCAAGAAACTTACTTCTGTTTGTAAAGTGCCGAAAGATGCGGAAATGCGAAAAAAGTGGATGCTTGCGATTCCGGAAAGAAATCGTTAACGAGGTCTTTTGTGTGCGTCATGTATAACGAAAAAGGGGAAGTTATTTTTAAGGTGAGTAATACATTTTGACAAGAGTAACAGTTCTGTTCCTCTCTCAAATCATAATACTTAGTAACACTGCTTGCGATTCCGGGAAGAAATCGTTTTACCACTTCGTGATCTAAGCGCTAGCTGGTGGCTGAGCGAGGGACTACGAGTTAGGCGACCCGTAAGAGACTCAAGTCAATCATAGAGTTTCCAGACCTGTATATACGACCGTGGTTGCTACCACATTCGTACATACAGGGAACTCTATTGTTTAACATGAGTCTCTTACATGCCGCCAAACTCGTAGTCCCTCGCTCAGCCACCAGCTAGCGCTTGGATCGAACTATGGCAACAATCACATTATTAAGTCAAATAATTTTTCTCGTAACGCAATATTTACTATTCTGATTTTGAGAGAGGAATAGAACTGTTACTCTTGTCAGAATGTATTACTCACCTTAAAAATAACTTCCCCTTTTTCGCACACATAAAAGACCTCGTTAAAACGATTTCTATCCGGAATCGCAAGCATCCACTTTTTTCGCATTTCCGCAGCAAACAGAAGTTTTTTGCTTTACACTTTTGTACCTCGTTTTGCATTTCGGCACAATGTACGGTTTCGTCATTTTTTTCTAAAATTGTCGGTATTCCTTGTGCTTACAAGTCAACAATAACAGTTGCCAGAGAACACGGTCATATATGTGTTGGAGATCATTCTTCGCCTACTGCGCCCCACTTCTGGTACTACGCGACAGTTGACGTTGGTTGCTACCACGGTCGTATATACAGGTCTGGGAACTCTATGTTTGACATGAGTCTCTTACATGTCGCCAAACTCGTATTCCTCGCTCAGCCACCAGCTGGCGCATGGATCGAAATATGTTGTCAGGATATCAGGATTAGGCACCATATCATTCAAACACGGGAGTATACGTGCCAGAGAACATCCCTCAAATCAAGCGCCACCCTATTGGTACTGATACCAGGAGAATCCGTATGGTTTACCGAAGGCACCAAGACCGAAAAAAGTACTGGTGCTGAAATAGTCGAGACAAAAGACCAAGGAGAAATGATTTCTTCCAACCTAGGGACATTTGCGACAGATTCCAAGCAAAAATATTGGCAATTACAACAGATGACGCTTAGCGGACTTTCTTACATGGGAAACAGCCTCGAGATTCCAGACATGTGTATAGGACCGTGGTTGATACTAATCGAGATGAAATGTCAATCATAGAATAGCTAATTCAAATAATAATTATAGATATTTAGAATTGAATAATCTTAAAATGATGTCTTATATATTTAATTAACTATATCCAATTAATTTCAAATTGATAATTAGTCCGACATCACACAAGTCATCTATTCTTTTCTAAATTACATGAAAACACTAATTGACAAAACAATTTTTGATATTGTCGTAACGTCAAAAAAGAGAGTTTTTATTTTATTTTCAGTAATATCTAAGTATATGTATACAGGATATCCCAGTTTTTAGTAGCAAAACTTCGGCAGTCGATACAAAATTTGATTTTGAGAATAAAAGTTCCTATTAACATATATGCACAGACGCTTAGTTTTTGAGATACAGTGTGTTGAAATTTGAAAAATAAATTTCGTTTTTTGCAAATATCTCCGGAACCGTTTATTGTACAAAGAACAGCTTCTACAAGCATCTTCTACTCATAGTAAACTATGTTCTGTGTGGAAAAAAAATTTTTTTTAGTCATGATTGCTGAAGATTTTTAAGGGGTAGTAGTTGTTTTTCTCCCCAACTTCTACGCCACTGGAAAAAATATTGTTTTGAGACGACCATTTGAATCGCCAATGTTTTCTACATAAAAAAGGTACCTTTAGTCATAAGCTCTAAAATTGACCGCTTCCGAGAAAAATCAACTTTTATGTTGAAGAACATGGTCAATTCTTACTAATTAAACAAAATTTATTCAAACGTTAGAACAAGTAACAAAACCAAAAAATTGACCATGTTTTTCAACATAAAAGTTGATTTTCCTCAAAAACGGTCAATTTTGGAGCTTATGACCAGGAGTACCTTTTTTGTGTAAAAAACATTGGCGGTTCAAATGATTGTCTTAAAATTGTACTTTTTCTAGTGGCGTAGAAGTTGGGGAGAAAAACACCCACTACCCCTTCAAAATCTTCATCAATCATGACTAAAAAAAAATTTGTTATCGCACACAACATAGCTCACTATGAGTAGGAAATGCTTGCAGAAGCTGTTTTTTATACGATAAACGGTGTCGGAGATATTTGCAAAAAACAATTTTTTTTTTCAATTTCAACACCCTGTATCTCAAAAACTAAGCGTCTGTGCATATACGTTGATGGGAACTTTTTTCTCAAAATCAAATTTTCTATCGACTGTTGAAGTTCTGCTACTAAAACCTGGGACATCCTGTATATAAACAAGTTTCTTTGCCTAACTGGCCACAATTTCGTGTAGGTACATTAAGAAATATAGAATTAAATTTTCTGAATTATGAACATAGCTTAGATAATTTAACTTAGGATTATAAAGATGAACAAACGTAAAACATTGAACCATTGGCGGGATTTGAACTCAAATTGCTGGATGTCTAGTCCAGGGTGTTTACCAATTACATCACTTTGGTTCCTGCCAGATTTTTATATTTTTGTAAATATAAACCTCCGAAAGGATGTAGTAGATCATTGATGAACACAATGCGATTCGATGTTCCGTTATAGATCAACTGTTCACGCATATTCATCTGAAGTTTAGTCGTTTTTGAAGTAAGAAATGTAGGTTAGAAGATTACTATGGTTGGTAATTAATCTAACAGTCCTTATTCAATGACAGCATCCGGGTTCTTATATATTTCAATAGAACTTACTGAGAAATGTTCTGGTTAAGTAAAGTTTCTTTGCCTAATTGACTACAATTTCGTGTAGGTACATTAAGAGATAGAGAATTAAATTTTCTGAATTATGAAGATAACTTGGATAATTTAACTAAGGATTATATTTACAAAAATATAAAAATCTGATGGGACCAAAGTGGTGTAATCGGTAAACACCCTGAACTAAACATCCAGCAATGTGGGTTCGAATCCCGCCTATGGTTCAGTGTTTTACATTTATTCATCTTTTTAATCCTATATTAAATTATTCAATGTATCTTCATAATTCACAAAATTTAATTCTATATCTCTTAATTTACCTACACGAAATTGTGGCCAATTAGGCAATGAAACTTTAAACTTGTTTATACTTACCCAGACCATTTCTCAGTCACTTCTATTGAAATACATAAGAACCGGGATGCTGTCATAGAATGAGAACTGTCAAGAGTAACTACCAACCATTGTAATATTCTAACCTACAATCATCACTTCAAAACAATTGATCATTAGATCAATGTACGTGAATAGTTGATCTATAGCGGAGCATCGAATCGCATTGTGTTCATCAATGATCTACTATCCTTTCAGAGGGTTATATTTACAAAAATATAAGAAACTGACGGGACCAAAGTGGTGTAATTGGTAGACACGCTGGACTAGACATCCAGAAATGTGGGTTCGAATCCCGCCTTTGGTTCAATGTTTTACGTTCATTCATCTTTATAATCCTATGTTTAATTATCTAAGTTATCTTCATAATTCAAAAAATTTAATTATATATCTCTTAAAGTACTTACACGAAATTGTGGCCAATTATTATTTCTATTTTAACTAGATGTATGTACATATTTTTGATCAAATTTTCAGTTTTTATGAGCATTGAACTTAAGTTTCATATTTAAACAATTATGTGTATATATAACTAACTTAATTCGGTGATTATACACAAAATAAATTAATTTCTCATGAAATATTCAGACTGAAATCAGTATGCAGGATAGGTTTCCGTACTAAATGTAAGGGTAAGGATCCCTGCTGATTGACCATTTGTTGCACATAGAAATCGGTGTCTGTTTTTAGTAGAATTTAATTGCTTACATATGGCTCTTGTATTATGTTTCTATTTGACTAGACTTTTCTGATTTAATTAGATCTTTTTGATATGTAACCATTTCTAAAAATATTCGACTCTTCATTATTTTTTTTTCTATCATATCGTCCTATTGAATTAATAAATAATAGAAATATCAAGCTGCATACCAAATTTTCATTGTTGCCAATGAAAAATTTTGGATATTCTTTCTTGAACACTTTAATCAAAACAGATAATATTGTTGTTCATCTCAAATTTGGCAGTATAAAAATGCCGAAGGTGTATTACAAGAAACGCCAAGATTCTATAAAGTTTTTATTAAAGAATTCATAAATAAATAACAATGTTGATGGCAGCGGATGGATCACATATTAACTTATTACACCATTGTTTATTTTCACTAGAATTATACTTAATGTTGGACTTCGTAAGATGGCTCTTCACGTTGATAATCACGTTGAGTTCGATGAGGAGCCGTTAATGGAGGTAATGTTTTTTCAAAACCAGATTCTGGCTCTTCCAGTTCAAACAGAGATTTTAATTTGGGAATTAAACCCAGAAGGTCTTCAATAGAGAACTTCGGTAAATCAGGTTTTGGGAACAGAGGCTTAGGAAATAGAGATTCTGGTAGGAAAAATTCTTCTTTATCATGTACTCGCTGATTCACAGGTTGTATATGTTTGTATTGATTGTCATCGTGAGGCATCGAAAATACCAGCACTCCAAAGCTTAAAGTCAGGAAGATCTGGAAAAATAAACCATCATGTATATACTACATAGCATACAAAATAGATTTCTATTCCATATCGGCTAGAGGAATAGTATTCCGTTTTATTATTTTTTGGTTTCATCTACCAACGAGAACGAATTTAGGACTCCATCTCTGGAGTGCCTCCGCCAATTGTAGTAATATGCGATGTACATTAATACCTAGTGAATGCAGAAGTTAGTTCAAGAATATATTTTACGTTCAAGGTATCTATAACTGCACTGGAGAGAGCATTAGTTGAGAATTCACAAAAAAGACTGCGTAGAAGCATGAAGGTGAAGAAAAATTGAAATTTGATTTTAACCCTTTTCAGTTTGGAAAATGAAAAACTCATTGCAAGAATATAATTTTGAAAATCTGATAGATTAAATTCCTAAATTAAAATTTCGAAAGAATTCTTCCAAACTTGTAAGTCTTGTGACATAAAAATAAAAGATTTTCACAGTTTTGATATAACTCTATAAACCACCTGGTAGATCACGTGCACGAAAATATTCATAAAAGGTGGCACTTAGGTGGTGGTTATATTAAATGGGTATTTACTATTCAATAAAAATTTTTACTCACAACCACGGTATTAAAATTTATGTTTATAATACCAGAAAAGTATTTCAACAAAACACGATTCAATAAAATCACAATGTTTTCCAAAATCTAGATGAATATAACAAACCTTGACTTAGAAAAATTACACTATCAACTAAAATATTTTTCAGAAGCACTAGGACGAAACTACCATACAGTGTTTTACGGCTGATAAGCCAATGGTGTTGTAAATACCAAGACTCTTCGCCCACGCACTGTTAACACCTACTGTCAGTTGGATTTTAATAGTAGATATAAGGTTCTTGCCCATTATAGCAAATTAATTCATTTTTCAAATCAATAGGGATTATCCTATTTTTATAACATTTATTTATTAATTTATTCATGACATGTTGAACTAATAATGTAGGGTCGGATTTTAATTTTTCATAAGTGTTTCATCATTTAATAGATCTTTATGGATTATGCTGGATTTATTACATTTATCCGCGTTCCAAACTAATATTTGAGGGTTAACATCTAAGAACTCGTATGTCTTCTTTGTGTGATAGTTAAGACAATTTTTTGCTAAGCCTATTTCTGCTTTCTGTTTATTCTTTTCATTTGTCAAGATGTTACGGAATTGTATGTTAGGTTTTTTAACCACTGCTTATTGATTTTTTGTTTTTCATTAGTTACGCACTTCATTAAACTATTCATCTTTTTGATTGGCTTTGATTTTGTTGAAATTTCTTAGAAATTGTGCTGATGGTTTTAAAAAAATTGGGTTATAAACTTGCTATCAAAATTCTGTTGACTATTAGTAGGATGCAATTGAGTTAATTACTAACAATTTTTCAGGTACTATCAACTAATATTTCAATGATTGTATGTTTCAGATGAAATAATTAATTACTCACCAATTTAATCATTTTGTAGTTGTTTTGTTGGAGAAGGTAGATTGATACTGATTTATGAATTTCAACTTATTTCTTTTATATAAATTAAATATCAACGTTGTACATATAATATGGGAAAACATAATATCCAATTCGCAAAACAGTTCATCAAAAATTCCAGAAGAAATGGTCCGGGTAAGTACGAAAAGTAAAAGTATTTGACTCATAATAGTGAAGCTGAGAGGTTACGGAAACTTTAGTTATTCATTTACCGTTTAGTCAAGTTTGAATATTCAGTGTTGCTTATCGGAATGTCAGTATTGGATGTATAATGAATTAATGAGTATTCAAAAGGATCAATATTTCGCATGTTTGATAGGTGGCAGCGGAAAATCTACAGATGAGTTGAAGATTTAGATAATTTTATTAAGTGTGATGTGTTGGGATCGTACATGAAAGCGCTATTTTGATTATTGAAAGTTGATGAATATCTTTGTATAATTTTAATTCTAACACTTAACAATATAATAGTTACAAACTCTGAAGCTATAAACGAGGTAATAGAAAAATGTTATTAAGATTATATTAGAAATACTGTTATTTCTGCATTCTACCTGAAATAAACTTTTAACATTATAAAGACGCATGTAGGAATTTACAAGAGTATCAATTAATTGAATTAGTATAAATCTGACTTAATGATTGAATATCTGTTCTATGATTTATAGATTTGGAGTCACGTTTTATGAGAACCATCTCTAGGATAGATCTTTTATAGTAATTGGTTCCTGTAGTTAAAATATCAACATTTTTGTAGTCGAATTGTTTTTGTTTCTAGTACTGTACTTATGACCATACATTCTTTTTTGCAAATATTTTTCACAGATTTATGTATAAGTCCCATCGCAAACAATTTAATTTGTATACGTGTACGCAAGTATTTGCACAATAACCAATAATGATTGTTTTTTGTATTCCGTTTGCTTCTAATCTAACAAAACCTAACTTTGTTGATATAGAATGCAAATATTGTAATCCCGCTAATCTTAGAAGCTAACACTCTCATAATAACCAATAATGATTATTGTACTGCCTTTGTTTCTAACTTAACCTAACCTAACCTAACCTACTAACCTAACTTTGTTGATATAGAATGCAAATATTGTAATCATGCTAATCTTAACACTCTCATAATAACCAATAATGATTGATCATGGTACCTCCTTTGTTTCTATCCGTACCTAACCCAACCTAACATAACTTGATATGTAATGCAAATATTGAAATCGCGTCAATCTTAACACTCTCATTTGTAAAAATATTCTGGGAACTATATTGAAACCTGGCATTCTATTCTCGTAGAATGTAATATTGTACACTATAATCGACATATATCATGTTGTTGCCTGTACACTTATTCGACACACCTAATATCGATGCATAAAATCGAAAAATACAATTTACATTTAATGATTCACTTTTGAAAGTTTTTTTGAGTATACTTGTTCGCTCTAAGACTTCAAGAGTTAAAATTTCAAGGACAATCATACAATTTTCACCAAAATATGTGAGAACTATATTTCGTTATTTTTCGTGTTGACTTTGCAGTTCAATGATGAAATCCAATGTTGACAGAGCCGGTTGGAACCTAGATGCTGGTGGTCCCATATATTCTATATGTTATGCCAAAAAAAGCACGTCCACAAATTACTAACATTTATCGAACGAAATTATGAAACAGGAATCTAATCTGAAAGTATCATAGGTATTGGGAAATGAGTCGTCATTCTACCTAATTGTATAAATGGAAAATGAATCCCCTTCACCGGCAGTTTATAACCGTAGGTACGTGTGTAGAAGTTGCTACATCAACATGCGAAAATGTGAGTCTCTAATTATTTTCGCGCCGCTCATCGATATCCTTTATCTGAACCGCAAGATCATTTTAAACATATGGCAACAAACAGCCCACCTACTACTAATATAAACCTGTAATTTATTGAACAACTGACTTAAGAATCTGCTTTATCATCTTAGAATTTCATCTCAAAATTAATAAAGAAATATATTTTTTTATATTAGTCTGTTTCCCAGGATTTATGTGAATTTATAGTTAGACCCGACGAAGCAATCTCTGGAACAATCTAAGTAAGCTAGTTCCCAATAAGCGGAATCCCAAAAACTTGTTTTATTCCAGTTCTGAAAATGGTACTTTTGATAATTGTGACAAACAAATATTGGCCGACCATTCGCAAACTAAATGCGATTATGGAAACTGTGCGCAGTGTAATAATCCCAGAACTTATTACTTTTGGGTCTGTTGAAATAATTCAATTTTATTGTAAATGAAGTTTCATAAATCATTATAACTTGATAGAACATACGAGATGTCAGGCAGGCCTAGCGACGATCTGTCTCGTAAATCGATATCTGCTATCCGGGACACCGATTTTTGGGTCAGCAAGAAAGTATGCTTAGCAACGTAAGCACAGCACGAGGCCAGTGGAACTTTTTCTCTGAGTCAGGGGGAATCGACGTGGAATTGAAAAGAGTTTTCATGGAGTGTTATTCCGCCTAGTCGTATTCCTATAGGTCGCCCCCACCGGGATCTGCCCCCGGTACTCTAAATTAAACATATGTTCTAAGCTTTGCGAGTGGGTTGGCCCCCGTTTCAATGGTTTCATAAAAACTAATTTCCTTTAGAGAAAAAGAGAGTTCCTCACCACCTACTAGTTCGGTAAGCTAAATTTTCTTGTTCAGCCTGTTTTACTCCCTAATAACAAGGAATAATCCATTGTTCAAGTCAAATATATTCTACCTAGATTCCAAACTCAAAGTAATTAAAACATTTTTAATTTTGTTTTCATTGTTGTTGAGATAATATCTCTATGAAGTTATAAACAATTTTCTAGTCAAAGCACGTAGAGTTTCAACCCATGTAAATTTATGTTCCTAATATCATATTTTTTTGAAATCAATTAATATCCTGTGTATGAGTATTGTAACAAATTGAATTCAAGTAATTAGGTAGATATTAAATTAATTTCAAGTTGTGTTCATATAAGTGTACAGTCAACGAAGAAATTCTTTGAATTGAATGAACTCCATAAGATAAACCCGGAGCTGTAAGTAGCTTGCGTAGGGGTAGTTTGGAGCATTGAATTGGTTCATAATTAGAATCCATTTATGTGGCAATATTAAACGTAGTTGTGCAACAGGAGTTATTGTGTGGTTATTCAACCTTCAGATCACGCTCCGTCCGCCAATTTTAGAGAGATAGAGAGGGGGGAATCCTTCTCTAATTCTCAATATTATCTATGAATCATCGGCGTGGTCGAACGCGAAATCGATCACTATTGGGAGTTGGTGCTAATTAGCTCTCACTGATTCCAACTCTCTTAAGAGAACCTGAGCAGGTACTCGCTCGCTGGCGAAAAGGGTAGAACCATCGACATATACATATGGACTGCGCGTGGCAATGATAAGCGCGGGTAGTGCCGGCGTGAGAGAGGGGAAAACGAAGAGGACTAATACTGTCTTTATCTACTTTATCTATCGCGTTTCTATTGGCCGCTGCGTTGCCATGGAAATGCAACATGACTGTAGCTAGTATGTTTACGTCCCGAGCCGATAGATAAAGACAGTATTAGTCCTTTTCGTTTTCCCCTCTCTCACGCTGGCACTACCCGCGCTCATCATTGCCACGCACAGTCCATATGTATATGTATATATGTAATTCACGGCGGACCCCGGCAAGGGATCAAGGCAACGTAGTCAGAAACAGCTTCTAGGTGGGCTGAATGATACACCTAGTGGTGATAGCTTAAAAGAACCTCAAGTGTACGCAAATCAACTAAGATCTTCGATAGCCGAACAGGTTTCAACAAACAATTCTCAATTCATATAACACGTCGATGAGGTATTAACGCTACCTGAAATAACAATATCTGGCCGACTGTTACAAGTGGTGGATCAGCTGTAAGATAGGCTTTCAAACCAATTCACTTGAATCTGTAGTTGAGAGAAACATTCTAGCTTCAGAAATCAGGAGTTTGGAACGTGGGGTTGTAACTTGTTTGGAAATAAGAACATAAAGCGACTGGTTTCACATTGGAACCGGTGGTAGGTGAGATAACGATTTGGGAAATATACGCTCGGCACTGTAACAGCAGGATGATTCAATATATATTGACATACCTCTATACCCTTACAAGCTTTATTTTTTGGGATTCAAAAAAAATTGTGATGATCAACGTTGTGTATTTTCATGTTAGCTATCTTTTGGTATATGAAACAAATGGGCATCGGAAATTAGGAAAAATAACATGTGTTTTTTAAATAGAATACCTTATTATTATTACACATATCAAAAATATATAATATGATTTCCGCCAATGGATCATTCATTAAATTATGGGTTTCTATTGGAGACAAACGCCAAACTGACAGCTTGATAATGATTTGTATTGTGAAGAACAATATACATCTACTCTGAGATAGAAAAAAGTGTGAACAGAAAGGACGATGAAAGTAGTGACAGGCGACAAAACAACCCTTGTTGATGATCTCGTATTAGGCGATCGAAGCTTGAAGGTGGGTAGAATAACACAAATGTCGGGCTTTCAGATACAAGCGTTCGTCAAATCATTCACGAATATTTGGGCAAACATTCCCAAACAACTCTCACCAGTCAGCAAGCACCAGCTTCTTGATGAATGTTCTCAGTGCTTTTAGGAGCTCTATGGAGAAAACATCGCGGATGTGTTGAAGGCAATTACCACAGCAGATGAAACCATGGTTCCCTATGTGTCGTTCAATAGAGAGTCTAAGGAATCGAGGTAAAAAGGTGGAGCACCACCAAGAAAATTTAGGGTTTCCCAGCCGCAAAAAAGGGTGAAGGGTATCTTTTGAGATTGTGAGGGGATTGTCCGTAAAGACTTTGAACAATGGAGTACCACAATTAAATGGTTATATTATGCAGCACTCCTGCAAGAATTACGACAACGACAATGCAGCCGTGTATACTGCTTATATTGAAAAATATAATTTAATTGTGATTCTACGCCATTTTTAGCGCAGCCATCGTAATTTAACGGTGTAGTTCAGTTTATACAAAAGCTACTCCGATAGGCTAAGTATGATACCTACAATTTAGATATTTCTTAGAAAATATCAAATACAATGTGAATTAGATTCAACAAGAAGCATCTTATTAGTATTATATTTTACCTGGCAATATTTTTTGTTTGCCTAGTGAATTAATGATGAAATATTTATCATAATAATCATTTCCTGCTAGACCCACCAGAGATAAAAAAACACCCAGCGCGTTATATCAAAGAGTTATATCCTAATTAACATATCGAAGACGTGTTTTGTCGACCGCAAGATAGCTATATGGTAGTGTTTCTATTTTGAATAAGATAGTGTCGGTAGATACACAACAATATTAATACAGGGGAATTGTAGTTTTAAATCTTCCCAGTGCTCGTAAAGATATCTTAATTATTTCAGTAAGGAATAAAGTGATCGGCTGGCTTTTATGTGCTGAATAAGCCTTTCCTTAATTTGGCCGAGTGGACAGGTAACTTATTACGACTGTAAGACCTAGATAACAAGTTAATGTGCTTCCATCGATTACCTTATTGGTTGACTAATTCATACATCGTTTATGACTCTTCTTCAATCAAAGTAGGTTCAAGAAGTAACAAATGAATTTAAACACGTATTTTACCATATCGTGTAATTGAAGAAGTTAAATTGAATGATTTCAAAGCCGTTGCGATTGATACGTTAACAGTTATTATGACATTTGACAGATGTCAAATGATTTGTTTGATTATTACTTATAAGTAAGAAATTTCAGATATTGAAAAAAAAAGAAGAAAGGTCATAAAGGGAAGCGGAACATCATTAGACATGCATAGAAACTGTGACCAACTAGGCAAAGTCATGAAATACAGCTCAATATTTCTGTTTAGGCGGATCAAGTATATGCCTCAACCTTGAACCCAGCGACTTAGCATATTCAATCAAACGAATTCGTTCCTAGGAATATATGCACATGTCTACGGAACAATATACCATGACCAATTGAGGCACTCTCCCCACCCACTCTACGAGTTGGGAGAAGATGACACGATAACAGATAAATTGGATCACCACACGAACAGGAAAACGGTTAAAACCGCTTAAAGTTGGGATAGAATTTCTATCGTTTGTTCTGTTGGGGTTCGGTATAGTACCGGTGTTAATGTGTGTTAACAATACTATCATTATTGAAGTTATTATTATTTTTGTGGTACAAAGAAAGTATTACACGACTAAAATAGAACATAAATAATAAACCAAAATGTCATTTGAAACATCCGCAGAAACATGGGCTTCGACTGTATTGTGTTGCATTCTACTGATGGTGCTAATTGCCTGATTCCTTTCAATTGGCACTGTTAGTTGGTAAAAGATATGTCTTAACTATTTGGATTCATATTTTATTCCTCTTTCAATTGATATTACTTACTCCAATCACTCAGAAACAATTCTTAAAGAATTTAATGAGCTTATTCTCATTTATTCAAAGCATGTTGTATTTATTATTATGTTTTTTATCATTTCATATTGTTGTATAGTCTTGTTTAAATAAATTATTATTATTATTTAACATTAAAAATAGTTTCAGGAAAAGCTCAGCTATCGAAATCTTTATTAATAATACAGTTTAAAAATGTTGCCTCACCATACTTTAGAGTCACCAGTCGCTACTGGCTAGGATACATTACTCTAGAGAAGAATAGTCTAATTATATGTGTAAGGAAAGAACGAAAAATAAAACGAACAGATATAGAGCAAATATAAAAGCTACATAATAGATAAATAATGTGACAAAGATTAAGTAGAAATAATTGATATATTCTCACTGAGCTTGTACAATTTAGTTAGAAATTATAACAAATTCGCAAATTAGAGAATGTATCTTATGAAAACGCATACAGTAAAGAGACCTACTTGAAAAACTATTGCTTAATGGTTTATATGTTACAGTTAAAAATATCAAAGGAAGTAATATTATTCACATTTAAAAACATTGTAGAGAATGGTGAGAACTCTTGGTGAGTGAAAAACTAAAATAGATCGGGTGTTCTTGAGAGAAATATCAAAATCAAACTGAGTAAACAGATTAAAATAGAGGTCATGCAAAATTTTAAACAAAAAATGCAGAATGTTTCTCAGTCAATTCTATTGAAAGATATAAGAACCGGAATGAGTACTGTCAGAGTAATTGCTAACTCTAGTAACACAGTCAATTCAAAACGATTGAACTTTAGATGAATGTGCGTCAATAGTTGATCTATGGCGGGGCATCGGATCGTATTGTGTTCATCAATGATCTACTATCGTTTCAGAGGTTTATATTTACAAAAACATAAAAGATGTTTAATAGAATACGGGGATATTCATTTTATACATGGATATTGTGATGGAAACGTCAATGCAGCCGTACACAAATATCAAAGAAGATATACAAATAGAAGACTACCATCAAAAAATTCTGTTATTCGACCTTGAATTCAGAAACGTTGGACTAATAAGGAATCCAAGAAATGAAGTTAGACGAAATGAATGTTTTGGAAATAGAATTTTAGCCAAATTTGACCATAATAGCAAATTGAGTATTAGAAGAGCTGCTTGAGAGCTAAGTGGCGAAGGTATTTATGTTCCCAAAAACAAAGTCCAATTTTGAAAAACGACTGTTGCCTTATTATGATATGGATTTGAAAATCTTTCCAAAACTTTGAATGGTCCTTCATATATAGGACTAAGGTTTGATTTAATCGTTTAAACTTGAACATGAACATTTCCACATGAAAAAAGAACCTTGCTTATAAAAATTTCGTGAATTTCTATTTTGTGTTGGATGAACTTCTGTAAACACTTGTAGATATGGAATCATCATATCCTTAGACATTGTTGATTGAATCATAGTGGAAAACTCACCAGGTAAATGTAAAGTTGTCCATAAACTAACTCAGCTATTGAATAACCTAAGTCACTTTTATACATTAATCTCAAACCTAAAAGTATCAATGGCAATTCATTCTTCCATGCTGTTGTATTATCTGTAGCTATAATTGCTGTTTTCAAAGATCTATGAAATCTTTCTACCAAATCATTACTTTGGAGTAATTACGGTGTTGTATGAATCCTGTGAATCACTACTGATGACAAGAATTTCGAATCTTGCTATATAATTATATGAAGATTCTTGTATAATTGTCCTTGCTGAAATATTCTTAATTGGAATAGCTTCTGGCCATTGCTTTAAACTGTCTAGTATGGTTAATATATAAGTAAATCCATAGAATGATACTAAAGAAAAGGACCAACAGTATCTATATGAATATGCTCAAACCTTCCTGTAAATTCAAAAGTACCCAGTTGTACCTTTGTATGTCGTGGTGGTTATCGGTACTAACTTTATTCCAATCGTGTATCTGTGTCTATTATGTATGTTTATGTTTTTATTCATAGTATATTCTTTTATATTTACATCAAGTAGTTGGAGAAAGTTCACTTGGTAAGAATAAGAAAGTGGATTGCACATAAATAATATTTCTAACTTTAATACTAATAACATTGCTCTAACAATAACTGTAACTTCAACATTAATATTTATAATCAAAAAGAATATTTCATTAAGTTAAATTAAATACAATCAACTATGGAAAAGGATTTTATTACTGCAATACTACAACGAATTCGTGACCCCGACGTGATCCAATCTTAATGTGAAGTGGTCCGGCACAAGAACTGATCCGACGTAGACCAGCCCCGAACGAAAAGCAGTCCTGAACAAGAACAGTCCCGAAGTAGAGCAGCCCCAAACGAAAATCAGTCCTGAACAAGAACAGCCCCGATGTAGATCACCTCCGAACGAAAAGTAGTCCTGAACAAGAACAGTCCCGACGTAGAGCAGGCCCGAACGAAAAGCAGTCCTGAACAGGAACAGTCCCGAAGTAGAGCAGCCCCAAACGAAAATCAGTCCTGAACAAGAACAGCCCCGATGTAGATCACCTCCGAACGAAAAGTAGTCCTGAACAAGAACAGTCCCGACGTAGAGCAGGCCCGAACGAAAAGCAGTCCTGAATGAGAACTGCCCCAACGTAGAGCTGCCCCGAATGAAAAGCAGTCTAGTCTGACCAACGAAAAATAGCCCAGCCTCGCCAACGAAAAACAATCAAACGGAACAGTTCCCAGTCATTTTGTATACACCCATTTTAAATATTATATAATAATACACCATGAATAAAGTTAGTACCGTTAACAACCACAGGCCCCACATTGTACCTTCACATCTAAACTACCCATTATTCAACAATTTTTTAAATAACATTCTTTTCGAATATTTGGTGGACATTCCACTCAATTCAAGAAAGTGTATTGGAATCAAATGGATGAGGCTCCCGTACATTTAGCTGCTACAAACCATATGTGGTATTTTCCTGGGTTATGAATCAGTCGGTTAGCTCCAACTATTGCGAATTTTGTAACTATAGGTCAGAGAAACTTTTTGCAAATTAAGATTAAGATTTAAAAGATTGAATATGAATATTCAATTTCAAGATACAACAATCCTTCAAGGTTTAATATGGTTCCATCATAATTAAAGATAAGAGACAAATGATTAAAGATAATACAATCTATTCTTCGGAAGAATGATTCTAAAACAAGAGGTATAATCGTTCGGTGCACAGCAAGCCTAAAATAAAAACATCCAAACATATCCGGTAATTTGCTTTATTCGAATGCAATCTACTGAAAATATTTGCATAAGGCGTAGCACAAGCGCAACTCATTGTTATAATCCAGCTTACATCCAAACAAATTAAATCAAACGGCGAGTTTCGCATACAAACGATATTCCTGATATTGTTTTTTGATTGTTTTAAAATAAAATACTTATAAGAGCACGTCAATTCAACTATGACTTATTGAAAATCATCGACGCGAGAGAAAAAATGAGCGTTGAAGTTGAAGGAATGAAAGGGTTTAAATCCTCCTCCCTGTCTTTTCAATATTGCAGAACACAATGAATTAAAATACAATGATTTAATTACGATATACGGCAATAGCAGCGTGATATACTTCTGTTATGTATTATTATATCAAGAATGGTTAATACAACCCTTCGCTAACCGTTAGAGTCGACTTAATGACTGTATTTGAATCATATTCAAGAACATTTGTGTAATAGCCCATCCACTTAATTCCAAATTTGAATATAGAAGTAATAACGATACCCTAGAAGAATTATCGTTAGTGATTTCAATTGATTGTGTTAGTTGTATGAATTTTATACTAATATTGGCCATACTATGGCCCGTATTATAAAAAAACTCGTCTATATCGTGGAGAGATACACACAAACTTCCTAAATCAAAAATCTTCAAAAAATCCATGTTTCTGAATCCAATAAGTAGAGTTGACATTATCAGAGAAATATGTAATCTAAAACGTACCAAGTCCAGTGGCTTAGATAGGGTAACGGTTGATGCCATAATTCAGGTTAAAGAAAACATAGCCGATCCTTTGTGTTATATCGTCAATAGCATCTTTCATACAGGAATTTTTTCGAGTGAACTAAAAAAAACCTTAATAACGCCGATATACAAAACTGGAGATAAAAAATCATAACCAGTCCTATCGCTCTAATTTCAAATATCGCTAATATAATCGAAAAAATGGTATTGCTGTAAATTTTGACTAGCAGTACAATTTGCAGGCGGAAATGTTCGTTCAGAGCGAATTTGAGTTATCAAATATGTCTTCTCAGATGTTTATCAAAATTATTAGAAATACATGTGGTAAAGATAGATATTAAGATACCATCCGAAGTTTACCAAAATGAATATGATATGATGAACTCGAATCATTATCGCAAAATATTTCAATCTTCAAGATTTCATCCGAATAACTGTTCCAATTTAAAAGATTTGGAATGAAAGAATGGGGTGAATATCATCTAACATACAGGAAAAATAGTACAATTATCTTTTATTCAATTAAAAGAGACCACCACTGTCTCTGAATTCCAAAAAATGAAAGAAGACCCTTCCTAATAATTATAGAATATTTTGCACTATTATCTCTGATCTCTAAAGTGATGGAGAAAGCAATCAACATCGAGTTCATCCAATACCTAGAGAACTCCAAAATCGTGAATGACCGACAATATGACGTTCGTCAACAGAGATCAACAGGAAACCTGCTTGCCTACGTAACACGTGTATGGCAAAAATCCATTGAAAAAGATGGGGAAACTCTAGGTTCAGCATTGGTTATCTCCAAAGCATTTGAACGAGTCTAGAATTGTTGGAAAACTTCCGTCATATGGTTTGACACCTCAACTTTGTCACTCACTATCGAGTTTTCTCTCATGAGGTTGTTGACCGTGTATCCTCCGATATAATGGTGATCAACGCTGGTGTTCCACTGGAATCTGTCTTGGCACCAACTTTGTTTCTGATCCATATAAACTATCTGCTAGAAGTGACCACCTCTCCTGTCCACAGCTTTGCAGATGATGGTACACTTCATTCCGCTTGCTCACCTAGAACCTCTATATCATCAATCAAAGCCAGAGGAACGGAACAGAGGTTGACGCAATTACCGGAGATCTGGCAAACGATTTTGAAATGGGGATCTAATGATCTAGTAGAGTTTAATGCAACCAAAACTCAAGATTGCGTCTTCTCCAGGAAAGCGGATCCCAGAATCCCAAATATGATGATGCCAGGTACAACTATTCCTATGACGTCTTTCATATCTGTACTCGAGATCACCACCAACAGCACCCTCCCGTGGGACGATCATGTAAGGTCAATTGCGAAAGCCGCGTCCCAAAAACGTTGTTTTCTATTCCGTGCCAAGAGCTACTTTACATCCCAGCAGCTTCTCAAAATCTACAAAGCACAGATTCGACATGTCTATATGAACGACATTTTTCAGAATTAGTAAATATTTCGGTGTTTCATAAGGTCCTGTAGAAAAGGTTAACTGTATTCTAACTATTTTAGCAAATTCCGCAGCTTATAGATACATTCCAACAATGGAAGAATATTGCGCGCATCTTTGTGTATCAACACGACCGATTCACATATATGATGAGCCAGTAGAATAGAGCGTTGCGCGATCACGTGGTTTATGACGTCAAGTAGCAGCTGACAAGAGCAGCTCCCTGTCTCGATTCCAACTAGCACTTCCATGAGCGATATTGGTTTTGACAAGTTCCACTCCTCGTCACTTACTGTGGTCGATTTTGGGTGTCCCTCGAGCCTGTCGCGACCTTGGTGGAATAGGAACCCATAAGTGTTTCCAGCACTAAGTGTTTTCAACACTTACTCATATATCTTGCTGATCTCGTGAACTTTGTTAAGAATTATAAGACAGTGTGATTATTAAAAATCTACATAATTTATTATCAAACTCACAACAGGTATTTAAAAATAATTAAGCTGAAATGATGGAACCGTTAGTGAGGAAACTCCTGTAAATTGCTAATTACGTCAATTAGAAACAATAAGTTTTTGAAAATATATTAACTTCTTCAGATTTTTGATGAAGATTTCCTTCACTACACTCGATTCTACCCAAAATGCCATCTTGATTGTATGTTTACATTTTATCTCTGATTGTACTACCTATGTATAGCATGTGAGTGAGCAAATATGCTGTATAGAATGGGGAATTCCTGATCAAAATCATTCAGTCCTTCAATCGACTTCGTGTCGCCAGGACAACTTCACTGTTTCGACTGTTCTTTGTTTTCTGGTATGTTGTGATGAATCCATGTTTCGTACACGGTAACGAAACGGCGCGAAAAGTCCTACTTGCTTGAACATCGTCAAACACTCCTTTGAAGTTGTCACACGGTCGCGCTTGTTGTCAACAGAGAGGAAATGCGGCACCAATCTGGCAGATAGCTTTCTCATATTTAAAATTTATGTTCCGTACTCATTCGGTTGAGATGCCCATAACTTCAGCAATCTCGTGAACCTTAACTGGCCGATCGTACAATATCATACCATGTATTTTATCGACGATTTCTGGCGTTCAAAGCGAAAATCAGAAAACCACTTGAGAATCGTTCCAATATATGGTGAGAAGCCCCCACAATGCTGGCTTGCGTAATGTTCTTTCCACGCAAGAAATAATGTTCAATCAAGTCGCACTTTTTTCCATGTTTACAAAAATCTTCAAGTTTGTTTGCTTTCGATAGGCGTCAAAACAGAACTGACTGACATATCAGTCTGAAAATTGTAATGCGTTCTATTTAAAGATGGTACATCACAAATGTCACATGGGATTTTCGATTGTGGCGCCTTCTGTTTTATTTTTCAGGAACTTTTCCTCTTGCCCTCGAACAGCAAATGAACAATGTTGAGTATGATCCTGAACAAACAAAATAGATTAGCCGCTTTTGGATGTTCTCTAGAAATTATCAGTGAAAGGAATACATTATTATGGTTCTAGGGTATTAATTTTATTTTGATGTACTTAATCACGGTCAAGAGTTGAACAACGATTCCGAGATCATTTTTACTAATTGGGATGAGAGCATAATAGAGGCGTAACCTTTAGGGTTCCCACAAATCGAATATAGCGAAACGACCACATAAAGCATATATTCATTCTCTGAGTGGGGATTATGTAGCGAGTTCTCCCAGGTGATGTGTAGGGTAAACTGTTATTGTGAATTATGAGAGGAATAAGCCAGCTGTCAGCACGATTTATATATTAATACCAGAAACCATAGTATGCGACCGTGTCGATAAATGGTATCACATAATGCGGCAGAGGGAAACAACCAAAGTCGGCGAGAAAACATCTAGGATTAAGGGATAAACGTGTCAGTCAAACCCACCAATTCTTATAAGTAGTAAATAGGGTCAATTACGACATATTATGTTACGCGATAATACTCAAATTCGGATACCGGCTGGTATCCAAAATATATTTTAAAACGACATATCTAAACCAAGTTTGTACAATTCTGATTTGCTAAATTAATTTATAATTTCTTTTACGGATTTGGAATTATAACACAATCATATACTATATGTTTCAGGTAATAATTGGTTAATATTAATTGGCCTCGGTTTTTCAGCTATGCCACGAAACGCGTCCCCCATATTGGGCACAAGAACATTTTCACACGTAGAATGTTCCGTCTAAAACACACATTTGAAGTATTTTGAGTTCTGTTGATGACGCTTATTATTGGGGAAAAACAATTAAAAATCACTCAAATTTTCGGAACCGTTTGTTCATAACTTATTTTTTTTCAAACCTAATGAATCTCTCTTTATATCAACAAAGAATTATCATAACTATCAATCATAGTTTTATGATGCTAGTTAAATAAAATGGAAACTCTTTCTGTGGAAAGTATAAAAAAATAAAAACTTCAAAAGAATTGATTAATGATAATGTTGATCTGTTCCACACATTAATATGATTCTCATATCCAATGTTGTACATGGTCTTACTGTTCACAGAAATGTTAAAACTATTCTTTACTTATCAAATCAGCAAAGTATATAACGATATACTTAGATAAGACTTACAAGCATCTTTCTATTAGCCAGTTTAAGACCAAAATAAACTATTTGAATGTCAATCTTCTAACACTAACAATATTTAATTTTAAATTTTTTTTTATTTTTCTTCTCATTTTTGTATAATGTATAATAAAAACTCTCAATACTTCTTTTCTGTTCTCGATATCTGTATTTGAATTTATATACATTCCTTTATTTAATTTTTGTCTTTGGCAATATCTAATGACAATGATCTTTACTCACTGTATACTATACTGTAATAGTCAGCAAGGTTAAGTGTAAGAGCCGTACGTTGCGTATCAATTTGATATGCAATACGCTGAACTTCGCCTTGTGTTTGTTCTTTACTGTAATACCTAAATATAAACTGTAATATATTTTGTATCATTATTTGTATCATATCGTATTATCGTTGGGAACAATAAAGACATTTATTATTATTATTATTATATCTCAAACATTCCATCAAAATATCAAGTGGCAGAAGGTCGTCCGCGATTCCAGAACAATCGCTATATCTTCTCTCAAAATTCTCTGGAAATTTTCAAATTCTTCCTGACTTCCATTGGTATCCATTGTTATTATAAGCGTTGCAGTAAGCCTTTCACCAATTTCAATTGATTTGGAAGGTACAGCATGATGTCCTCGTAATGGCAACAACAGGTCAAGAGCAGTGGCGGATCCAGCGAGGGGCAATGAGGGCAATTGCCAGGACTGAGAATTTTTAAATTTTTTAAATTATTTACAAAATAATTAATATAAATATATGCATTTATACAATATAACATAAATAGTACATGATGGTCATCATGTATTTGCTTTATGCTATTTGAATTACTTAGTATTGTTTTATATAAAAAAATCTTTGTTTTTTCTTAAGTAGCAGTCACTGCAATTTTATTTTTCAATAAGACTTTATTTAAAAGTGTAATTTAATATTAGAGAGTAAAGAGAGTTAAGGTTTATTTTGAGGTACTTGTTTTACACGTGACCTTAAAATTTTGAAAAAATTTCGCCTTCGGCGCGCTACTTTGGGCTCGGTACGCTCGCAATGGGCATCTTGCTAAACCTATGTTTATCTTAGTTACAACACTGATTGCCCTTACTAAAAATCGAGTCTGGATCCGCCCCTGGTCAAGAGCGGTTTTCACTTTTCTACCAATGAGTGTATCTACTGGAAATGTTTCATTTGATTATAGGTGATAAGGTAAGTTGTTAAAAAAATCTGAATATGTTGTCTTAATGGTTGTTCTCCCTTTCCAATGTTCTTCAAGGCCCGCTTGAACGCACTAACAAACCTTCCAACGTCCATTTGATTGAAGATGGTACGATGGTGTCGTCATGTGTTTGTTCTATTCAATTCTGTTATTTCTGTTTGCAGAACGTTCAAAAGTTACACTACAATATGCAACGTGCATTATCAGCAGCCAGAGTTTGTGGATTCTTGGAAAAATTTCCTCCAATATTTTGATGACGAATGCAGTTGTCGTATTTTGCATGTTCACTAGTTCTAGCCATTTCTAGTAGGCATCAACAATTATATAGAAATAATCTCCTTTTATTTGAGCTACAAAATCCTTGTGGAGTCGTTGCCAGGGTCCTTCAGGTGCAGACCATGAGGAATATGGAATTTCCAGTGGGGATTTGGGCTGCTTCAGCACAACTCAAACATATTTTACAAAATCTTGAAAGTCGGCACCACTATTTTTCCAGCAACTACTCAATATTAAGTACATCTTGGAAATTTAAGGGATTATGTAATTCACCCTGGGATCTCGACTTTGCCGATGAAACCCTAGCAACACATGCTATAGTGTGAAGCGAAAGTACCTAGAATTTGACTAGTAGAACTTAACATTGTACAAGAAATCAGCTACACTTGGAAAGTGCATTCGAAATCAACTGGCACTAAGTGTAAGCAAAGAAACTTTTACAAGCAACAGCAATACCCAAACACATAGGTACGTATAACTACAAAATCAACAATACTCAATCCATCATCAAATATAGAACATTTCTGATCATTGAATGCCTCATCACGTAAAACGCATCTTGACTTCGGCCCGGCATGGTGGTCAACATCCGGGTTTATAACTGAAGAATATGTATATTCAAAAACGATAACTGTATAATTACAAGTTGTATACATTATTACCCATGCATTATGCCATTTGGAGAAACTAATTAAGTTGTATAATTATTATATGATAAACAATTACTACCGATTTGTCATGTACAATGTGGTCAGTTAACGTAGGTAGGTAGTATTCAAGACAACAATATGTAGCGACGGTAGGAGCTAACTTTTCATTCCTAGTAAATTAACCATTAATAATTTTCAAATGATTATAAACTTAAGATCACAAACCAAATGAAGAACTAATTACTCTGCGAGGAGAAGGTATCAATTAAATATGAATTTACTATGACAAACGAATAATTAACGGAATTCAATATGATTTTTGTTGATAGTCACGACTTCTGGAGTTTTCTATGCGAAATGATTTATGATATGAAAATCTTTTGTTCGAATTGTACTTTGGCATTACTCTTCGGTAAGCGAATTCAGTTTAATTGACCTTGCAGCAGCTGATTGGAATTGTTTATGTTTATGAGCTAATCTAATGATTTTAACTGAATTTTGAAAGGATATTTATTCGAATTTTCTAACCTTTTTATCATACTCTTCGCAGAAGAAGTCTGAAACGTAGGTATAATGCATTCACTCAATCACTCACTATATCAAAAATCTTTAAAGATAGTTCTAGAATCAAAAATTCCTTCACCATAGTATTTCTCATTGAATGTTGAGCTAGTTTGAAAAAATCCTTCTGTCTGTCTGGATGTATGTCACGAAATGCTTGTCTACAACATAGCTCAAAGAGAAAAGGTTCTATCATATTCAAATTTTGACAAAGAATCGTTTGCTGCTCCGTGAGGAACCCTATTGTTTTTCAGGGAAATCGTGTAATAAAAACATCCTTTTCTGGAGGGAAAATTTTAAAAAATCATAACTCCCATAGTATACGTTGAATCGATTGTGAACTTTAACAGTAAATTTAAATTAATTGATGAATAATCTTCAACAACAACAAAAACAATTATAAGAGTAAATTTAAATTTACACCATAGAGTTCATAAGTAACGACGATGTGGTCTAGGCGCTAGGACAGTTCCCAATCAGTAAGCTCGGGTTCGATTCCCAGAAACATGAAATTAGTTTTTGTACATTTTCTTAAAAACACTATCGATCTCTTCGCAGACGAAGTTCGAAGAGTACATTGCATTTACACAAACTATTTCAAAAATCGTTAAGAAAATCCCTAGAGCAAAAATTCCTTCACCATAGTATTTCTCATCGAATTTTAAGCACCTTTGACAAAATCTGTCTATGTCTTTTTGAATGTATGTCACGGAATGCTCAATATTCAAATTTTCACAAAAAATCGAGAACGTACCCTACTGAACTTCATTCGCTAAGCTCACTCCGTTTCAAAAAGATTTACTAAAATTGAAAGTCGACTTTAAATAACGCTGAACAAATGAACGTACATGCTGATTGTCGTCGATTTAATCCCATGATCAGCACCAGTCAGAACAAAGCAAACTAGAAAAATGTCTTGCAACTCAGAGCTTAGCCTCCTAGAAAAATTTCAATGATCTGATCCTATTTTTAACAATTAAATAATATTCCAACAGTTGAACATATTCCTGATGATAAAATGTTTAAAAAACGTGTCAAAGGCAATTATTGAGATGACATAAATGTATCAAGTAAATTCGAAGCATATAAGCTACTTTGTTTTACTAACAAAACAACAAATTTATTTATTGGTACAATCAACGATTGTAAAATGACTCTGATGGAGAACTTCATATCTTAAAAACAGCAGGTGAAATTATTAGGAGAAGAAAATATAGTGGATAACTCAGATGAAAATAAATACCCCAAAATGGCAATACTTTTCATAATTTTGGGCATATTACTATTATACTTCCCTAAAGTGATTTACAGTCATGTAAACCAATGAAACGTCTCAAAAACCTCATCTAGAATTAGAAATTATAACTGAAAGAAACATTCCAACTCAAATGTACCACCTTTGCAGGTGAAGGGTTAAAAATATTTTGCTTGCTTACAGTTCCTGATAAAGAACTTAATATAAAACCTACGTTAACTAACTATGCAATTGTCGGTTTGATTTAAAATTATTATTGATTTTAAACATTGTATTAATATTTTTGCCCTCAAAAACTTTTCCTTTTCGGAGTAAAATTTTTTCATTTTTCTTAATAATTTGTAATCAAATTTTTACTGCTTTGCTGCTAAATTGCTTATAATAATAATTTTTTATTGCTTTTTAACTTCATTTATACAATCTCGAAGATCGAAAACCCCCTAAAGTCAATTTCTAAATATAATTCAAAAATTCACCTCATTTGTTCATTTTTGTTCCTGATTCTTCGCAAACTTTCGGACCTTGTCCTTGTAGACTTTCCAATACTATCAATTACGAATCAAATGCCGTTTATTTTATGAAAATCGTTCTTTCCTAACCACAGTTCAAGGTTTTGCACTTTTTTCTCTTCACTGAGTGAACTGGTAATGAGTGAGACTCGATGACCCTTTATAGATCAACTATATACTTACTGATAATAATAATATGTTTGAATGATAATTGTATTATGACTGCTATGATTTTACCCCCTTCCCCACATAAATATACCCCATTAACATTATTAATAATTTATTATATTTACATTGTTTAACACTCATTTTCTTAGCATGTAATACTGCAAATACTGAACAATAATACATTTTTAATTTAAATATTCATTTTGCGTGATGAATCAAGTTTAATTTCGTAATTAGCTACCTCCCTACTTGCGGCCGAGGCAAATGCCCCCACATGCCCCACTTTCGCTTTGCCTCTGTCAACAGTTCATCCGGTAATAGAATCCTGATTCTTTGACAGAATTGACGTTATGGGTAAGTATAATTAGGTTTTAAATTACTTATCATAATAATAGCAAGGATAGTAGTTGCATTGTATTACTGTTTTTTTTTCTTTATTTCCTATCAGATTTTCAATTTTGTATAAAGTATTTGAGAAGGGAATATTCTGAATAATATTAATTCAAGAATTTTAAGGGTTTCTAATAAAGGTATCCCAGAACAGATACATCCATCCCTTTCTGGTCTTAACTCAGTTCAACTTCGAAACGTATCCCAGCTTTGCAACTCAATCCAATCTGATACGAATAATCAACACAAAATAAATACCTACTAGGATGTTTCTAGTTTTGAATTATTATCAATTAAATTTAACTTCACGGTAGAACTAACGTAACACTGATAAAGCTATACTAATTGGATCGAGTTCCACTATAACGAAATCACACGTCATTATTATTTGAAGTGGTTGATAAAATGAGAAATATACAGAAGAATTGAGATATCAATGTGCCTTGGCGGTGATGATCCGTCACGACAGGTAACAAATCAGTTGAGGGGCCGATCACCGTACACCTGGCCACCTGCTCGACCAATACCGAAAGACCAAGCCATGACGGCCACGCCCTCCAGCTATTTTCCAAGCACGCACCTGGAGATACGAATACTAGCCAACATCATCGCGTTAACAAGTTGTTAGCCGAAACGAGTTAAATTTGATAGGAATTTTATATTAGACTCGAATTCGTTATACAATTGAGGGTCTAAACTAAATACGAGGTAGCATCCATAAAATAATCTTACCTGAAGATTTAAAACGATGGCAAGAAAAGCATAGGTAGACTTATATTAGAGAAAAAAGCTGTTCTAAAACCCATCAACGTGAATATACGTGTATCTGTAAAATTTTAAGAATTTGAACCTTTAATTTGAATTGACAATGCTTATCTGATTTTTTCCATACCCCTACAAAATCCAATTCTAGATACGGGCCTGTAATACTAGTTATTTAAATATTTTTTCGAGATAACGTGAATAAAAGCTAATAAAATGCAGATTTTTATTAGAATTTATTCTATGGTAGTGAGCGAATGTTAAATAAGTACTGAAATGTAAAATAACCCATTACTCGGTGATTCATCAACTTCATCTCTTATCTGATCCCATTTGACCAATTTTGCAATGTTCGTTTGCTTGCATGTCAAGCAGCAAAGCAAAAGAACATACTGAATTAGTTTTCGTCGTTGTCTAAAAAGGCTTACAAGGGTCAGTTAGGATACATAATCATGTGACATACTCGACTCACTTAACAAGGAAATTTCAAATTGACAAGACTGTTAGAATATTGACCATTAGTTTAAATCTTGTTTTGAATAAGAAAATAAATGAAGATACTATACTACTTATATAATAATTAGAATAACAGAAAGAAACGTGGAATATGTACTGCTCGATCAAACACCAGAAATCGATTTCCCATCGAATCAGGATTCATTAATCAAAATGAAAAAGTGGATACAGTTAATTACATCTTGCCCAACATCTAGTAGTAGCTGTTCGGAAAAATAAATTAGGAAATATTGTTTTTTAGTAAGAAAACACAATTCGATTGGATCCGCAATAAGTCTGCTATCAATAGACATAAATATTATGAACTTAATAATTTTCGATAATTTCGTTGTATGGCTTAACACCATACTGCATCGAATACAAATCTTCCGCAAAAATGCGACAAAAATCTGAATAACTTGTAATCAGGCACGTAGCCAGGGAGGGGGCCCGAGGGGCCAGGGCCCCCCTCGAAATCTCACAAACTCTTGCGAATTTGTGTTCTTCTATAGAACACTCTTCGAGAATTAAAAAAAAAGTTTTTAATCAAATTTATCAATCGACAACAGGTACATTGTGCATTGATTCGACGGATCCCTGCATTAATATTTCATAAAAGTCCCGCCATTAAACAAAGCTTCTCCTTTATGTCACATGCGGCAGCACTAAACATCATTGTTTGCACATGAATTTCTTGTCTGGTTTGTGTACAGCCAACTGTTATTTACTTCGCATACCTACGTATTATTCAAGTCAGTAATTTCTACAATGCAAAATGAAACGCCAACAAGGGCAAACAACCATCACAAGGTAGATGAACTGGAACAGTTAGCGCAATACTTCGAAGATAAAATTCCATTGTCTGCGGTTAAAGCCGAGTATAAGTTATGGTGTGCGAAAATAGCATCAATTAATCCTTCCACTGAAGTTTTGGAACTGTTGGAGTTATGTGATGGGACCTTTTTCCGCGCGATAAAACTTCTCCTCACGATTTTGGCCACTCTTCCAGTTACCACAGCCTACCTCGAAATGTAATGGGCCACGACAGGCTGAGTGCGCTTGCGATGATTTCAGTTCACTGGGATACGGTTGTTGATCCGGAAGAAGTAATCGACCGCATGGCAAAGCATAAATCGAGAAAATTACTTATGTAGGTGCAGGACTCTTGAGTAGAAAAACTCATACTGTATAAATTTTTGTTATGCACAGATATTTTTTGTCACACTTCTAAAATGGTATGACTTAAATAAAATGAAAGCTGTTTTTGTATATTCTGTTTATTGTTTTTTCATCGCATGATAATGATCATTGATCCGATAATAATGAATTATCGAAGTTATGCCAAAAACTTTGTTTCCCTCTTTATTTATTGAGATATAATTACCTTATCTCAAGAATATATATTCTTTTTCCGGGATATTTGTCCTTGGGCACCCCCCGAAGCAAATTTCTGGGTACGTGACTGCTTGTAATGTATGAGCATTCGACGACATTTTATAAACTATCAGAGTATTAGCATTTCAAAATGTCAAATGATGAAATCTCGTATTTGCGTATTTGCGCAATGAATTTTCCAGAATATTGTTAATATTTTTAGCTTCTATGGACTGTGGAAAATTGATCATTTCCACATTAGATAATGTATTTGTACACTGATATAATAATATTTTATATAATATACATTAATCAATGTATAATGGGAAAAATAGATTCTACCAGAAATTATTCTAACACATACAATCTCAAATTCACTATCAATGAATGTATAATTCAATATAATGAAATAATTACCTTTTTATATTATAATTCAGATGAAAATCTTTCGTTTGAATATGAAATAGTCACATCTAGGTACAATAGTTGAGTCCGACTAAATGTTGACCGTTTCTCCATGACCTTAATGATTATAGGCAACTCAAAATACTAGCCGCAGTATAGAAAGTTGCGTATATGTACAGCAATAATATAGTCAATAATTATATTATATTCACCAATCCTCATCGTGTTTTGAATGTTTTGATGAGCTGAAAGCTATTGGTTCTTCATTACTGTAATATTTATACGAGACGAGACATCTTGATGAACATAGCCAAAAGCTGATTTAAAAAAATTAATTGAATGCATACCTATGAGTGTCTAGTACATGGGAAAAATTAATTCTGCTATGGGTAAAAAAAATGTTCCAAGTTGGATCACCAAAGTGAGTATCGGAACAGATCTTCAATGTCTGCCAACAACGATTACAACTAAACCTATCATCACGGGATTTTACGTTACGAAGTTAATGTCCTAATACCGTAACTCTTAAAGGAAATGTATCATTTGAAATACCTAGAAAGGAAATAAATCGACCGAAATTACTAACGTATTATCAGTGGCGGATCTTGATTCTGAGGAGCCCCAGGTGCAATTGATCTGTTGACCCTACCACTAAGATTGTAATGGTTCACTAAAAACAATGCAGAAAATCATAACGGTTTTAATTTTTGGAATTAACTAAAACATAAACATATAAAAAAAATGTACGGAAATAAAATAAATATTCTCAGGACTATCAGAAATAGAAATCACATCCCCAAATAAAAGAAGAAATCACATTCTCGAGTAAAAACAATCACAGTAAAATTCTGCATTATATTTTCAGTAATTAATGAACAGTGTTCCACTTTAAATGACAACATCGCTTGCTTACAGCGTATAAGCATTGCTAGAATAGAATAGGCTTCTGACCACGGGGCGCACAATGGGCCCAACTAAGTGGCTTCAGGGGGCTAAGCCCCCTGAAGCCACTTAGATGATGATGTATAAGCATTGTCAAAAAAATTATCAAAATAGTTTCTACATTAGAAAATTTAGTCTGTCAATTAATAATCAATACATATCGACAGGATCGGATAAAAATTCAATTTTGGTTTTTCTAGATGAGGCCCTCGTGACAATAAAGCCAAACTGATATTTTGTTTTTAAGGTCTATTATAAAGCCTTTTCTAAGAGCTTTTCTCATTATATAGTTGGACAATTTTTATCATTTATAATTGTTATATCCCCATAGTCGGTGTATTGCTTAGCAAAGATAAATTTGCTTTTTACTATTATTTACTGCTTGAAACAGTGACGGCACTTCAACAATGCTCTTTTTCTTAAGGTGTTTCCGAAGGGCAGTAGTCAATGGCCAAGCCTGTTCACTGATGTTTAACTATTCTGTTTTCTGGTGCAAAAAGGTAAAGGTTATTCGAGTGTTTGGTTCTTTGTTTAATTTCCCATTCACTGAATTCTGTTCTTAGAGATGAGATCTAGTGGTCCTCCATGATGGTTCAGATCACAACTTGGGAGAGTAAGGCACTCAACTATTGACTTCCACATCAAGGTTAACCTGTTGTTCTTGGCAAACTTTTAAGGTTTTACAGAGATCAAACAGCATATGAGGTTTGATTAAAATACATAAAATAGTTACCAAGTCCAACTTTGTGAAAAAAATTATAATTTTTTGGATATGGCGGAAGCTGTAAATGACTACTCATTTGCAGACCGGTTACGATTAACTTCTTGGACGTTGCTGAAAGTAGCATACTTCAGTTGGTACTGGCAAATGTTATCAGGACTGGCCAACTTTAATGTGTTTAGTATAACATATCGTTCGAAATTAGAGCAAAGCAAATTAAACCTAAGTCCTGTACTCGATCTATACACTAGACACTACTGTTTGAATCACCATCTACAAAATTTCGGCTCAGTGGAAGACAATCAATGTCTCTATGATCAGTCATGTTCGGTAAGACAGATCTCTTACCATAAGATCTAAACAAAACCTCAACCAGCAAAATCTTCAACCTTATGAAATGAATGACCTTTCTGGGCGAATTATAATCATAATTGAACCACAATAGACTCCATGGTCGAGGTGATCGTGTTCGGTCCACTCACAACAAACATAAACCCTAACCTACATTACACAACCGGTTTTTCCCACACGTTCCAGCCAATTTTCATGAGAAAAATTGATATTTTCATGTCTATTCACATTCTTCAACCAATAGAATGATCGATTTAAAGCTCCTAACTCATTATGTCACTGTCAGTACCTTCGTCTCTTCCTATTTTTTACAGCATCATGTCGTTATTGATCAATTCCAAAATCCTACCTTCCATCTTAATATTGTTCTAGTTGCATCCCAATTCAATTTGAATAATGTCTTTTGATTGGCATCACATGAACCAATCTTCCCCAACGTTCCAGCAAATTCGTCGCTATCTAATTTTCCGTGGGAACGGGATATTCCCCATCTTATTATAAACAATGTAATACCAGATCAGAGGTAAATCTGGGGTTGGTCTTGAAAATCTTACAATTTTAAGATCTTTTCTTGGTTACAAATTAAGATATTGTCTTGGTTACATAAACATATAAGATTTCTTGTTTGTAAATATTAAAATTAATATTATCCTTCGAATATGCAAGAAAATTGTACAGAAGAAATATTTAATAATTTTTCATCTCAACCAATAAATCATCAAAATTGTTGTCAATTATAACTGTATAAAAGAATGTAAAGGTTCAAAATATAAAATAAAAATTATAAAAATTAAAATAAACAGCGTTCAATCAAAAAAATCAAAGAATATTCATCTATCTTTACGTTCTTATATTCTTAAATAGTGAAAATGTGTTTAAAAATGAGAATATATTAGAAAAATTAAGAAATTAGGAACCAAGACGGATGATCTAAAAATATACCATTCAATTTCTGATGTTGACGACATCACGCTAATGCAGCAGGAGATCAATAAATTTTATGATTACTGTGAGGAAAACAGTCTTTATCTGAATTTCGAAAAGTGTCACCACATTTCGTTTGGACGCGGAAAGAACAGTCTAAATCAATCATGTCAAATATCTTCCCATCCCTTACAAATCGTCACGGAAATAAAGGATTTAGGAATAATATTCGATTCTAAAATGCTTTTCGATAAACATACAGTTTACGTTTATAAAAAAGCTTATAAAATGTTAGGTTTCATAATGAGAACTTGCCGTGAATTTAAGAATATTCAGACTCTCCGTAATCTCTATATGTCAAACGTCAATAGTGTTTTGAGTTATGGTTCTGTGATATGGAGCCCTGAATACGACATTTATATAAATAAACTTGAACCGGTTCAGAAATATCAATAAAAATGCTTTCCATTCAACCCCAACAATCTTATCAACGTTCTGAATGAACTGAACATGTTAACACTAGCGAAAAGAAAGAAAATTTCAGACGTGAAGTTCCTCTTTAAAGTCATAAATAATTCAGTTGATCCGCCTGCTATCCTTAGAAACATTTATCTTAATGTCTTGAATAGTAGACTTCCGCGGATAGTTAATCTTGAAAAATCTTTTTTTTTGACATCAAGTCGAGCTATTGTGACGCGGAATCCATCCGGAAGCCAAGATTTTTTCATTTATCTTAATGCTCCTACATATATTACTAGGTATCAGCATCCATTCCGTTATGAACAATCTCAAATAAACTATTTTTTTAACTCTCCAATGCATAGATGCAACAATCATACAATACGCTATTTTTTCTTCACAGACTTAATTGGTATTCATGTGTATATACAGGTGTCCTCGAACTGCGTGGCAAAAATAAAGCCGAAGATTCTTTGATTCGAAAAAAAGTTGATGAGCCTTTTTACTTTTGCCTCAAGTGTCTTGTTTACCCGGTAGAGGGCTTCAAAATTGCTAAAATAATTTTGTTTTTTCGGTATAACTTGAGAACGTGATGAAGAACTTTTACAATATTTAGCAGGTGAGTTACTGACAATAATGGCCATTTTTGAGAGTGGAGCACAGAGCCTTAGAGACCATAGAAATGGCTCAAACTTGAGGATGTAACGGGAAAAGTGTCCGGAACTTTTTTGTGGTCAATGAAATTCACTCAATATTTTTGTATGTAGATGGCTTATCTAATTCGAAAACTTTTCTTACTCTTAGAAAATTTTGATAAAATTAACGGATTAGCTTGAAAATATTAATTTTCGAGTCTCTGCAATTTTGGCTTACTAATTTTACTTGATTAAAATACCTTAGTTGCCTTTGCTTTTCTAATGTCATTTTGGCTTTTGAAGAATTTATTCTCAAAACTGTCAGTTTTTACTTTGCTTTCCGTAAAAATTTTATAAAATTATGGCTCAAAATTTCACTAACACTGAAATGGTTGATACGTTATTGAGTTATGGACTTTGTCGTTGCAATGGCCGGAGAAGGGAAAGATATCCGCATCGTAGAATTCCAAATCGGCAAACCTTCGCGAAACTGGCAAATTTGAAGCAAATCGCAGAGAAACTGGACGCAGACGGACAAGAAGGACGTTAGAGCTCAAAGAAGCGATACTGGAAGCGGTTGAAACTGAACCTGGGATAAGCACACTACATTTGGGACTTCGTATTGGAGCCTCAAAATCACTGGTTCATAATGTACTGAAAGAAGAACTGTTGTATCCCTATCATATTAAAACAGCTCAAGACTTATTGCCCATGGATCCAGGTCATCGGCTAGATTTCTGTCGGCTTATTGTCCAAAGACAAAACGCAAACCCCAATTTTTGTAGAAGAATTCTGTTCACGGACGAAGATACTTTCACGAGATGTGGTCTTTTTAACCTCCATAATGAACATTTCTATGCTGATGAAAATCCTCATGAAACGGAAGTTACATATTTTCCCGGCTCGCTCCCCTGATTTGACGCGACTTCTTTCTATGGGGCGCTTTGAAGTCGAAAGTTTATGCAGCTCCAGTGAACACACGAGAGGAATTGTTGCAACGAATTAATCATGAAGCGGATTTATTGAAGAATGATCCTGAAATACTAGCCAGAGTTCAATCCAATTTCTTGAAACGAATTAATTTGTGTATTCAGGAAAATGGGCAACATTTCGAACAATTGATGCCTTAGCGATTTCCCAAAAAGTTTTGTTGTTTCTTTTAATTTAGCATTTGTTTTCCTAAATAATCACATCGTTTCCCCATTTCTATTGTTTTTATTATTCGTGTTTTACCGAGATATTAACCATTTCAGTGTTAGTGAAATTTTGAGCCATAATTTTATAAAATTTTTACGGAAAGCAAAGTAAAAACTGACAGTTTTGAGAATAAATTCTCCAAATGCCAAAATGACATTGGAAAAGCAAAGGCAACTAAGGTATTTTAATCAAGTAAAATTAGTAAGCCAAAATTGCAGAGACTCGAAAATTATTTTTTTCAAGCTAATCCGTTGATTTTATCAAAATTTTCTAAGAGTAAGAAAAGTTTTCAAATTAGATAAGCTATCTATATAAAAAATATAGAGTGAATTACATTGACCACAAAAAAGTTCTGGACACTTTTCCCGTTACATCCTCAAGTTTGAGCCATTTCTATGGTCTCTAAGGCTCTATGCTCCACTCTCAAAAACTGATATTATTGACAGTAACTCACCTGCCAAATATTGTAAAAGTCCTCCATCACGTTCTCAAGTTATACCGAAAAAACAAAATTATTTTTGCAACTTTGAAGCCCTCTACCGGCTAAACAAGACACTTGAGGCAAAAGTAAAAAGGCTCATCAACTTTTTTTCGAATCAAAGGATCTTCGGTTTTATTTCAGCCACGCAGTTCGAGGACACCCTGTATATTGTATAACTGTATAAGTGTGTTTTCCTTTTCATTTTTTTCATTTTGTTTTCATTCACTACATGTACTCAATTCATCACTTGAATTCTTTATTGATTTTTATATATCTATCACTAATTTTATAACTCTTTTTAGAATTCTATAGATTCAGTATATTGAGAAATTACCTATCTGTGAATACTGTTTTTGGGTCAGTCCCATTTGTATTTCTCCTTTATAAATAAATAAATAAATAGATAAAATGAATAAAGACTGAGATTCGTCAAGATTTTATGTTAGTCTTGGTCTAGGAAAATTTTAGGAAATTTGGTTCTTGGTTTCATCTTGTTTGGTCATGACAAAAGAAGATCAAGGTAAGTCTTGAGGTCTTGTCCAACACTAATCTCCATAGCTTAGACTGAGTTGAATTCCAAACAGTTATATCATATATTTAATATTCGAGGAAGTAATTATTTCTAGCATGTCTTATTAAAACTGTTAATACCATATTGCTGTGGAACAATAATTCTTACCATTGATCATCATGTGAAACCCACGTTTCACATATCTCTATTTAAATTTATAGTGAATTATTGCGGTGTAAATGCCCAAACTATAACGATAAAAAGAATAATGTATCTATATCTATCCTTTGATCTGTCACAGAACTGAGCAACAATTACTATGAGAGACGCGAAATCAAGATGTATCTGAAGACTTTAGATGCAGACTGATATTATCAGGCTTTCTGAAAAGACAGCGTCCTGGGTATAATATCACTTTACATAAAGTGCACGTACGCGATACTACCGCAACGCAAGTGTGGCTACTGTAATATACGTAATGTAAACCAGTGCGACCTACGCGTCAAAGAAGCTGTTCTACTGGAGATAGCATCTTATCTTGGTTGAGAGCTATAGTCAAGTTGACTTTATTATTTCAAATTTAAGTTGACAACGCTCTTACACACTTTTAGAATACGAGATGAGTAGTTAGCTCACTTCACTACTTATACAGTTCAATAGCATTTACAAATCAGGAAAATATTTAATAAAGTTTGATTACAGATTTTCTTACTAACTGGAATTCTCGAAGAAGTTATTCCGATTGTCAGCGCATAGTCCAGGCAACGAACCAGAAAAAAAATTTATATAGTAGGCTAGATTTTCAAAATTTTTTTCGCATTTTAAAATTAATGAATTAAGAGCCGAAAATGACCCCCAGTATGTTTTTTGGGTCGCTGATCACGATTCCGCAGTTAGTTTTCTCGGAAAACTCCCTCCAGATGGGTAATTTGGGAAATATATATATAATATATAATTCATAATTTTGTTGCAAAAATGACCTCTAGTAAGTTTTTTGGGTCGTTGATCACGAATCCGCTGTTATTTTTCCCAAAAAACTCTTTCCAGATGGAAAATTCGGGAAATTTGAGATTTTCCTGAGACGGTTATGAATAATAAAGTATAATTTTGTTGCAAAAATGACATCTAGTAGGTATTTTGGGTCGCTGTTCACGATTCCGCTGTTATTTTTCCCAAAAAACTATTTCCAGATGGAAAATTCTGGAAATTTGAGATTTTCCTGAGACGGTTATGAATAATAAAGTATAATTTTAATACAAAAATGACCCCTAGTAGGTTGTTTGGGTCGTTGATCATGATTCCGCTGTTATTTTTCTCAAAAAACTCTCTCCTGATGGAAAATCCCAAATTCCCCATCTAGAGGGAGTTTTCCGAGAAAACTAACAGCGGAATCGTGATCAGCTACCCAAAAACATACTAACGGTCATTTTAGTAAGAAAATTATACTTTATTATTCATAACCGTCTCAGGAAAATTTCAAATTTCACGAATTTTCCATCTGGAGAGACTTTTTTGGGAAAAATAACAGCGGAATCGTGATCAACGACCCAAAAAACCCACTAGATGTCATTTTTGCAGCAAAATTATACTTTATTATTCATAACCGTCTCAGGAAAATCTCAAATTTCCCGAATTTTCCATCTGGAGAGACTTGTTTGGGAAAAATTACAGCGGAATCGTGATCAGCGACCCAAAAAACCTACGAGAGGTAATTTTTGCAACAAAATTATACTTTCTTATTCACAAACGTCTCAGAAAAATCTCAAATTTCCCGAGTTTTCCATCTGGAGAGACTTTTTTTGGAAAAATAATAGCGAAATCGTGATCAGCGACCCAAAAAACCTACTAGGGGTCATTTTTCCATCAAAATTATAAATTATATATAATACATAAATTTCCCATCTGGAGGGAGTTTTCCGAGAAAACTAACTGCGGAATCGTGATGAGCAACCCAAAAAACATACTAGGGGTCATTTTCGGCTCTTAATTCATATTGTTTTCGATTGGGATTGCATCGAATACGGAGCAGCTTGAGTAATTTAGTGTGAAAGTTTGAAGCAAAATCTTGTTAATTTTAATGTAGTTTAATGCGAGATGGCTTCAGGTTCAGAATCACAACACGAGAACATGTAAAGACATGTCAATAACAGTGCCTGAACAAGAATTTAATAAGAGTGGTTTAATGCCCATGTTCAGATCCACGAAAATAACTTCCCCCAACAAATTATTTTTCACTATGCCTAAAACTGTGAAGATGAGGTAAGGAACTGTGACCAATTATTGAACACGTATCCCCCAATTTTTTGCGGGTAAAACGTATGATTGTAGGAATAGAAAATATACTAGAAATGATTTGGAAATCGCTAAAGAAAGACGTACTCTATGTAACAATGAAATTTTATTCATATAGTCAACATATTGTATTTTACTACTCTGTGCTTTATTGACACCTGCTACCAGGTTGACTCAAATTATTCACACTATCTTATAGCCTGGTTTTATATTATCACGTGATGTCACATGAACTCTCAAAATTTGCCAAAGAGTAAACGCAGAAGATAGACTGTGACTTCACCTTTTTTTTTCGCCAATTACAATAATTCCCTTACACTATATACTACGTGCAATAGTGAATATGGAAATGTATGTAGTTGCATTTTCTTGGAAATATCTGACGTTCAAATTAACAACAATCAGGTATGGTATGGTATCACTTATTTGACTACAAGAGATATATTATATAAAATTCGATGATTTCAGATGAGGTGGCGTTCTAACCTTTACTTGAACTGCTTTCAACTCTCAAATATTATACTAGTGGAAGCATGTAAATTGTCGTTACTGATGTTATTGGAGTTTTACCATCCTCTACTTACAGAATAATCAAAGAAATTATTTCTCCTTGGTCCGTTGTCTCGACTATTCCCGCACCTGTATTTGGCGCTTTCCGTAAGCCATACGGAATCCCCTGGTATCATATGAGGATTGCCCCCAGCGTTCTCCCGCCCATTCAAGGTTTGAATCGTGAACGGTACGAAAGTGCTGTGAACCTTGATCCTGTTGGATCTCTTACCCAATGGCCCAGGTGATCCAAGCAATCCAATCTTCGACCTTTTTGGTCGGCTTTTCCTTGTCCAATAAGATTGAAGTGATACGCTCCTCTTATGGCTTCTGCCTGAACGGCGAGCTTATTCCTAAGCATACCAGCCTCTGAACTCTGTTCAGGGAATGCTGGGATATTCTCGTTTTTGACCACACAATTGAGGCATATGTTATAATGTGTCTCACTATGTTGATGTACACACAGTGCACCATCCGTGGAGTAAGTCCCCAGGTTCTTCCGACTGTACGACGGCAGGTTCACAGGGCCCTTATCGCTTCATTAGTCATTTTCTCCAGATGTTTCCCAGAGGTCAGCTTTTTATCTAGGCTTACCCCAGGATACTTGATCGCATCCGTCATCTGTATGTTTTCCCCATACAAAACTAAGTCTTGTATGTTTCCAATGTCCTTTCTCTTCGTGAAGGATACAATGATTATTTTCGAAGGATTCACTTTGAGTCCTCCCTTGTTGCACCATTTTTCCACGGTGTTCAGTAGTTGCTGCATCAGAGATGCTACTATTTTACTCCCGAACTTCCCTTGTACAGTAATGACGATGTCATCAGCATATCTGCTTACGCAGAATCCTTCGCTCTCAAGGAGTATCAGAAGTTCGTCCACCACCAGACTTCACAGCACAGGTAACAGTACATCTCCCTGCGGACATCCTCCAGCGACCCGCACCTTCTTTCCAACCTCATTGAGGGTTCCTATGACTGTCCTGCATCGGAGCATTCATCTTAACAGCAGATCTTCCATCCCTCCCTCTCGCGTTGCTCGGGCAATTGATTCGAAGGAGGTGTTATCAGAAGCTCCCTCTATTTCCAGAAAGCTCGCTAGCTCAATTTCTTTGCAGTCCAGTGATTTTTCTGCTCTTTGTATTAGCTCGTATACTGCCATTTCACAGGATTTCCTGGTTTAGTAAGCATACTAATTGCGATGTAGGGGATTTCTCATAAGAATTCCATCCCTATCATGCCTGTCGATCAGTTCCTCTAGACTTTCAGGAGAAACGATGTTAGACTGATCGGACGGAAAGATTTTGACTGGGCATAAGACTCTCGCTCTGGCTTTGGTATAAATATCACCTTTGCCGCCCTCGGTGGTCATCCTTAATGACACCCTGTTCATTGAGTCTAGGCATTTTTGGATTATCATCTGCGTGCGGGTACTATAAAGCTTATCATGTGATAATGATTTTATGGATAATAGAAATTGCATATTAAAATTTCATTACAGAAGCTCATGGACAATAAAAGTGATAAACAAAATCACGAATACAAAAAATATAAAAGTAGATAGCTAGTTCGATGATAGCAGTGTCTACGTTTCTCGATCTTCAAAGGGTGTTTTTGTGTTCTTGTAAGTATGAATTGCAATGAATATTGATGATATATACTACAGTGAAAACAATGTTTTAGAATTGCAACATGGAAATCACTAAAAATGTTTTATTCTTCACAACCCTTATTGTTTGCACTGCGTCTTACAATCCTTTATCAGATGAATTCATCAAATCTATCAATGATGCAAATCCTACATGGACAGCTGGTAGAAATTTTCATAAAGATACACCTATGTCGTATATCAAGGGGCTGATGGGAGTTCTTCCAACAAATAAGGATATTAAGCTGGACGTTCTTCAACATGATATGAAAAATGTGAAACTCCCAGACACTTTTGATGCACGTAAAAAGTGGCCAAATTGTCCCACAATTTCGGAGATTCGAGATCAAGGAAATTGTGGTTCGTGCTGGGTAAGTATTAACATTTCTTCTAATACCCTGATCTGATGTTTGCCCATAGCTCTCACTTCAAACACTAAATCATGAGATAAGAAGATTGTCTTCCGGTTTAAATTATATGGAAGTTACATTGCTCTGCTAAATGCTACTTAATGCCCTAACATAGGATCAAGGAATAATCCCCGCGAAAATATATAAGGTGATATTGCCTCCCCGCGGGCGTTGATCATTGCTATGCACCGGTTAGATAATTTCAAAATAAGATTATCTATCGTTGGTCCAATGTGTCTGAGATGCATTGAAGTCATTGTTGTGTGGTTTTCAATAATATGTGCTTATTGAAGATCCTCCTTCCCATTAAATCTCTGGAGATTGCGCGTCCCCAGGTAAAACGTCAATGTTTTGATTTAGAAGAAAATATCAGAAGACCCTCATTGAATTGGGAAGGGCATTATCATGTATTTGACGCAAACGGAAGCACAAAAGGTTGAAGAATAGTTTCCATGTAGGTGGCATAATTCAAAAAAACCTTCAGCAAAACGAGACCATATCTGCAGCTCCCTTGCATCAAGATATTCTCGGTTAACAAATCATCTCCACACACGAAGACTTCTCTAATCCGGATATAATCCAAATCTGGATTTGTCCGTTAATACCAAACCATGACTTACAAGCCGGTCATACAATCATTCTCTATTAAAATACAGCGAAGAACCTTACTTAGGAACAATGGAAGCTATAGAAATGTATAAACATAAAGATCGTTTATTAAAAAATTCTATCGTTTCACCATCCACTAGGTGATATGAAATTTTATCCATATTATAAATTAAACACCACTATATTGATATCAGTTTTATTTGTAACTTTCGTTAAGTACTCTAGTTTCAGCGTTATTACGCCTTCAGACGGTATGCAAGTACAATTAAATTACATAGCTTCAACTATAAATAGACTTATCGGTAGGAAGGAAAGGGTAACTGTGGTCGGTCATTCTTGAACTTAGAGGATTATTACTATAGGATTACATGGTGGGTTTTTACATTCAAATAATGACGAATTGCTATTAACAGTATAATATAGAAAGTAACAGGACAATAAGTCTGGTTGATCATTAAGAAGTAGGGTATTCTTTCTGTCTTTGTAAATTTGCAAAGATTCCAAGCATGTCTAGATTCCAGTTTTTATCATCTGTAAAATGTGTAGAAAAAAAGAATGATTATCATCGAAAAAATGGTCTACAAATGTGGAACCTGTTCTGGAGAGTCTAAGACATCTTTTATATTCATTAAGCCTAGTAGAAAATTCGCGTCCTGTTTGGCGTATATAAAAACCGCAATCGTTTCATTAACTGAAAAGTACGAAACTACCCGCAACTGGCGTGTTATTCCGTACATCAATCGTATAATTTCAAGGAGCTCCTTCAAGTCAAATATAATATCGATTGGTATTTTTAACAAATAAAGCATAGAGGACACAAATAATTTTCATCTAATCCTCACCACTACACAAAGCAGGTGTACGAAGTAAGCCGAAACCGTAGTTTTACTTTCAATTACCTGCAGTTACGAGATTATAAACTATGAAGTGATACATCGGTAAAACTTTTGAAGTTTTTTAAATGAATTATACTACAATCACAGATTATGTAAAAATATACTCTTATTGCTTTTTTCAGAGGTTAGAATTTTATAACAGCGAGTATAAAATTGCTTCTTGTCACCACTGTCGCTGTGCGGAATGACGTTAGAACTATGGAAGATATTATACTACAAAAAATTAACGAATGCAAAAGTGGAAACATATTTATCTCTCTTTTTCTCCAATAAATAGCGCTGTACTGAATTGACCGCTATACGGTATAACCCTCCGATCCCTCAACAGTACTTAAAGCCTTCTTCGATGATTTCAAGCAGTGGTTAATAGATTTTCCATCTCTTCCGATGTACTTGGCATAATACTTCTCTGAATTTCCTGATATGATTTCTGTTGCATTGAAGACGAATTGGTATGGAGATATCTCAAGAATGTGTTACCCAATCGGCAACTTCGTATTTGATGTTATGCTGTATTTCTCCCTTTTTTGAGAAATTTTGTGTTTTTCACTAATTTTCTATGGTATAGAGCATTATTCATTATGGTAAAAGACGGTCTCGTTAAATTTGGAAGCAATTGCTCAAGAAATCATTTATGAAAGTTATGTTTGTTCATTACACTATGATAATCTGGATTCCACGTTTTGACCAAAATATAAGTTTCACTCCAGACTATAAAACCTTCTCGATTGCTAGCATGCAACGTTGTATACTTCAAAATGGATATTTCTACGAAAATCCGATAACAATACTTCTCTTATACTATGAGGGAAGTTTTCAATCTTCTACTTATTATCTATGAAGACTTTTTGGAAAATGAAATAATTTTTATTACTGATGCACTTTGAACCTTTTAAGATTAAATCTTTGATGTAGGCATTCGGGGCAGTGGAAGCAATGTCTGATCGAGTTTGTATACACTCGAATGGCGTTGAAAACGTCAGATTTTCTGCCGAAGATCTAGTGACATGTTGTACATCCTGTGGTGACGGTTGTGAGGGCGGACTACCTAAAATGGCCTGGGAGTATTGGGTCACTGATGGAATTGTTTCTGGTGGAAGTTACGGCTCAAAGCAGGTTTGTAATAATTTTGTTCCGTTTCCAGCCTAAGTTTCAGTTGATTATACAGAATAATGATGAATCGGAGATGTCTGATATAGTCGTTGTTACCGCAATTGATCGTATGACAAATAAATCCACTTTACCGACACAAGACATTTTTCGAACCAAAATAACTATTTCGAATGTAAAACGTAAGTAAAATAGCAAGATAGTGTTCATATAAGGTTAGTGATACTTTTACTACGCTTAAAATTATTATATCTTTATACAAGTAAGTTCTTCAAAACAGTTCAGTATATAGACTGATGAGTCAGAGATTCACTTCAACTTGGCAACACTGCGCGCTTCTAACTTAAAGCTTCTCATACATGTTTTACATGAATAGGAAATGTAATACTGAATACTTCATTATAGGACATATCACTTTTCTAAGTATGCTATTTCGTTGGTGGCCTACCTATCGTGTATACTAGCAAATGAAAGCTCACATCTTCAGGAATGCACACTGAAAGTTTCATCAGTGCACAGAGAGACATACGCAAAAAGAAATTGGGAAAAAAAATTTTAATGTATGAGAAGTCTCAATTTTTTCTAAGTATTCTATCTCGTTTTTGCCGTATTGTGTATAATATCAAATGGGAGCTCACATCTTCAGGAATGCAGACTGAAAGTTTCATCTTTAAACAGAGAAGCTGAATCCTTTCTATGCAACAATGTAATCGAAATAAAGTAAAATCTATTAGTTTTGTTAGATCTTATTCTTCCCAATTGTGCTATTTCGTTCAAGCCGTATAATGTGGGGTTTCATCCGGATCCTACTAAAAAAATAATAGTGGTACAAACAAATTGCCTTGAATTAGAGATTGATATGCCCAATAATGAAGTATTCAGTATTACATGTTCTATTCATGTAAAACATGTGTGAAAAGCTTTAAGTTAGAAGCGCACAGTGTTGCCAAGTCGAAGTGAGACTGAGTTTTACACAGGCTCACGTCACACATATCATACACAGATTGTTCCGCATAAGAAGTGACACAGAGGCATGACAGGGGAACCCTAAATATGGTAATTGAACGCTACTTACTTCTATATCAAGTTACACCCCTGAAGAGTTAGATGTCTTAAAAGTCAACATTTCAAATTAAGATAAAAATCAATATACATATCTGTAACACTAACGAAATTTGGTACACCACAATGGTGATTTAAGGGTACTGATTGATTGTAAGTGGGAGTCACCTGGAGTGTTGATTGAGTTGACTTGTCTTGTATTTTATTGTTACATCATATAATTTCTTATGTTCATATTCATATTTTTTATCGCAGGTTATCAAAAATTTATTATCACATCTTTATAAGGCTCCAATATTACTTGGAGATATAGAGGTCCGGAATCAACATTGAACGATGAAAAACATATAGTTTTGTCTATTTACGAGACTCACAATCTACACACTTGTCTATGCTCTATGAGTACGTGTAAACATGGACATGCTGTTACAGTATATAGTCCAGGAAATAAGCCGGGAAAAAGGCCATAATAAAAAGAAGATATATTATAGTAAGCTAGAATGTCAAATTTTTTTTTTTCATTTTGTTCCTAATACCCCATAGATCATTTATGACTATCAAGACCGCGGGGTCTACCTTTCCAACTCCCCAAAACGTGGTTTCAACCCCTCAGAAGAGCATTCTTATAAAAACAATACAGAAGCATAGAAAATTGATGAATTAAGAGCCGAAAATGACCCCTAGTATGTTTTTTGGGTCGCTGATCACGATTCCACAGTTAGTTTTCTTGGAAAACTCCCTCCAGATGGGAAATTTGAAAAATATATATATAATATATAATTTATAATTTTGTTGCAAAAATGACCTCTGGTAGATTTTTTGGGTCGTTGATCACGAATCCGCTGTTATTTTTCCCAAAAAATTCTCTCCAAATGGAAAATCCGGGAAATTTGAGATTTTCCTGAGACGGTTATGAATAATAGAGTATCTTAAGTCTACTACTTCCACCAGAATTGAAAGGCGAAGGGAGTTTGAAAATAATGAACAGAAAAAGAAAATCATTTCCTTTTTTTGTAAGAAAATGTATCTCATACTCAACAAGTTCTCGTCCTACATAATGCGCTAGAGTGGCTTTCGTACAGAATTCAACTAATAGGAACTCGCCAACCTCCACATTTTCAGCTGAAAAACAAAAATCTTCCACCGATGGTTCAGGATTAAAATCACTCCCACTGGAATCATTCGCTTCAAATGATTCTGATTCATTTGAGTTTTCCTGATTTTTTAGAATCGGTTCGCTGTATCATGATGCTGCTTCGAACAATTGTTTTCTTCCATCAATTGAATTTGACGATCTTTTTCTTTCTCTTTTCCATTTCCTCTTTTTCTGGAGTATCGGCTAGGATTCGGGTACGTCCTGGTTTTCTTCCACATCTAATGTTCTTTATTGGAGCTACTTTAGGGTAGACTACGACATCTTCGGGAGAAATAAAAATACTTCCTAAAGGAGTTCTTGGTCTTTCAAAATGACGGTCAATGAAGACATTATGTCGTCATCTGTGAATATGTTCCTATTGAGTGGTCACGACGTTCGCTGCCGATCGCATCTGCTTCTTATAATAATCTTATAATCAGTGGGGCTATTTCTTGGAAGTCAAATTTGATTTCTTCTTTATACAACCTCGATATCTTTTCTTGCACATGACGAACACAACTACTCCAAAAGTGAGGTTCAAAAGTACTTAAAGCCTGCTTCCACATATTCAAGCAGTTAATTTCCATTTCTTCTGATGTGCCGATTATAATACTCTTTTTAAAATAAAATAATATCAAACGAAACATGTTACTTAACTTGTTCAAATTTAATATTTTGCTGTTTCAACAATGCTTGTATTTCCACCTTTTTTGATAAGGTATTTGATGAATTTTTCACTAATTTGCTATGGTACGTAGCTTTATCTATTCTGATACAGGACGATCTGCTTAAATTTGGAAGCAATTGCTCTTGAAACCATTTATGTAAGATCTCCTCTTTTGGTGCATTTCACCATAACAATCTGAATTGTGAGTTTCTGAACCAAATATAAGTTCCGGTCCAGGAACCCTTCTCGATTGTCAGCTTGCAACTCTATTAACCTACCATCACAAATTGGGATGATTATATGAACACAAGCCTCTTCCCGTCGATTTTTGTGCTCTTAACGCTACATTTATCCAAGCCCTGCCACGAACGGCCTGTACTACAATTTTGGAATATCCCAGTTAGACCTACAAAAACTACACAAAACGAATATTTGATAATTCCATGAGATCTCTGAGACGATCGTCTTTTTGAACTAAAAACCATTACACAAAGCAAGTTAAAGCAGTCTTTGAATAAATTGGATTCGCGTAGTTCTTCTTGTAATGTCTGCAGCGTTACAATTTGCTATAGGGCAACGGCGCCCCAAATTAAAAATACCCCATTTTTAGAATTTTAAAACGATTTGCACATTTTAAAATTCCTACGGCTAATAGGAACGACGAAATCGTCTCCACGGTTTATGCCACCATATGCATGCGCATACGTACGGACAAACACACACACACAGATATCGTCTCAAAAATATTCTAGATGGATTCAGAAAAACAAAAACGTATATTTTCGTGAAAATCCGAAACAAATTTCTTAGGTCGATTAGAATAGTTCCCTTACACTACGTGTAGTGAATAAATACTCAGCCATACTCAAAAAAATCAAAAGTCAAATGCGATTTATAATACGAAACTGAAGATAGGATTACCGGACTATTAATGAATTAATTTGTCAGGTACCTCCCTCTTTTTATGACTTGGTCCATATATTCAAATTCAAATTGAGTTTTGTTGATCAACTTTTTACGCAGCGGGATTAGATCATATTTAATACTGAAAAAATGTTTAACTTCCTTCTCCATTACAAATAGTTATATTCTATCTATTCCGAAATTTTGAACAATAGTATAAGTGATATGTTTACTTTAATAAGAACCCAGAAAAACCGAATTTAACTCTGTTGTGACAATATTATAGCAACTGGATAGCATCAAGAGGAAAATATGCTTGTAAACTTATTTCAATATATGTATACATTACTATACGGAATAGTCTTGGCTAAAAATAGTTAATTGAAGGGATGCAGACCATACGAAATCGCACCATGTGAACACATCGATATAAACAGTACCCTTCCAAGATGTGAATCATTGGCTCCTACACCCAAATGTGAAAAAAAGTGTCAATCAACATATGGTATAGATTACAAAAAGGATCTTCATTTTGGAGAGAAAAGTTATGCTATATCACCTGACATGAAACAAATACAAGCGGAAATTCTGAAGAATGGGCCAGTAGAAGCAGGTTTTGCAGTATATGAAGATTTCCTATGTTATAAAAAAAGTAAGCAAATACTTGGAAAAAAGTAATAAAGAACCCTCACCTTGTTTCCATTGGTATAATCACTATTTTATCATTTTTAAATGCCAATAGTAAAATAATTGTTAGAAACGATTACAAACCAAATAATATATACCTCAAGAGGCACCTTTGATACGTGTATTTTAGATTGATAACATGATCAATTTTCGTACACAAATTGATATGTTCATTCCACTTTTAGGAACAGAAGAAACAATGATAAATTATAAACCCATAAAATATGACAAGTTATTGCAGAATGCATTCGAGAATTTTAAAACATAAGCAATATTATTTTTCAGGTGTCTATCATCATGTTAAAGGGGAATTGTTGGGTTTTCATGCTGTAAAAATTATGGGTTGGGGTACCGAAGATGGTCTTCCATACTGGCTGGTAGCTAATTCATGGAATACTCATTTTGGCTTGAATGGGATTTTCAAAATACTTCGAGGTAAAAATCATTGTCAAATTGAAGAAGGAATTACTGCTGGATTACCAAAGCTCAAACAAATTCATTGAAGAACGAAGTTACCAAGGTTTTAGTTAGTTTGAAAGATATTATTGCTATTTTCCTTTAAATAAAGGTATTTTGAATATTTTTGCACTTCATTATTTTTTATTTATTATTAACCTAAATCACAAAAGCTGTAGGACATCATAGAAAGTTGGGAGATCTCTCCCATTGCTATAGATATTTCCATGGTCGATGTTTATCAGAAATCTCGTGTTGTTCCAGATAGGTGGACTAGACGAGCTCAAACTAGTCACCCTTCATTGTCAGGCTCGAGACCTGCCGAACTTGTTCCTACCATACTTCATTTTTTCATCGAACTGCGAAGTTGTGGAACTCTTTACCTAGGTATTTCCCTATGCCTGTAACCTTTGAACCTTCAAGAAAAATTCGAATGCCCATCTCCTCTCCCAACATTCCGCTGGCTCACACTCCAAGTTTGAAAAAAAAAATCAACAAAAATTGCTTGATCTTGAATTACATGGTCAGTCTTCCCATAGTAAAATAGTGCAACTTCGTTGGTCCAATATGTAAAATCTTAAGTATTGTTAACAAACTAGCATATTCTATCAACAAATACACTAAAGTTAACAACATAAATTTTTTCGGATTCAAAGTTACTGTTACTTAAACAATAAGAATATAGCTTGAGTTCTTCGAAAGCCACAACCGATTCATAGATACCCCTGTATCTGAACAACCTTTTTTTGGAGATTGGGGATTGAAAGTAGTTGTCCTTGATAACAACGCCGAAGTGCTCTGACCTCGTCACTCCAGCTTAGGTGGACCATTCTATGAGCTGGGACGGCCATTAATTATTATAGTAGTCTGCGAATCACTTGTCATGCGTCGAAGTACATAGAGCAAAATATGATAAAGAGTCAAAAATACATGTTTTCGGTTTTCTAGAAGACGACACTTTGTGCCATCAATGGATGTCGTCAATACTTTCGACATATTTTAAACCAAGTGAAGTAAGGTATATGAATTACATTTTACTAACGAAAATATCATGACGAAAATAGTAAATATGAATTTAAGTTACAAACTTATGCAATACCTATTAGGTTTCCAGATTACCCAAGATACTTTTCCCACAATCGGGCGCGAAGCAAACACTGCCGTACCATCCTTTACTGGAACCATTTCGCCGCATTTTCAGGCCCCTATTTGAGAACCTCTAGATAAGACCAGAACGCAGAAATTTGTCATCCAGTAAGCTATAAAATCACATACTTAAAATAAAAAATTTCAAGTCTGTAGGTCATTTAGTTCCGAAGTTAAGCGAAAGCAAAGTTTCGCATTTATGACACTCACTCACTCACTCATGATCATGAGAATAGAACTAGTACTTACCATAAACTCAGGGAGCTGAAATTCGGTACAGAGTTAGGGTTTAATGGCCACATAAAGGGAAAACTATAAAAACTAGGATAATCGAAGATCCGGAGTACCTGGTGACCCTTATTTGAAAACAAAAGTGCCCATTTGTGTCCTTAATAATATCTATGATATGAAATGGTCTGCCACGGACATTATATGTGACCACGGTCGTATATGTGTCTATCAATGTATCAGCTGTCTGTCATATAAACAGAAACGTTACGTGTTTGATTTCGCAAGATAATATCGTAAAAAATGTCGATAATATCAAAAGACGACGATGAACTTAGTGGCTACCAAGTAGTCGGTATGCCCAAAGATGGGTCTTGTCTCTTCCATTCAATATCTTTCTTGGTGTATGGTAGAACTGACTCAACTTGCAGTATCAGATCTGCTATAGTTGCATACGTTGCTGAACATTGGGACGAAATGCAAGTGTACACGTGTAATGCTGATGGTGACATATACACGAACGCGCAATCCTACACGAGCGATATGATGAAACCCACTACTTACGGCTCAGCTTCTGAGCTTATGGATTAACTGTTCACAGATTACTACAACTGCCCGTAGAGCATAAACAAACTCCTAAATACAAACCGCTTTCAGACGAAGTACTTCAAGTTTTAAGGACAGACTTAAAAACTGTCGAATTATTTATTATAGATGAAGTGTCTATGATATCTTATGTAACTTTAGCCTACCTAAATCTTCGTTTATGTTTGATACTTCTGATGTAGAAGATGGTTGGTTTGGAAAAAAACATATTTTAGTGCTTGGGGATCTTTTGCAACTTCCACCCGTTAGAGAAAAGTCGCCATTTGAAAAACTAACCCCTTCAGAAATTAATAAACTTATAGGCTCCTTAAGTATTCCAAACTTATGGACTGAACTTTTTAGTTACGACGAACTTACGTTGAATATGAGACAGCTGGATGATTCTACGTTTGTAGAAATGTTAAAAAGAATCAGAGTAGGAGTGACAACTCAATCAGACAGAGATATACTGTCTAACCGATTGATACCTCTGCTCTCGCATTCCAATGAAGGAAGGTTAGTGGAAATAGCACAATGTTTGAGGGACTTACCAGAAGATACTGTTTGTTTACTACCGACTAGAAATATGTGTATGCAGTTAAATAATGCTATGTTAAAAGCGATTCCGCACCCCGAGATAAAGTTAGTTGCTAAAGATTCCTTGGATTGTTCAAAATGTATGATAACGAAAGCCCGGGCGCGTGTTTACGAAAATATGAAGATGATGCGTCGATGACTGCTGGACTGGAAGAAACTATAATCATTAAAGAGGGACCTAAAGTAATGCTTAGGAGATACATTGATGTTAGTTTAGGTTTAGTGAATGGGTCGATAGGCGTTGTACAAAAAGTGAGGTGGGACCCGGAAGACCAAACAAAGCCTAAACAATTGGTAGTAAAATTCGCTAATAATTTGATTCACGAATTATTGCCTATTAAGACAAAATTTGAGATCATATCCCGGGCATACGTGTACAGAGAACAATTCCCAATCTGTGTGGCGTATGCCCTAACAATTCACAAGAGCCAAGGTCTAAGTTTAAAAAATGCCCTCATGGACAACACATCAATCTTCATGGGGTGCACCTCATAAATGTTGACTTCAAGAGTATAAAAGCTCAAGCATCAGCGATCACCGAATACAACCGGCTTAGGCGTAAATACCGCGCCGATCTTTGAGAAATCAAACCGTCTAAACCGTCTAAAAGAATAAATAATGAACGCGAATGGGGAATACGAAAAACTGTTGCTACTGTACAAGAATCAGAACCGGGAAAAAAGAAAAGAAAGATTTGTAATAATAAAAAAACTACTCCTAAAAAGAAAAAAAATGTGTCAAATAAGAAAATCTAATGAAATAAATCAATATGCCCACGTTTCTACGAAAAGAAGTGAAATCCCACCAAAAACATTCTGTAAAAAACTAGCCAAGTCTCGATGGAGCTGCTTGTTTATCTCTAAAAAGTAATGAAATCTAGACGAAGTCGTGCCAAGTCTAAGGTTTCTTACTGCGATTTCTTTATTATTATAGTTAATGTTGTGTGACTTGGCCGTTGAAGGGTATACAAGGGTACAAAACCAGGTGCTCCATGACACCATTGCACCAATCTGTCGCCAGAACCGCTACCCATTGACGATGGAAAATTGCTACTTGGAAAACTTTGATTCAATAACCAGTCAATTGTAGGCTTGATAAAGCTGCGTATTTCAATAATACTTATGTGTAGGCGAGCCTGAAACAAACAGTATAAAAAATTATTTCCAGTACAGACGGACTTCTAATCATTGATAGAAGTCTGTCTGTACGTCTATTTTATGTTAGATCGGTGGTCGATTTGACGCTCCAAAAAGAAGAGAACAGAAGTCAGCATTGTCAATGCTGAATGCATGTGTTGCACAATCAACAACAGCCTAAAATGAGACACTAGCGTCCAATTACCAATACCAGTATGGGCTATTATCTCGCTTAACAAACATAGGTAGTTACGACAGATAACATTACGTGTAAACAAAATTGACTTGTACCCACTAATGTATAAAGAATGTTCAACGGCCAAGTCACACAACATTAACTATAATAATAAAGAAATCGCAGTAAGGAACCTTAGACGTGGCACGACTTTGTCTAGATTTCATTACTTTTTAGAGATAAACAAGCAGCTCCATCGAGACTTGGCTAGTTTTTTACAGAATGTTTTTGGTGGGATTATAAGTAACAGAAATGCGATTGGAAAATTGCAATCATTTAAAGAATCTCAATTCACTCATGCCACAGAGCAAAGTAAACAGGACTTATTTGATATATAAAAATCTGTTTGTTTATCAAACCTCGAAACGTATATTGAATTTCGCAATGTTTTTGAAACTTTACAAATACCGCAATTATGGTCAACCAATCATGACCAGGAAAAAGTAAAATTTTGTTAAATAGGATTTATTCATGGGCCGCAAATATGTTACGCTTTGAAAATTAATTTGGATTTAGAAGTAGACTTGACGTCTTTCCAGTACTTCAGAAACTTGAAACTTGATCGGTAGGTATTTATACGTCGTAGGCACCCGCTAACGGATTTTTCGAAATTCACGACTATGTCATCAAAAAAACTTTTGACATTTGGAAGATCTTGTAATACAACCTCAACCTCCATGCGTCGCTGCCATATGGCAGGAATGTTAGCCGCACCATAGACTGCTCGTGTTGGCCGTATCAGTCCATCATGAGTTGGTGTATTGAGTGTCACTAAATTCGTTATCAACCAAAAGATGGAAATAGGCGTCAGTTATGTCCAGATGACAGAAGAATTTAGCGCCTTTCATCTGATTAAAAATGTGTTTTGGCTTATGAATTAGATGTTTGTCTATTATCATGCGCGGATTGAGTGTAGGTTCGTAATTGCCTGTGAAGCGCCACGTGAGTCGTTGATTTCTAATTCGAACAGTCAACTTTTACATAGTGCCCTGATGCGATTTTTGTTTCAATTGCTGTAGCATATGTTTAACGAAGAGCTAATGGAATCTTTCTTGCTTTGGCGAAGACCGGCGTTGCCCCAGGTTTCAGGTGTAGTGTTGCAGGTGGTCCTTTCAGTTCACCAGCTGCGTCGCTGAACACATTTTGATGTTTGTTCAAAAGGAGTTCTAAACTATTTTTCTGATTCGGGGTGAGACAGGGTGTTACAATTGAAATTGTGTGAATTTGTTCTGGTTCTAGGAAGAGTTTGGGAAAAATTATCTCAGAAGTAAAATGTCCGATCCATTCTCGGCCCAGTAACGAATCAAAGTCACCTTTGATAAAGTTCAGATTAAGCCTCCGCGTCTTATTTTCAATTGTAACATTAACGGGAAGTCGACCGAGACAATCGATTCTGTGACGCATGTAACTGGCAAATCGCCTGTCGGAGCGTTTTAATGAGAATCTGGGTTTAATAGATGTAATGTATTCTCACTGATTATGGCACACGGTGCGCCAGTGTACAGCTTCATCTTTAAGGAGCGTCCATCGATTTGAACCTCTATCATCCTCGATCTACTGATTTGGTGCCCCCAACGACATTCGTTTTTGAAAAGTAATCGATTGGATCGACATTCTGGTTAATACTGTCGTTTGGCTGCTCCGTGTTTGAGATATGTGCTGTGTTTTGTTGCGATCTCGATTTACAGACTCGGCTTATGTGGCCTTTTTTCCCACAACTTCTACAATTTTTGTCCAGAAAAAAACATTGGTTTCTCATGTTTGAGCCTCCGCACCCATTGCATATATACCGGCCTCCATCATTACAATCTTGCGATGCTCCTTGCGCACCAGGGTATGTACCTAAGATGCCTCGTTGTGATCCTCGGCCACCTGGTGCTGATCTGCGAGAGAACAAGGTCTTCTCCCGTCTAGTTTGGGGTGCTACATATCCCAATTTATTCGTGGGTTCTGACGTGAGTGCTGTTGGAAACTTTATCGCACTTGCTATGTGATGGTGATGTGTTGCTTCGATTTCATGTACTATTTTATAACCGTCTGTAAAACAGATTTGCAAAAGTTGTTCTACTAGCATTCTATCTAAAAACTCACTATAATCACAATGGGCTGCTCCTTGTCGTAAACGAAGAGCAAATTGTGTAACTGTTTTGTTTTCTTGCTGATTGATTTGTCGGGATTTAATACTTTCAGCATATAAATTTCTTGTTCGGTCAAAATGCTCGATAAGTAACTTTTTTAAATTTGCATATAAAAGGTTTTCAGGAGGAAGAGGATTGAGTAAAAATTTCAAAGCGTTATTTAATTCTGCATCCATATGAACTCGTGCATAATTACCTTGGTCCTCGTCTGGAATTTTTGAGAGCTGAAGGCCCAATCAAATCGCTTAAAATAATCTTCTACCGTCAATTCCTCGGTGGATCTGTACATGCTCACAGAAAATAAAGGGGATTTGATGAATGTACTAGCTCCGGGTTCACCTGTACCAGCTGCTGGAATGGCGTTTACTGCTGCCGTCAGAATTGCGCTCATCATCATATTTGAAATCGCCTGCAGCAGTTCGGGTGGTATTTAACTCATTGTTCTCTGGGCACTTTATCCCACTTCTGACACCACATATGAATTCTGTCAATTAGTTTTAATGACAGTGACAAATATTTTTAAATGACATTTTTTTAAAACAAAAAAATGAGAATCACAATCATTCAAACACAACACATATAATAGTCCAGTCATTTAAGGAATTTTTATGTCCGAATTTCCGCGAGGTCTAATTTTAGTTTATTCTTATGTATTTTGACACGCTGAACACGATGGTGTTGATTAAATTTGGATTAACCTTGTGCTCGAAAAACTATGGCCATTTTTTGAACCCGAAAATGGATATTTTTAGATTTTTCGTTTTGAGACAAAACTATGGGTTTTATGAAAAAATGTTTCCAACAAAAGTTGTTGGAAAAATTAATACGCAACTTTTGATTTCAGTCTCAAGTCCATTCGAGGTCGTGGGCCCAAGATAGGGCTCATTTAGTGTGTTTTTTAGCAAATTGAAAAATTGAGTATATGTCAAAGAGTTTTCAATTTTTCATATTATGTTTTGGTGAAAAGATAGCATTTTTATTCTTCTTTTATTTGATAGTTGGTATTATGAAGTATCTAATTTTTTGGAGTCACAATCAGCCATTTTGAAAAATTCGTATTTTGCGAATTTCAGACGGACTACTAATGTTATCAATCTAAAACTAAAATTATTCGGAAGATTTCATCATTCTGCATATAATATCCAAAATTCAAGCATTTTGCTCTGAAGACATAACTTTAGCGCTATTTTGAAAATTTTGGGCTAATGAAAAATCCAAACTCTTTGAGGTTAGGAATTTTTCACGGAACCCAAATTCTAGGTTCTATTAGAAGATTTGATAGCGAGTAGTTTGAGTCCAAGCAGATTGATTTGGGTCGAATAGAAATGAAGCTATCCTACTAAATGTGTTTGGGCCTCTAAAGATCCCAATTTTGAGCCTTTATACAAAAACCTCAGATCAAATTACAGAGAAATACTTTGGCTATTTGAGTTTGGAACAGCGTACGGAGATTCGTTCATAATACCAAGTTATAACGAATTTCATTATAAAAATTTAGCGCGGAATTTCATGTAGCGGCAATAAACGAGGGTCGTTACAATAGATTCCGCGCGCAAAATTATAGTTTATAAATATTTTAACATGCACCTGAATGGTTATAATCGTTTTGTGTGAATGTGTGAGTGTGTGTAGACGTGTGAGTGTGTGTAGACGTGTGAACGTGTATATGTAACCGTGGCTTGATGTTTTTATAGGGTGTTACATAACAAATTTCAATATTAAACTAAATTTTAACATTTATATTTATTGAAAAATTATCTATTTGTCTGATTATCTACAAAAAACCTACGTTTTATATTTTTTCCATTATTCATAACATAATATAATATTATAATATAATTTAATCTAATAACTATCATAACATACATAACATTGCTTATCGGGAAAAATAAAATGGCAGTAGATGCAAGTGTACAGATTCACATTATAGATACGTCTAATACCCATTATTTTATACAATAAACACATTTACTATTTAAGCTATTGCATATAGCTTTTATCGCGGGCTTTGAGCGCGGCGACCGAATCAAGAAATTCTGTAACGAAAAATAATGTAAGACCTAAACACCTAACATGTATCAAATTAATTAAATAATTTGAAGTTTCTAAAAGTGAGAAATTTCGCTATTTTATACGAATGTTATAACACTCTAGCGCTTTAGACTCGGGGATTTTCACGTGGCCTATCGAAATTAGAAGGTTCGATTTATCTAAAAACATAATTGCATGAACTCCAGACGTCCTCTGTAATTAGCTACGAACGAAATCATTTTGACATGTGCCTCTAGGAGCTCGCTACGCGTCAGTTAGAGTTTATACGTAGACGCGCGTAGCAGAGACCTGAGAGTACCTGTTTCTTTTAAGCTATTGCATATATTGCATATAGCTTTTATCGCGGGCTTTGAGCGCGGCGACCGAATCAAGAAATTCCGTAACGAAAAATAACAGGAACTCGTTTATGTTGCGCTCTCTCGGGTGACTAATATTGAAAAATTGTATATCACGACAAAAAACGATAATTCTACATTCAAGTTTTATAATAATCGAAGGCAAGCTGCATCGACTGCACCTTTGTTGCAAAAATTCAAAAGATTGCCTTTAAATAATGTTCAGACGACAGCTCAAAGTGTCTTAGATTCCATTAGTAATAGAAATGGCATTTCAATAATGACTTTCAATTGCCAAAGTCTAAAATACGATTTACAAGATTCAGTTACGAGACAAACAAATGTGTTACTTCTTACCGAAACTTGCATGGCGCATGATAATCCGATTGAAATACCTAATTTCAATTGTATTGTTCAATTCAAACGAGATACTGTTCCAAAAGGTGGGGTAGCTATTTACCAAAATAATAATAATGTTACTAATATTATGACTCCGAATATTGAAATACATATTGCACACGTTAGCGATGTTAATGTTAGGCGCTCATTTGTTGGAGATATTTGTGCGTGCTTATGCAAACTTAGAAATGGCCTACACATAGTCATGGTAGCAATTTACATTTCTCCGAATCCAAAATTGGACGAGGTAGAGCATTTTATTCATCGCACTTTACTGGAGTACACTGAAGAAGGGTCAAAAATACTTGGTACAAATGGTAATAAATTTCCACTTATCTTGGCTGGCGATTTCAACTTCAACTTCGCTGATGAAAAATCAGAGCGGTTGACAACTTTTCTTTCGGAAAAATTGAATTTGAAAATGAATAATGATCCACAAGAATCCACAACAAAATATGGGACCACCATTGACGCGGTATTTTCCAGATATTTAGAGGATATCAAGTCTCAAACTTATGTCTCTTATTTCAGGTTTCAGTTACCATAAACCTATAGTTTCAATGATAACAAATTCCTGAATAACCTACATGTATTGTAAGATAATAAAGATATTTTAAACGATCTTAACTTCTCATTTATTCAATAAAAGAAAAAATTTGTTTTCTTATCGGTCACCACGCTCAAAAGTAACTTGAATTAATATCAAAGAAAAAACTTGAATTAAAATATCAAAGAAAAAAAAATACTGCATAAATTTAAAAAAATAAATAATTATAATTGCATAAGTTGAGAAAAAATGCTACGCAATAGCTTTACCGCGGCAGTCCCCGAGTGCCACACGTATCTTTTTTTCTCAATCTTTTTTTACCAGGAATTTCTGTAATTTCGCTATCAGTCCTACAGTCTGAAGTGCACGACGTATCGATGATGTTATCTTCGTTATCACTGTCATCATATATTGTTAAAGATGTGATATGATCATTATTGATATACGGACCATCACTAAGGCATATTTGTTTCCGCAATAGAGCTCAAAAATCTATGTGTGGACTTGAAAGCTTACCACGCACCGATGATGCTGCAAATCAACATATTCTTGGGGTGTATTACCAAGTTCAGGTTTGGATCGGTAATGAAACCATTGATCCAACAAAATGGGGTTGGAGAAATAGTCCGAATGGACTTACTCCTATACAAACAGTAAAAAATGCAGGTTCCGATGAGTTGATCAAAATAATCTCTTGTGGTTGTAAAAAAAATTGTGCTGGTAAATGTTCATGCAAAAAATTAGGATTACCTTGTAGCTCATTAGGTAAGTATTGTGAAATTAAAGAATGTTCTAATTGCCCCAGGCCAGAAATCAGTGTATTAGATGATGATGATTTTGATATGTAATACCCTACATCATGCCACGCTCTCATATACACGTTCACACGTCTACACACACTCACATGTTCACACAAAACGATTATAAGCATCCAGGTGTATGTTAAAATATTTATAAACTTTAATTTCGCGCGCGGAATCTATTGTACCGACCCTCGTTTATTGCCGCTACATGAAATTCCGCGCTAAATTTTTATGATGAAATTCGTTATAACTTGGGATTGTGAACGAATCTCCTTACGCTGTTCCAAACTCAAATAGCCGAAGTATTTTTCTGTAATTTTGTTCAAACTTTCGTATGTAGTCCAAAAATTGGGCCCTTTAGGGGCCCAAACACATTTATTAAGATAGCTTCATTTCTTTTCGACCCAGATCAATCTGTTTAGACTTAAAATACTCGCTATCAAAACCTCTAATAGAACCTAGAATTTTGGTTCCGTAAAAAGTTTCTAACCTCAAAAAGTTTGGATTTTTTGTTGGCCCAAAATTTTCAAAATAGCGCTAAAGTTATGTCTTCGGAGCAAAATGCTTGAATTTTAGATATTATATGCAGAATGATGAAATCTTTCGAATAATTTTAGTTTTAGATTGATAACATCAGTATTCCGTCTGAAATTCGCAAAATACGGATTTTTCATAATGGCTGATTGTGACTTCAAAAAATGAGATACGTCAAAATACCAAAAATCAAATAAAAGGAAAATAAAAATACTATCTTTTCACCAAAACATAATATGAAAAATTGTAAACTCTTTGACATATACTCAATTTTTCAATGTGCCAAAAAACACACTAAATGGGCCCTATCTTGGGTGCACAACCTCGAATTGACTTGGAACTAATGCCAAAAGTTGCGTATTAGTTTTCCCAACAGCTTTTGGTCGAAACATTTTTCCATAAAACCAAGTTTTGTCTCAAAACGTAAAAAATCCAAAAAATGGCCATAGTTTTTCGAGCACAAGGTCAATCCAAATTTAATCTACACCATCGTGTTCAGAGTGTCGAAATACATAGGAATATACCAAAATTATACCTCGCGGAAATTCGGACAAAAATCTTCGATTTTCATCCTTAAATGCCTGGACTATAAGCAGACCTTGTTAATACTCTTAACTACATAGCGTTTGAATTTGATATGCCCACGTATCAATTCTGCAGTCGAAGAGCCAAATTTTCACAACAATTGCTGACAGATGGATGGCACGAAAAAGGTACAGATACATAAAGTGATTCCCATACCTAAGACCTCTAGTTGCGCGACTATCTGCTACTGGCGCACTTCCTGGAGGAGTATCAAATATTGTTAACGCAGTTAACGATAGCAAAGAGGCCAATAAAAATCTTGAGGAATATGAAAGATGAAGCCGATGCCACTGCCTGGTCCTACAGGAATGTTTATTTTATATATGAAAAATGGTAACTTGAAATACAATGATACTATACTCATATTATAGTATTGTCATATCGAATCCCGCCTATGGTTCAATCTTTTACGTTTATTCATCTTTATAATCCTATTGGTACAACAGTTACTAGGCGGTGAAAATTAGCTTTCTAGATACAGGTGAGCCTATAAGTGTGTTAAAAAGAGCACGTAAAGAAATTTAATTACTTCAAATATAAATTTTATTCAGGAATATGTATGGCAAAGCAAATTGGTGAGATAATAATGATTTTATGAGGTACAAAAATTAGTAATTGCATATTAAAATTACATTGCAGGGACAAACGGACAATAAAAGTGATGAACCAAGTCACGAATCCGAAACATATAAAAGTAGATACCTAAATCGATGGTAGCAGTGTCTGTTTGTCGGTCTTCTTCAAACGATGTACTTGTGTTCTTGTAAGTATGAATTGCAATGAATATTGATGATAAATACTAGTGAAAACAATGTTTTAGAATTGCAATATGGAAATCACAAGAAATGTTTTATTCTTCACAACCCTTATTGTTTGCACTGCGTCGTTCAGTCCTTTATCAGATGAATTCATCAAATCTATCAATGATGCAAATTCTACATGGACAGCTGGTAGAAATTTTCATAAAGATACTCCTATGTCGTATATCAAGGGGCTGATGGGGCTTCTTCCAAAAAGTAAGGATATCATACTGGACGTCCTTCAACATAATGTGGAAGATGTGAAACTCCCAGATACTTTTGATGCACGTAAAAAATGGGCTAAGTGTCCCACAATAAAGGAAATTCGAGACCAATCAAATTGTGGTGCATGCTGGGTAAAGTATCAACATTTTTTCAATATTCTGATCTGTATTCACACATATGTAGAACCCATTCTAAATCCTGAAATAAGATGATGGTCTTTCGGACGGAATTACTGAATATTACTTTTATGCATCTGAGTGGATGTAATAAAGAAGAGCTCTCCCTAACAGGGCCGGATTTAGAGTGGTGGGGGCCTGTGGGCACAAGTTTGGTGGGGACCCTATGGTAGACGGTAATATTAAATGCCACAAAATATTTTTACACTACAAAATTATAATATAATTGTAATGTCATTTAAATAAAACTGTTTTTTTAGTAATTTTAATTTTGAAAAGGATCTTTCATCCTCACAGTTAATGATCATCAGTACAAGATACATTTCTTAAATTATCTGAACATTAGGAAAAGCATTCTGCACCTGTTTTTTGATTATCAACACGTACATGAAATGTTCACGGCTGAAGTATCTTTTTTTTCTGCTGCAAACTGTAAATTTCTGTAAATGGACTAAAAACTAAAAACTTATCTGTAATACGATGCCACATACTAAACACGCGGGAAAATTCAAATAACTAATTTCAATTAACAAAAAAATCATCTTATCAATTTTGGTTGAAAACCAAAGTTTTTTTCAATATATAATTGGTGGGGGCCCCTTCTTAGTGGGGGACTGTAGGCGGCTGCCCACTCTGCCCACTCCTAAATCCGGCGCGGCTCCCTAACCAATTACAACAAAAGGAAAGAAGGCATTTACTAATAAATATAGACCCTAAGATATCGTAGAAAGTTGTGCAATCACTCCCTTTTTATAGATATTTCCATGATCTGTGTTCATCAGAAATCTCATCTGTTACTCCACTACGGAAGGTTCCACGTAGGCGGACTAGACGATCTCAAGCTACCAGACTTCATTTTGTTTACTATGTTTTCATTACTAAAGCACGTGTATGGAACCTTTAACATTAAATCTTTGATTCAGGCATTCGGGGCAGTGGAAGCAATGTCTGATCGAGTTTGTATACACTCGAATGGTGTTAAGAACTTCAGGTTTTCTGCCGAAGATCTGATGACATGTTGTAAATCCTGTGGTGACGGCTGTCTTGGGGGAATGCCTGAAGTGGCCTGGCAGTATTGGGTCACTGATGGAATTGTTTCTGGTGGAAGTTACGGGTCAAAGCAGGTTTGTAATAATTTTATTGTTTCTAGTCTAAGTTTCTGTTTTGGTATACTGAAATGATGAATCGGAGATGGCATATATAGTCGCTGCTACTGCAATAGGTCCTATGACAAGAATATTCACTTTACGACATTTTTCGAACCAAAATAACTACTTCGAATGTACTGCAAAACCTCGTATGAAATTACCCAATAATGAGGTGGTACTGGTTCTTATATCATTCTACTATTGGCTACTTAGTGCAGTTATACGTATGTCAAATGTCAGACAGGAACATTCACGTTATCACTTGTTTTGCTTTTTTGATATCTGCGTCGCGATGTCATTCACCAAGTTTCAATAATCATTAATAATATTTCTAATGAGTAGGCTTATTTGATTGAATCTATGATATGGAATGGTCTGTGACGGACATTAAGTGACTGTCAATGTATCAGCTTTCTGTCTTATAAACGTTACCTACTTTTTTGATGGGCTATTATAATCTAGGAGCTAGAGCGATATGGTGGGCCTGTATGAATACACCTTGGCACTACTGTATATTGGTGGAGAAAGGTTCAATGTACAAAAGCTCTCATAGCCGTTTATTGTAAAGCGTTTCCAAGCTACAGTCACCTCAAATTTTGGACTTTTTTATTGCACGAACCCTTTTTCGGAGTTGTTGTATATTGAAACGCATGTAATTCTTATACATTTGCACCTATTACCAAGATTTTTTATCGAGGTAATTTCTTGAAGCTGGCCCATTAATTTAGTAGGCTAAATGGAATGCACGAACACAGTTCTAACCTGGTTGAAAAAACACATGCCAAGGTTTTTATAAGGCATTTCTGAGTAATTGGCCATTATTTGGACCAAATTGGACTTTTCGACCCTGCAAAAGAGGGTGCATTGCACACCGTGTCAAATACGTTAATTTGGTGTCAAAGAATAACCAATATGAGTGTCTATATTTTTTTTCTCAATACAACCGCTCCCTTCACCCCGAAAACCTCCCCAATAACAAATCAGCAATTTTGATATCAATAAATTTGATTTGATAAATTACGCAATTATTTAGACTCTGACAGCGGTTAAATATCAAAATTACTCATTTTTTGGGGGGTGTTTTCGGGTTTAGGAAAGGGTTATTTTGGGAAAAAACATGGGCATTCATATTGGTTATTCTTTGACAGCAAATTAACGTATTTGACATGGTGTCAAGGTGTTTTATCGCAATGCACCCGTTTTAGCTTGGAAACGCCTGACAATATACGATTCGGTCTATGAGAGTTATTGTACATTGAACTTTTCTCCACCAATATACAGTAGTACCAAGGTGTACTCATTCAGGCCCACCCAACGGCGGATCCAGGGGGGGGGGTGTCATGGGGGTCATGTATTTACTTGGTTAAAAATTCACAAAAAAAAACACTAAAATGGAAGTAAATCGTCATCTCCTTCAAAAGTTGATTTTATTTGTTTTATTGGTTTACACCAATAGATAGGAAATTCAATAATTTAAATAATGCCCATTTCATTTGTGAAAAAATATGAAAGTTGAATTTTTTATTAATTAAATTTCAATAAAATGTGAGTCGGACAGAGAACCCGCGTCGTTCGTCGTCCCTGTCGACTGTGTTGAATGTCGTATTTATTGTCTCTCTCTCTGTCATTGGGTCAGGGTAGCACCTTAAGCTTACTGACCTAACCTAAAATCTTAGATAAATTCACACAATGAAATCAAGTGTATCGTCGTGACCACACTGATTTTAATGCTCTTTAAAAATAAAATAAGAGAGCAACCAACAGAATGAATATAGCATGCATAAACTTAAAAATAATCTTGGTTAAAGTTTTTAGAAGCACCTAGCGAAAACTTATCTCCGAATTGTAGCTGAGTTTTTAGATTTACAAGGAGAAGCTATACTATTTCATTTTAAGTACACTTCTATTTGAAATTTTAACAAAACATCCATTAAATAAAGAATATTTGGTGAACTGTAATAAAAATTGTTTCTTTAGTAAGAGTGAAAGGACTCGCAAGCGTTCGTGGTTTTATTTAGAGTTGAAGAAGCTTCAGCCCAAAAGTGGGGTGGAAAAGTGGCTTCCCCGGATATGGAGTAATACACCAAATAATCAGCAAAAACCGTTAACTTATCGTCACTTGGTTTTATCGCAAGTAAATCAAAAACAAAAAAAATGAAACGTGTGGCACTCGGAGACTGCCGCGGTAAAGCTATTGCATAGCACTACGCCACTGGAAAAAGTTGGGCAGAAAAACATCCACTACCCCTTCAAAATCTTCACGAATTATGAGTAAAAAAGAGTATCATCTTGATCTCTATGAAGAGTATTCTGTGACAAGTGCATAGATAATTCTACTACCGGTAGTAGAGTTACCTATGGTGACAAGTGTCAGTTGACTTGAAACACAATTTTATCGAAACTTTTAACGTTCAGATCTCGAACCCCGTGCGGCCGGCGCCAGTTGTAATAAAGTATTTTGGGCTATGGGCCGCTAGCTTTTACCCGCTTTCGGTATATTTAAGTAGCTAGGAAATTCCCTTTCGTACGTCGCACGTCTAGATGCTAGTAGGTGACAGCTGAGAATACCTCAAACTGTTTTAATTAAATTTTCCTATTTAATCAACATTTTGGGGCCCGAGACTATGCTATTATGTTGGCCCCGTTCATAAACTAACGACTTTGCCCTTTTCTAACTCGCGACCTACGCGCTTCTCACGTGAACGCCATTCGATTTATCGAAAATTAACCAATTCAAAACAGTTGTCGACCCAGTTTGGGGCTATCACGACCTTTTAAAAGGTTCAAAGTTAACATTTCGATAACATTTCGACAATTTTAAGCTCGGCCGAGCTACATGGTAGGCGGAATGGTGGGTCTTAGGATATTTCGTTACGGTATTTGTTTTTTGTTTTTTTAGATTTTCGTTACGGTATTTGTCTTTTGTTTTTTTTTCTTGATTCGGTCGCCGCGCTCAAAACCCGCGATAAAAGCTATATGCAATAGCTTAAAAAATCGCTTACCAGATTTGGATTTAAAAATACCACACCAAAACAATAACGATGTCACTTTCCAGTTTCACAATTTTTGTTTTTATATTACCACTTAACCTCAACTTTCGTATGTTACTCAACCAAGACTGAGTAAAATGGAAGCGGCAACTAATAATTGTAACGTTATCTCACACTTTACGAACTGCATTATGAATGGCAATTTCAAAATCAACCACTACTTTCTCAGGAATAAAACTGAAGTTGTTAAGAGAACTAATAAACTTAATTTTGTCCAGAATCTAAAAGTTTCTTTCGATTTGTTTTTCAGTAAACTAAACACTAGCGTTATATAATGTCCATTTATGTAACCATGTATGGTAAATAGTTGTATGAAAAATTTTGTGCAGTATTGGAATGTGCTATCCATGTATATAAAACTAATACACAAAAATGTCAAAATTTGTTTGGCAGCTAAAAATTACCATTATATTTCAGAAATTATTATTCAGAACCACATTTTCCTCTCTTGACGTTTTGTACGAATGTTCTTAGAGATAGCGGTGAACTTTGTTGGCAGAGCGAGGCAAAGTTGGCAATGTTTTGCGACGTCTATTGTACATATTTTATTTGACGCATTTTAAGACCCGGGAAGTCAATGTTTCTGAAGAAAAATCTGACGGAAAACCATTTGAAGCTAATTATATATGCAATATTTTAGTTGGTCTCTCAGTAGGTTCTTCTTCCGCTTTTCTTTTGCAGGCAACACTAAGGACTTTTCTAGCAATTTTTTCTTCAGGTTCGTGATTATGTTGATTTGTCAATGTTGTTACAACAAAACTACCCGCTTCCCCAATGGTATACACATAAGCCTTACATTTAGGCCGTTTGATGCACCTCCAGGCAGTTTCATTGATTGAAGATTAATGTTTAGAAAACTTATAATTTTCGTACACTATTTGGGTGTTTCCGCATTCACTAATAATTTCTTTCACAAACGAGGTTTTAAATTTTGAAAAAACTACTACTTGTTAGATCGTACAACACGAAAAATATAATGATTATAAGTTAGGAAACAAGCTTGTGTCTAGCCTTAATAAGCAGTACATATTCAATTAGCCGTAATGATAAGATGTGTGTGACGAGTTTCAGGCACCCTTAAAATTTACCTGAGACCTTGACCGGTCCCCGTAATCAAATTGTGATAAATATCATACGGTCCGCTTAAAGTTATTTACATCACAAATATTTAGAATAGATCTAATAAATATATCGTAGAATGCCATAGCTTATCGTTAGTAAGACAAAAACCCAATGGAACATAAATAACAAGACAATATAGAACACCATTAGATCTATTCCACCATTTCAGACAGAAGTATTAGTCGATTGCTTACACTTGCCTTATTAAAATGAACATTAGGAACCCAGAAAATACAAATTCAAACCTAAGTATATGTGTTGACAATATTATACCAACTGTGAAGTTGCACGTAAATTTTTGTTCAATATATAATTTGGAATACTGAATAGTCTAAGACTTGTTATTGAAGGGTTGCAGACCATTGGAAATCCCTCCATGTGACCCATGTCGAAAAATACACGACACGCCAAAATGCAGTAAAACATGCATACCAGAATATGGCATAGATTACGGAAAGGATCTCCATTTTGGAAACAATTCTTATACTATACCATCTGACATGGATCAAATACAAACTGAAATTCTCAAGAATGGACCAGTAGAAGCAGGCTTTGTTGTATATGAGGATTTCATGAGTTATAAAAAGGGTAAGGTACTACTTGAAAAATCACTTCAAACTTTTACATTATAAGTCTCACTTCTATATCACGGCGAATAATATTCTTTAAAGCATTGTCAAATGATTACCATAATTAGTAATCATGGATCGATGTTTAAAAAGTTTGAAAATATTTGCGAAATAATATATTTTCTGACAAAAATTGACTGCCCTAGTCTTAGAGAAAAGTCCTAGGACATGAAAATTAGAACACCACTATTTATTTCTTGTTGGCTTTTGCCATAAAATCAAAGGTTAAGGTGTCTCTAGTCTAGATCGATCAGTAACACTACAAAGTATTAGTTTTTGACAGCCGTTTCCCTTTCTCATGGAGCTCAACAGCAGAAGAAGAAACTTTGTTACTGAACGACCATTCTAACGAAGGTATACATAACAGACTAACAGAATAGTAGAGAGAACCAAAATATCTAACGCCATCTACGAGTAATGTCCCACTTAGAAATCCAAACAATGTACAACATTGACTGATAGATTTCTCTAATTACAAAAGTTACAGGGAATATTAGATTGCTTGAGTGCCAGATGGCACCACCGAACCAATTTAACAATTTTGCCAAATAACAATGATAAGGTCTAGATTGATCAGCGACGCTACAAAGTAATTGGCCTGGACAGCTGTTTCGCTCTCGCTTACCTTTGATAGAATGGTCGTTCATTAACATTGCAAACTTTCACGTTCCGCTGATGAGCTCCAAGAGAGAGCAAAACAGCTGTTCAAAATTATCAGTTTGTAGTGTTACTGATCGACTTATACTGGATAAACCTTAACACTGTTAACAAAGAATTATTCATTTATGTCTCATTTGCTATATCGGTTTTGTTCGATGTCGCCGTCTGGTACTCAAGCATTCCCCTAACACTTTCGTAAGGGGGCTCAATGGTAGAAGCTTCAATCTTCTAATCACTGGTCGCAGGTTCGAAACTTAGCGACTGCGGAATTTTTCCGATGGCCCGAGGAAGCGGTGAGGCAAGATACAATGGGCCGTCAGGCCTAAGTGTCATCGAGACTGCCCTGGTTGCCGTATCGAGCCTACTACACGAGGTGGAGTGTTTAGTGGATATATCTGAGGGGATTAAATTCGGACTCAGGGACTCCCACACTATCTTACGGGATATTACAGGCCTATGAAGTGCTTCAACCACCTCCCAATGAAAGAAACACTTTCGTAAAGGTCGAAAAATCTATCAGTGAAGCTTGTACATAGTTTGGATTTCTTAGTAGGACATGTATTCGTGGATGGAGATACATAATATTTTTTTAGTTACTATAACGGAGGGGTAGTTAGTTCCAGCCACCATGACTTTTCCCATTCTTTCATGAAATTCTGAATTACCAGGAGATACCGCTTGCCTGATACGTGTATACAGAATGCTTTCAGGAATATCAAAATATCTCTAATATGATAATTTCAGGTATCTATCGTCATCTTAAAGGGGAAAGAATGGATGGTCATGCTGTGAAAATTATAGGTTGGGGTACCGAAAATGGACAACCATTCTGGCTGATAGCTAATTCGTGGGGTGTTGGTTTTGGTTTGAAGGGGCTTTTCAAAATGGTCCGAGGTGAAAATCATTGTGGAATTGAAGAAAGAATTATTGCTGGGTTACCAAAGATCAATCTGAAGGGAGAATGAGGAAACGATGTTCTCATTTTTAAAGATATTGTAAGGTGTTTTCCCTTCAATAAACTTATCTGAAATTTGTTTTCTTCTCATCTTATCAAGATTTCAAAGTGCATGCTGGATACTTTAATATCACTGTCTACTAACCAGTGGCGGCTTCTCCGGGTAGACACGGGTGGCTAAGTTCCACCATACAAATCAACCACACGAATAAAGAAATGAGTATTATTATTCGATTATATCTAATTTAACAAGATTCATATATTGCTAAGCATTCCGAGATGTATGGGTTTGAATATGCACAGTATATATATAAAGTGTAGGTAAAGTATTCACTTCATACACATAGAATCTGCAACCAACTAGCCAAAGTCACGAAATCCACCTGAATAGTTAACTGTGGACATATCGAGAATATGTCTCAAGCTTGATCCCAACACCAATCATATTCGGTTAAACGAATTAGCTTTCAACATGTCCATACATCGTCGTTGATACTACAAATAAAAACAATCACCCTTATCCACTACTGATGACCTTTCGGCTACCAAGTAGCCATCATCAGAGTAAACTAAATTAGAAATCAATATATGCCTGTTTAAATAGTATTATGGAAATTTGAATAGAATTAGCCATTACGTGATTAAACTCCATTCTAAACTTAAATAATATAACTATTAAAAGTTCGATTTTCACTACTTTAATGAATAAATTATAACTATAGTTTCGCTTCTTCAAACAAATATTACAAAGTAAGACGAGTTACATTATTTATTTATTAAACTAGTGAAAATAAAACATTGAATAGTTAATATGTTAATTATTTGGGATTTAGAATCGATGGAAATGTATAAACGAAAGAGCAATTTATTAAATTCCGATTTTTCTCCATTTGAGGGTAACCCCTTATTTGCGTTATTGATCCCAAATAGTATTTAACCTGGCATGTTGTGATTTCTAATTTAGTTTACTCTGATGATGGCTTCTCAGTACTTAAGAGTATTTTTAGTGGATATGGGTGATTTTTCATTTGTAGTGTGAACTCTTTTATAGTTCGTTGTTTATTATATTAATCGTTGTTGATAATATGATGAAATGAACAGAGAGTTAAGACTCCCTGGCACACTGTCCGCATCTGAAGACTGTAAAAAGCAGTCAAAAATGAGGATAGACTTTCATATTCTGTTCATTGAAATATTTCTTATTATTATTGTTATTGTAAATTCTTTTATTGTTCCGGTGCTGAGGAAGTGCTATACGAATAGAAATGAAACTTAATTAATAAATCCAAATAAGAAATACTTAAATTATCGAAAAAATTTGTTTGTTGGTCTTGTTTTTCTTCTGAAGGTAAGTAAGACAACAAGATTCCGAACTGAATATTCAGTTATATGGAAAATATATAACATAACAGGAGCAAGGATCATCATCTTCGGTAAATAAAACATTGCCATTGCAATAGATAGGTCACAGCAAATTTAGATTGAAAATTTTAATAGCAGAGTTCGGAAAAATAGTAAAATTTTAGCAAATTTGATAGTTGTTTCAATTTTCTGTGTACACAAAGCTGCCATTTCTAGGACACGATGAGTGTAATAATAATTATTCCTCGAATCGAGGAAATTTCAAAGAACAAGCCATAGAGATATTCGTTCATGTAGTTTTTTTTTTAAATATATTGATAACGTAAGTCTGATTTTGTAGGCACATGAAAAACTATACAGAACAACTTGATAGATCCCATTAGTTTTGTTTTGAATAAGAAAATTGACGATGAAATTTCGGAATCTTCTTTCATTTCACGGCACCACGTGGTTTAGTTGCCTGGCATTATGGTATTTGAAACATCATTCAATATTAAATTATTTGCATAAAAACAAATTTTAATTGACCACGTTTTTAAAACGAACTAAAAAGTATAAAAAAATATCTCCCAGTCCCAAACAGATTTCTAACAAAACACAAGAGAATGTGTGAATTTTTAATAGCTATGAAAATTCTTGTAAGATTTGAAATGAAAAACGTGGGGCGCATGCAATAGATAATTGATGCATGAATAGTTACCTAAGTCACTAACAACTTCATTGCACTGCAAATGATATGAATTGTCTTCTGGTTTTCTCAACTACAGCTACTCTCTACACTCCTTACTATTATCGTTGTTTGATAAGAAAGAAGATAGTTAGTCAATGATATAGGCAAAATGGTTTGATCCAAATGGGCATCACCATTGGATGTCACTAGCTCGATTGTGCCCAAGTCATGGCGTGACAATAATAGCAAATCGTCCAAGTTCCGCAAATTATTAAATTATGAGATGGTTAACGAAAACTGCAAGAAATTCCAGAAATTCCTTATAAGTTTCATATTACATCCAGGAGGCGTACTAGTACAGTGCCATGAATTATGCAATTTTTGGAAGGTTCTATTGAAAGGACCTAGATGTCACGCGCGATTGCTTCAAACACTCTTTCTACAGTGACTGCCTAACTATCTTCTTTCTTATCAAACAACGCTATTATCTATCGATTTTAAACATTTTGATGAGAGTATAACAGAGACATGTGCATAATCCAGGTTTCTAATCCTTATTTTTAATTCTGATTACTAAGTCAGATTCCCAATCCGGATTGAACCTTATACGATTCAAAAGATACAGCTTTTCAAAGGTAGGACAGACAGACAATTTTAAGCTATATTTAAACTTTCAAGTCTCTAGCTCATCGAGAAGAGGGACGGACAGATAGCCTGAGTTTAGTAATAGGTTTGCGTACGAAACACTAACGAACAGGCAGACACGAAAGTGAGTTAATAGTGCATTGTCATCTAGTTGTCAGCTATGTTTAAACTTTCAATTCTCTAGCTCATCGGTAAGTTAGTTAAAAATCAATTGCAAACAGACAGAGAAGAAATCGAGTTATTTAAACTCAAATTAGATGACAGACAAGAAAGCGATCTAATAAAAATATGGTAAAATAGTGTTGAATGAAGCTTACCTATCAAAATCTGGAAAAAAGATTAGGTTTAGACCCCTTTGAATTCGTTGTTCGTAATACAGGTTAAAATGTGGCTTCTACGTGTATTAGGTATTTCTATATTGATGGATCATTATCACCGTTCAGCAAAACAGGTAGCATTTACATGACAGCCATCTGATACAATTTGGCAGTCACATAACGTCTTCAAGATGTTAAAGTCTTGTCAGAGACATGGACAATTACTATTATAATAACAGCGATATATCGACAACCTTCTATAGATGATAGTCAACATCTTTCATAGCAATCTTCAGAATTATGCAATAGAGGAGTCAACATGTCATATCTTTTTAGGAGAAATAAGTTAGGAAATATGAAATTTGCTTCGCAAGATGAACAAACAGAAGACTATCTAAATGATCTTAATGACCTTAATTTTGTAGCCCGATAGATATCCCAACACGGATATATGGCAGGACAGAATCTTGAATTAATCAAGTATTTTTCAAAACCGTTTGTACTTCCGATATGTACATCTCAGCTGAAATAAAAACTGGAATGACCGATCACTACGGCATGAAAAGGGACTTAACCTTAGCATGGTATAGTTGGTATAGCCTAAGAAATAATTCCAGCGAAACAGGTGTAATTTCCCACAAATAACACCTCAGCTTCCGAGAGAGGAACATTGCTTTCTCATAAAACTGGCGGATGCCACAATCCTTAATATGATGATGTCAGGTAAAACTATTCCTATGATGCCCTCAATATCCAGTTTGAATCACTAGCAACAGCACCCTCTTTTGGGACGATTCTGACAGGTCCATTGCGAAAACCGCTCCACAGGTGTTTAGTTATTCCGTGTCAAGAGTTAGTATACACCCCAGCTCCTCATAATCTACAAAGCACAGATTCGACCTGTTCTGGAGTACTGTTCACATGTTTGGAGTTCGGCTCCCAAACATACTCTGAAGCTCTTCGATTCTGTCCAGAAGAGAGCGAAGTTGTGGAACTCTTCACCTACTGAGGTCTTTCCCTATGCCTATAACGGCCAAACCTTCAAGAAAAATTTGATTGTATATCTCCTGACATTCCACCACTGGCTCACACGACGTTCTTCGAATATTATAGGTTTCTGTCTCGTGTAGTCAAAGTATAGAAGAAAAGAAATCAATAAATTAAATTCAGTTGAAAAACGAAATGATGTAACGATGGATAATATAATCTGCTGATAACATTCTATTTAAATTTAATAAACGTAAATGAAATTCTGTTTATCAATACTGATTATGTTGTAAATGCTTATCGATATGTTGCTGGAAATCGATGGATGGGTTGTTGAAAGCAATACTCCATACTAGCTAATTACTAATTCGTATGGTTCTCTATGTGGTGATGCTGGTTATTTCAAAATAATCCGTGGTGAAAATCATTATGGCATTGAAAATCATATTGTTGATAAACTACCAAAGCTCAGAAAATGGTGTATTTTATGATAAATAAAGGATTATTAGCTATCCTTCTTCTTATTTTTACTCAAGATCATATTTACCAGAGAATGTACTAAAAAGACAAGAAACTACACACAACGTCAAAAGTCTTGGACCCCCTATATATCAAATGATTCGATTAAGCCCTATTATTTTTCTTACTGTGGTAAAAAGTAACATGTATTTAAGGAATAAAAAAGAAAAAAAGAGATGTCAATAATGAATCCTGACTTTATTATCAATGTTTTGACTGCAGTGGCAGTGAAAGCATATTCAGCCAAGTGACTAGTGTATTAATTTCTTTTAATTTTTTGGATTATCATGCCTGGTCGTGAAATTTCTGCGTTTAATCGAGCTAGAATTCCTGCTTTACACGATGAAGGGCATTCTAAACGGAAATGTTGGGCATTCCATCTGTTGTGCGAATAGTTCACAGGTACCAAGAATTCGATACAGTGCAAAACAGATCACGTAGTGGACGTCCTCGAGTGTCTCACGAAAGGGAAGATCGTTATTCCGTGCAATATGCTCGCAGACACCGCACAGCTTCAGCTTCAGCTCTCAGAAGTCACTTTCAGCGTACGTTTCGTCGTGTTATATCGACACCCACAGTTCGATGAAGACTCCATCATGCAAATTTACGTGCTAGAAGACCATTACGGGTCCCCAGTCTACTTCCAAGACATCGTGCAACTCGTCTCCGATGGGCGCGAGAGCACAGGGGTTGGCTTTTGCAGCAGTGGAGGTGGGTGTTATTCACAGACGAAACCAAAATTGGACTGGCGAGTGATGACAATCGGCAAAGAGTCTGGAGAGAACCAGGTCGTCAACAGCGACTTAATTTTCCCCGGGAAGTTGCTCCCTATCAAGGGGCTACTGTAACGTTTTGGGGAGGAATAATGTTTAACCGCCGCACCTCATTAATTCACATTCCACAGAATATGACCAGCCAAATTTACGTCGCACAGGCTATTACGCCCATTATCTATCCCATACGTAACGAATTAGGTGAAAATTTTGTGTTTATGGACGACAACGCCCGACCGCATCGCGTAAGAAGGGTGCAGGATACACTTCAAGCAGAACATATCAATAGATTGGATTGGCCAGCCAACTCGCCGGATATGAATCCGATTGAAAACATGTGGGATAACATAAGTAGAGCCATTCACAATCGGATTAACCCACCTCAGACTGCAGATGAGTTAGTCGTCGCGGCGGTAGAGGAATGGAACAATATTGCACAAGACACTATAAATCGCTTGATTATCTCAATGCACAGACGTGTCAACATGTTATTCCAACGTGGAGGTCATACCGACTATTAGTCAGTGTACAACATGATTCATTACTTTTTTATCCAATGATTTTTTTCAACAAATTCACACATTTCTTACTTTCTAATTTTCTCCCTGTTTGTGTAAAATAATCCTTTCACAAGAAATAGATTGAACAAACAATATACTTTGATAGATATCTTTTGTTTTTCTAACAGAACATTTCATTAACAAGACTGGATGGGGGGCCAGGACTTTTGACGTTTAGTGTATTTGGAAATAGCGAAATTGCTTCTGAGAGCAGGTTCCATTCAAAGAGCTGTAGGCCGATGGTTCCTTCAAAATCTAACTATACTACCTCCCTATCTCTAGAGGACATTTGATATCTCGAGACGGTTCTTTGTACCATTAAATCGATACTTTTACGTACCTTCCTTCATCTTTCCCTGCCCCAAAATGTCCGACAATATTCCCTTGTAACAATGAACTGTTAAAATTCACTTGCAGAAACGGTTACTGATCATAGTGATATTTGATAATTGTATTTTCATTTGCTTAAAACGGAAAATCACAAAGTAACGGGGACAAATGAATTCAACTTTTGGATAATAATAGGAATGAAAATGTCGTAGCAGCAGAAAACTAAATAATAAATAACCGTAAAGTAACATTCTTTATTAGATATGTAAATTCATGAACAAAGATAAAAGTGAAAAATTTAACTTAAATTGAGAGCATGATCTTGTTAGGAATCGTACATAGTAATATTACCTCCATGTCTATGACTTATACATAGACTATAGATCTGTCATCAGATGATTTATGTAGTTTTCCATCCTGTCCTTGCACAAAAACTGACCGCCTGTAAATATAAAAGTTCAATAATCAGTCATTTGGAATAACCCCAGAATCGGTAACAAACAAAATGGGCACTAGATAATTCATGAATGAAATCCCATTCGCCATATAACTACTCACTTAAATTTTATTTATAAAAATAGTGACATTTACTTTCTCAGGTTTCATACCTTCGGGTGGAATGAATAGTTATTTATGTATCAAGGGAATTATAAGGGCCTTAATTACCGATGGCAAAGTTTGCGTCCCGGCCTCTGGCCCGAGGGACAGCAATTGCCCGAGGTTACTAAGGCTCATTAATTCCCGTGGTACATAAATAATTTTATTTCTGACCGATTTCAATAAAATTTTGTTCATTTTTGAAACGGAATAAATGCACCAATTCATTACCTTCCCGCTATATTTGAATCAGGTACCGTTGATTATAGGAGTTTTGTTGTTGCTAGGTCGTAGCTATGTTACTTGTTTACAAACAAAGCTTTATTATCAAGCTGTGTTTGCACTAAAAACGTGTTTTCTACCCCAAATATAATGGAGGATATTTTGAAAAATGCTGAAAAAGCAAGAGAATCATTATTTCCATCGAAAAGTGAAGCCGTATACAAAAAAGAATATAAAACATATCTGGAGTGGCTGACACGGAAAAATGTTATGCCAAAAGATGCCACTGAAACTGTATTTCTGGCATATTTTCAAGAACTAGTAAGGAATTTTCTATGTTTTTCGGTAGACTTGGTAGTAATTGGGTTTATTCGTTGCAGTCAGAAACGTATAGTCCGAATTCTTTATGGACTAAATGGTCAATGCTAAAATCGATGCTGACTATACATGAGAAACGTGATATCACCAAGTTCAATGAACTATAGACTTTTTTGAAACGGGAGAGTAAGAGTTATAAGCCGAAAACGTCTGCTGTTTTATCTCCTAAAGATCAGATCTCTAAAGACGGCTCCTAGCATTTCTTATTTTATTTTTACTTGTAAAAGGTAGATAGAGGGAATTATAGAATCTATAATGTCCCAAGGGAGTTATGACCCTCTTTATTGATAGCGTAACTATGACGATATAAGCTTATAATATCTCGGTCAGAAATAATAGTATATTATTCAACGAGCATATTATGATGGCTATTATTCACGTGGATGAAGTTTACGGCACGAGCCGCAGGCGAGTGTCGTAAATCATCCAAGTGAATAGTAGCCATAATATGCAAGTGGAATACTATACTTTGTCCACGACCCATAAATAATACTTTGATACTAATAAACTTTGATGTTGAAACAAGTCGATCCAACAAATTGTTGACGTTTCTAATTAAATTCGATCTGACGTTTCATAGCACGCTCTATTTTTATCGTATTTGTCTATACGTTTCTATCATGTTTGTCATATTGATGGTAGTGAATAATGATTTCATTATTCACTAGTGATTAATGGATATCATTATGCTTGAGGAAACACATGCATTATGCATATTTTATACAATAGTCGTGGACAAAATATTTTATGGTATCATCTAGAATACAATTAGAATGAAAGAAGAAGAAGTCAGAAGTGTGTAATTGTTCGGTTATTACATCACTGTCTTATCGCGTTTGTTCAATGACAATTTGGATCGACTATTTTCAACCAATTGAATGAAATATTATAAATAAAATCTTGAGAATTCATAGTTTATTTCTTGCCATAAGCAATAAGTTTCAGTAATAAGACTAATGGCCTAAGAAGGATGCATCCGAGATAATAAACGGGTGATTTATTTATTATTATATGACAGTCGATCTATCAATTTGATGGTAGAATTTACTTACATCGCATTCAAGAGCTTTCTCCATAGAAGTACACCAATAACCAGGTCCGTAGGTACATTTCTCAGCACCAAATGCTTGAACTGCAGATGTAACCATAGGAAGGCTGATCATTACGGCCAAAACTAAAACACATGAATTATTGTGTGAATAATAATAGATTCATGATAAATTGTGCATAGTCATGGAAGATTGATTAATCATAGAATATACGAGGTCAATGTGAAAAGTCCATTAAAAATGAAACAAGAAAATGATTTGCTTTGTCAAAAGTCATTTTATTTCTCAACATAATCTCCTTGTAGCTCGATACACTTTGTCCAACGTTTTCTAATTTCTCAATCCCCTCCAAATAATACGATTTCGGCAATCCTTCAAAGTAGACGTTTGTTTCAGCGATGACCTCATCGTTGGAGCTAAATATCTTTCAACCGAGCCATTTCTTCAAGTTTTTAAATAAATAAAAATCGCAAGGGACCAAATCTGGAGAATATGGTGAATGACGAACTGATTCGTATCGCAATTCATCCAATTTTACCATTAAGACTACGGACCTGTGCGCCGGTGCCTTGTCCTGGTGGAAAATCACTTTTTCTGTACCACGTACTGCCGCTTTCGCTTCAAATCGACGTCGAATCGATCCAATAACTCTGCATAATATACGCCGGTGATCGTTTTGTCTCTTTTCAAGGTAATCGATATGGACGATACCGTGTGCATCCCAACAAACCGTCGCCATGACTTTGTTGGCAGATAAGCCCACTTTGGCCTTTTTCGGATACCATTCGCCACGACAAGTCCACCGTTTCGAATGTTCTTCGTTCTCTGGTATGTTGTGAAGGATCCATGATTCGTCCATAGTTACGGAACGGCGCAAAAAGTTTTTTTTATCGCGCTTGAACATCTTTTGAAACTGTCACATGGTTACGTTTGTTGTAAACAGAGATCAAATGCGGCACCCATCTGGTAGATAGCTTTTTCATATTCAAAAATGTTTGCAAAATGTTCCGTACCCTTTCGGTTGAGATGCCCATAGCATCAGCAATCTCGTGCACTTTGACTCGCCGATCGCCCAATATCATGCCATGAATTTTATCGACGATTTCTGGCGTTGTAACCTCAAAATTGGACAACTAGAACGTTCGGCGTCCTTTGTGGTCATACCACCACAACGAAAATCAGTAAACCCGTTCAATCTATGGTGAATAGTTTAACAAGCGATGCTTTGATTTGCATAATACATTTTCCACGCAAGAAATAATGTTTAATCAAGACGCGAAATTCACTTTTTTCCATGTTTACAAAAATCTTCAAAGTTGCTTGCTTTCGATGGGTGTCAAAACAGAACTGAATAATATATCAGTCTGAAAATTTTAAGCGTTCTAGTTCAATATGGTACATCACAAATGTCACATGGGATTTTCGGTTGTGGTGCCATCTGCTTTATTTTTCAGGAACATTTCACCTTGCCCTCGTATCTTCATATATTTATCATTATTTATAATTAGGTATTTATACTTATTCTACAAAAACAGATTTGCCTTTGACCAATCTATAGCGATTCATCAATTATTTGAAGTCGACCTGTATCGACCATAAGGAAAGACAGTTTCCTATATATCATAATTCTTTAACTTACTTGAACCATCTCTAACACAACTTATATTTTCGTCAATGCTTAAACCTATAGTTCGCCTAAGTATAATAATATAATATTAGGAGAAATATATAATCCATGCGAATAGTTTTGTTCCACAATTTGAACGTATATGAAGACGGCGATTCGACGCTGGAAAACTCAGCCCGGGCGTTTCGGTGCGGGATAATTCGGCGCCCAACAATATGATGACTTTTTGGATTCGCAGTTATTCTGTATTCATGGCTATTTATGAAAAATTGTTCGCTGAATGAGAATATAAGATTCAAAAAACTAACTTGGATACTCCACATAAGAGGCACAAGTACCATTTGACGGATGCTAGAATTCGAACTCTTGTAAATGACATTGAGAACCAAATTATACCTGAATATCTGAGAGGAAATGCTCATAATATTCAACTGGAATAACTGAATATTCTTTATTGCATTTTTTTTTGTTAAATAAAGTTTGTACCTCTATAGTCAAGTAAAAGTTTGATGTGCAGGGCCCAAATCGTCCTGTTTTGTTAGTTGATAGGACAATAATCATGGAGACACATATTTTATATTAATTCAATGGTACCAAAGGGTTTAAGTCTCTGTATAATAGCGCGTTCAAACCTGAAAACAACAGATTTGACAAAATAATGTCAATTCTCCATAAATAAAAAAAATCTCGGGAAATAGGTCACATTAACACTCTGTTTTAAATTTTCGTCTTTACGTACGTTTCGGTCTCACGACCATCATCAGAAGACTCATTATGTCTAAAACTTGATTACTTAAACTAATTGTATTACACAAAGCGTCCAAATCGCACCAATTTCAATTAAAATGCCCTATCCTAGAGTTTTGAAGGAATACGGAAAGTTAATGAAGATATACGAAAATTTAAAACAGAGTGTTAATGTGACCTATTTCCCGAGAATTTTTTTATGTATAATTCATACTGGGTCAAGAATCTTTATTATTATTCTCCATAAATAAATTATAGAATAAGATATTTATTATTTATTAAATTAAAATTGAATCTATTCTATTGAATAAGGAATATTTTAATAATTCTACTACCATTGTTTTGCAATGATGACAGTTCATTTCAGGTAAACATATAGACGGACACCGTACAAATACTTTAAGATTAGATATAAATAAAATATGGAAAAAATAGTATTTGAATAATTTTTTTTAAATATTCACCGTTTTTAAAACGGCTCAAAAAGCGTAAATATAATTTCTCCCATCCCCATACATATCCCTAACAAAATACAGATGGTCCTAAGAATTTGTAATTGCGAATTTGTAATAACTATAAAAATACTTGTAAGATTAAAAATGAAAAACGTGGGGCGCATGCAGTAGATAATAATTGATGCATGAATAGTTAGCGTAAGTCAATAACATTTTTATTACACTGCAAATGATATGAAATGCCTCGTCAGTTTTCTCAACTACTGCTACTCTCTGCACTATTATCTATTGCATGCGCCCCACGTTTTACATTTTAAATCTTACAAGTATTTTCATAGCTATTAAAAAGTCACAATCATAAATTCTCAGAACTATCTGTGTTTTGTTAGGAATATATGTGGGACTGGGGGAAATTATTTCATAATTTTCAGTACGTTTTACGAACGTTGTATATTAAAAAAAATTATTCAAATAATATTTTTTTTCATTTAGCCTTGTGTGTGTTTTTCTATCGATTTTAAACATTTTGATGATATATAATAGAGACATGTGCCTAATCCAGGTTCCTAATCCAGATAACCAACCCAGATTCCTAATCGAGATTCATAATCCAGAGTGCATCTAAAGGTTCGAAATATACAGCCTTTTGAAGGTTGGATTGGCAGACAGATCTGAGCTATATATATATAAATTTTCAAGTCTCTAGCTCATCGGGAAGATGGACGGACAGATAGCGTGAGCTTAGTAATGGGGAACGAACAGACAGACGAGAAAGCGAGTTAATATTGCTTTGTCATCCAATTCTGAGCTATGCTCTTCGGGGAGTTAGTTTAAAATCAATGCAAAATTCCGCCCGAACAAACAGACAGAAAAGAAAGCGAGCTAATAACGTTGTAAAATAAATGACCTTACCTAAAAATAACACAGAAATAATAACACTTTTCATGATCGTAGATGGAGAGTTTCAGATTAATAATTTGTTATATGCTCTGAGTGATATCTATTTATACAATTCCACTTATCTTTATCTGTATAAACGAAATCATATAAGCAGAACTAACTAGTATTTACTCTTAATTGTATTTTGATGTGACAAGGAAAATACGACTAATAAGTTAATAATTATATTTATTCACTTTCTAACTATCTAAATGTAGTCGTGAGTTGGATAAGTTGAAATTAAAAAAAATGTTTTTATGATTTTTTTGCCATATTGAGCGTTTTTTAGTGTGATTCCCGACGGATGTATATTAAGTAGAAACAAAGTGTAACTATCGATAAGGTCACAATAAGAAAGATTTGACATCATAGTCATACAGCATACAGTGTTATCAGGCTTACCACGTTGCCATTGTTTTTGCATACAACTAACCTAAAAATTGAAATGAATTCTCATGCTATCATACCTATGCTCCTCCTCCATCATGTTTCACAATCACATTAAAATAATAAATATCATCACTCCACTGCTTTACAAACTATAGTTCTTTTAAATATTGCTCAATAGCCATTAACGCAAAATTATTCACTTCATCAACCTGTAACTATAACATTCACCTCAACTAATACATTCACACGTTTCCACTAATTACGTATGCTTGATTTTTGATTTTTTCCAAAGAAAGCGTTATTTCTGAAAAAAATTAATATTCAGATGAAATACTATTCCACACTTGTTGCAAAATCATATAAATTTACAATCACTTTAGCCCTTTCTTTTTGAATTTGGAATTGCTTCACCTCTCCTCCTTTTACCTGCTATTTTATTGACCGACCATCAGTTCCCTGGTGTAACAGTAACTCTATCTCTAACGGCAGTGATAAGAAGATATGGTACTCGTACTCCATTTTATGTTCCTCTCCAAAGTAATTTATTGTTGAGCACCATTTGTTGAACAGATGATAGTGGTTCCGACTTTTATGGAGTTGACGAAGCTAGCACGTCACTAGGAACCTATTTCAAATGAATTGATTGCACTAAATTACTAAGTATGACGTAATTTCTTTCTTATCGTGAACATGGTTCAATGAGACGAATGACCAACATGGATGAAAAACGAAGTAAGCCTCAGGTCTTTAAATATCAAGACTTTTAAATGCGTTAGTGCGACATATAACGGGAAAAGTACAATGTTTTTCAATGTATTAAATTGCACAAAAGTAGTCAGAGAGTGAAAATTTTGAAATATAGAGATAGTGATTACATCTTTAATTGTTTTGCCATTTTCCTCTGCTTCAAAAATGATAAAGCAGACCACAAACGAAAATTATACCTGAATGGAGTAAATGTATTTAGCATAACATTTTTTTAATGAAGTATTCATCCTAATGTATATATCTATAATAACCTATCTAAACAACATTGTTATATTTTATTCGTCATTCCTTTGAGTAATTCTATATGTAGTGATGGAAAATCCCCAGATTAAAAGTCAGAAGAACGAGCTGTAGGCTTCATTATGTGAACCTCTCTAGGAGAAATCAATATGAAAGGCTCCAGTAATAGAAACTACGCTATTTGCTGATAAAATTTTGATTCAGAAACACAAAGATCAGGCTCAGATCTATATTGTGAAATATACGGTTATTAGTAACTCAGATCAAAAGTGGTGTACCATGAAAAATACCACAAGCTGCCAAGTTATCCCAGGAATCCTGAAAGGTGAGCCTTTGAAAGGTACCTCGTAACCATGTGGGACGCATTGAAGCGAGATCTGACGAGTCGGCGGTAATTATTAATGGACCGAAATCTATGGTATGTTTATCCGGGTGAGAGACTCATGCTCTTTGAGATCTGCTAATGGAATAAGAGAGACAGGAAGCATGCTAAGGTCTTTATCACAAGACCTTCTATCAGATGTCACATGACTTCCTTTCTATGAAGCAAAATGAATTAAAGGAAATTACTGAATTTTTATAGCTCCACACTCATATAAACCGCTTAAATGTTCAATGTTGTAATGGTATTTGTTGAGTTGAAAATCCATTCGTAGATTGATGAGCCGTAACCTTTATCATAAATACCTAATATATTTGTCTGGAATATATTAGCACGAAGTTATATTTCATGCTCGATGTGATGTGTTTTGCATCAATTTAACTAATATGTTGTTGCTAATAAACTATAAAAGAGTTCACACTGTGAATACACTATAACACTATGAATAAGATGCAATCGACCCGAAAAAAATTCCTGATTTTCGCTCATATATCAGTTTTGAGCATTTCTGAATCGATTTAAACTATTTTTGACATGATGTCTACTTGCGAGATGTACCTATGTGCTATGTGTGTGTGCTCGGGTGTATCTGCATAACCCACTGTGGAGAGATTGCGCCGTTCTTATTGGTCATATGCATTTAAAATCATGCAGATCAGTGTTGAAAATAAGTACTGTTTGTTTTTGGACGCGATAACCCCGTTTCGAGTGGTATTTTTCCAAATAGAATTGTGATTTTAATTGAACCATAAGGACAACCGTGTTTTTCTGGTTATAAATATATATTAGACGTATAAATTTAACCTGCAGAAGTGTCCGAAATTCTAATTTTAAGATTCAAGTGACGTCATCGTTGTGATGTCATGATCTTTTTTCTGTGGTACATTTTGATAGTTCGTGTGCCAGCAAAGTGTCAGTATAAAACAAGGTTATATGAATCTATCTCGAAAGTCAACCTGACAGCAGGTGTCAGTATGAAACATAGTTTTGAAATAAATTATGGATAAAATTTCAATAGAACATAGAGCATATCTTAACGTCTTTCATTAGCGGCTTCTGAATCATTTTCTATATATTTTCTGTTCCTACAATCATTTAAATTCGAGCCTCAGAAGTGTCCGAAAGCTATTTTGATAACAAAAGTAAGAGAAGTCACGTAAAGAATTGATCGCAGCTTTTTTCGACTTGTTATTCATTCGTAATTGTTATTCATCACGATGGCAAGAAGCGACCTAACACAGACAAATTGACACATACGCCAACAAACCAATCAGATACCAAATATATCCTTCATAATTATTTACAATTATTTGTAGTATAGTTTCCAAATTCTCAAGAAAATGTTTTACTTCCTTAAACCAACCCGAACTATCTTTGTTAGCAGTCACATGAGTTACCATCACATATTTTGAGATATTTGGGCCATTTAGTGTCAAGTTAATGAGATTTACAATCTCACAACTTTCTTATTAATATAGTATCACTTGTATCTCCCAACATCATTGGCATACTTGTATCAATATACTGTACCCAACGTTGAATAAGTTTCAAACATCATATATTTGATAAAAAGCGATCCAGCAAAAATCGACTTGTTATAACCATTAGGGCGAATAGCTTGAAATCATCATTTGAAGATTCCTTCGCACGAATCAAATATTTAAAATCTGTCTAGACTTCATTATCTTTCTTTATCTCAATCACTTGAATTTAAATTACTTATAATTTCCATCTGGTGATATCAGAAGTAATAATAATAATCATTTTAGTTATTTTTCATTGGCAATAATCTATTAGGTATAACTGCTACAGAGCGGAAATGTTCTTCATTCCAAAGACATTACTCGGTCATACCAACAATTTTTAAGAATTGACTCCGATAGTTAACGTCACAACTCCAACTTTTCGTGACTTAGATTCAAAATATCAAAATTCTTATTGAGATGTTAAGTAGACATTATTATTGGAGCCAATTCGGTACACAAAGAACTAGATTCTGTTGTCAGACACAAAACATGTCCATAGATAAAATGGGTATGAGGAAAAATGCTAGTTTTAGTGAATGTTAATATTGATTATTGAAAGTACTTAGAAGGCTTCTGTCACAGCTTCCGTAACCTTAAAATTGTTTGCCTTTATTTTTTTGTTATTAGTAAACGATAACGATTACCTTAGTAGGGTACAAAGCACAACAATTTTGTAAATGACTTGACTTGCCTCTTAATTTTAATACTTTTACATCCATTTATTCACCTCTTCGTCAAGTGAACCGGTAGGCAAACACACTTTTCTTTGGACAAGCACTCAAATGCAATATAATTTCTTGTATTACAACTTTATGGCTTTATGCAAATAATGTGACTCTTTGTCATTGTCTCCTAGGTCAAAGGAATCCGCTAATGAAATCACATGTCATCTGTACTATGACATTTTTTTCATATACTTTGGCCACAGGAGAGGGAAACCTATAATGTTCGAAGAACATCATGTGAGCCAGCAGTGGAATCTAGGGAGAGGAGATAGGCATTCTATTTTTTTAAGGTTTGGAGATTATAGGCATAGGGAAAGACCTCACTAGGTAAAGAGTTTCAAAACTTCAATATTCGATAAAAAAAAGTGTGGTAGGTCGAAGTTCGGCAGGTCTCGAGCTTGATAGTGAAGGGGTGACTAGCTTGAGCTCGTCTAGTCCGCCTATCTGGAATCTCTCGAGGTGGAACAACAAACGAGATTGATGATGGTATGACGTGTACCTTGTCGCTTTTCGGTATTTTGCTTACTGCGGTAAGCTCCTAATCCTCGGGCGCCAGATTTTCTAAAGGTTTACTCCTTTTTGATGACTTCTGCTAGGGTCTTCACCACAAGGCTTGTCACTATGCTATCTATAGATAGCCTTGTCCCTAGGGTAGCTACAGTGAAGTTAAACCAGGGCCCATTGGGCAGAAAACAGTATCAAAATTGTAGGCTTTAATTACAATTGATACCTGGTTAAAACTTAGCTCATTTGAAGATGGAGCAGAAATTATTTAATAAAACGGGGAATTCCAAATATTAAAATATATAATATTTATTACAAGTACACTTTCGGAACAATTTGTGAAATGCAATTGAACGGTATTATTCACAAAAATTCACCTAGACGGAAAATGTAATGAAGCTCAAACGGTATATGAAAACTATTTCAACATATCTACTTTACGATATGTTCGGTATTTAAATTCAATTCAACGGTACGGAATCGGTTGATAAATGATTCACATCTATCATTTGCGGAAAATACAAATCAAACAGGTCCTAACGTAATAAGCGGTGTACTGTAAATCATTTGGATAGCAATAATACGTGAAATGTTCAAAACACACTACGATATATTAAACGGTTGTAAAATTCGATCGGTTCGGAAATATTGTCTTGCACTAGTTTTCCGCTTGTACGATATCAGATTTTACGGTATTTTCGGATATTTACTCTGAGTGAGTTTATTCTGTCATATCACCCACCCTTGTATTAGCTATCCACGAAGTGACCGGTAATTGTATAACAGTGCTAGATTTCATACACTTGGCAGATTCAGAATCTAAACAATTAGGGCTTATACTTAAGGTATCAGCACAGCGTGCACAAACCCTAATTATCTTATCTGCAATAACCCTTACATCCACGGCCGAGGACTTCTCATACGATTAAGGGGTAATTACGATTCTCAATCACTCAACCACCTCAGCTTATACTTCCGGTGTCAGCACAGCGTGCACAAGCCGTTGGCGGTTTGGTCGTCTATGATATACTTATAGTTCCAGTATCAGCACAGCGTGCACAAATATACCAAAGACGCCCCTATCGTTCAAACATACACACCATACAATTACTTGAATATTTCAAATCACGTGCGAATTCAAATCGTGCGCGGTCCGACCTATGACGGGATAAACTCAAATATAATAATACAAATTACTGAAAGCAACGGATCTCAGATATCGTACAAACGTTATCAATCATAAATTACGGAAATCAATATATCGTAATGCCCAAAAATATAAACTATTAGCTATCATTTACCTTATGAAACAATTCACTAAACGGAACACTATTGTTTAATTCACAGTTTAAATCTAACTTGAACTCGGATAATTATTAATTCCCTTTGATTCTAATATGATAATCTCACTTTATCGGTACTATTTGAAACTCAAAATCACCAAAGAGCAACTGTACTGATTCTAAATCGAAATCACCAAAGAGAGCACAAAAGAGAGCGATCTTTTATCGGTTACTGCTTTTATATGTTTTCCGAGGTTCTGGTCAAGTCTGCTCCACCAATTCCTTATTTTGTGCCGAGGGTTTTTTACTCATGTCCCAAACAATGCTTAAAAGTGACGCTACTTTTTAGATCTAAAATTCGCGCGCATGATGCTCCACTAGTTCCTCCCGGCACAATAAACAAGTGTTATCGGAGTTTTTTGATTGTTCGCCCTTTTTATACATAAGGCTGTTCAAAACTTTGATGCATTAACTTGCCAGACCCCTGTTTTGCAACATATTTTATCGGAATTAATGCAATTTTTGAACGGGCATGAATTCGATTCATTTATTTGAATAATTACACTTATTCAAAATTGCGGAGATTTAGAAACGTGACAATCACGGAATATACATTCGGAGTTCACGCATATCTATTGAAATTATGAACTGTTCAAGCGGAATTTACGTGTAATATTCGTATTTCTGCCTAATCTAAAATAAATGATATTTCAAAATTTAAGCTTCGTTACAATGGACACCGACCATGGAAATATCTATAGAAAAGGGAGACATCTCCCTGTTTTAGTGGTCAATGAACTCGTAAGTGTGACATCATCAACTAAACGAATAGCTCTCTTCCTGATAGAATCCAAGAGATTCAGCGTATGTTTGTGAACCGAACTCCAAACATGTGAACAGTACTCCAGGGTAGATCGAATCTGTGCTTTGTAGATTGTGAGAAGCTGTTGGGATGTAAAGTAACTCTTGGCAAGGATTAGAAAACCAAGTTTTTGTGTAGTGGTTTTCACAATGGGCCTCCCATGCTCGTTCCATGAGAGGGTGTTGTTGGTGGTGATCCCGAGCATTCTTATGGAAGATTTCGTAGGAATAGTTGCACCTGACATCATCATATCAGGGATTGTGGGATCCGCCTCCTTGGAGAAGACGCAAGCTTGAGTTTTGGTTGCATTACCCTCTACTAGATTATCAGATCCCTATTTCAAAATCTTTGCCAGATCTCCATTAATTATGTGAACATGTCCCTGTCTCGCTCCTCTGGCTTCATTAGATGGTATAGGGGCTCTAGATGAGAATGCGGTATCAAGTGGAACACCAGCGTTGATAGCCATTGTATCGGAGGACACTCCGTCAACCACTACATAGAGTGATCTATCTGAGACATTACTCGATAGTAAACGACAAAGTTGAGGCGGCAAACCATATGACAGAAGTTTCCCAAGAAGGCTGTGGTGCCAGACGGTCAAATTTGTTGTGATTTTACAAATCCCTATTCTATATATCTAATAAGATATTAGATATATATGCATTATTTCTATTTGAAATATAGCATTGATATAACAGAGATTTGAACATTTTGCCGTTTGCGTTAATCAGTGATTCTATTTTTATTTTCACTTTATGCCTCAGCTCCGTTCTCACTTGCAATTCTGACTAATCAGAGAAGAGGAAAATAAATAGCATGGCTTATTATTAATATTACTACTTATATGGCTTAACTATATATGTTTAGTATTTACTCTATGATGTGTTTTATGATGATTGATGCATTCACTGAATCATAATATAAATTCTAGTTCAATGGATTCATTCTAAATCAAATCAATGTTGTTCTATGGTTAAATCAGTACAATTAAAGATAAAGCAAATTCTACTACGCACTATGGTATGGTTAAAAAAATCTTTGAAATTTCGGTGAATAATTGCTAAATAATCTAGGGTGATTAATTGAGCTATGATTTATGAGTATTAGTAATTGTTTATAAACAAAACTGCATTCCAAGGACATAGGATCAATAAGGCGAACAAACAAACTGAGTTAGAGATAAATTAGGTAGTAACAGTCGAAGTGCCGGGTAGTGTGTTTCGACGGCGAATCATTTTGTAAGTACTCTTCTCAATAATGGATATTTAGGTTAAATGCAATTCTGAATATTTTTACAGAATTGAACAATGGATATCACCATCACTATCTTCTTTTTTGCTTGCCTAACCGTGGCGGCAACTCTCCACCCCTTGTCTGACCAATTCATTGAATCTATCAACAATGCTCAATCTACTTGGACAGCTGGTAGAAATTTCCATGAACATACACCTATGTTATATGTTAAGCAACTGATGGGCGTTCTTCCAAATAGTAAACTTCATATGCCTGAAATTCTGGAGCATAATTTGGAAGATGTAAAACTCCCAGAAACTTTCGATGCCCGTAAAGAGTGGGTAAATTGCCCCACAATTCAGGAGGTTCGAGATCAAGGGTCCTGTGGATCATGTTGGGTAAATTGTCAATATTTTCTTTAAAGTAATGTTATTGATCTTTGAACTTGCTGTAGATAATATTTTCATTTAGTCACAAATTTATCTGTTGTAATATTAACTTCTGTTCTAATCTCAATGTTCTCTAATAAGATAATGAAATTATTAAATTTCTTATGGTTATATTAATTGGATACATTTTGGTCAAAAATTATATTGTATATATTTTACCAAGGCTGCTTACATATGTATGATTACTGCAAATATGTATAGGAATGTTTAAAAATAATTATTCAAACTGATGATTTCAACATCTACTTGTGACATCAGTTTCACCTCAAAGGGGCATTATCAAAATAAGTTTTATAAATGAATTTTCATTTAGCAAGTGTTTACCCTGGTTAACAATTAACATGGTTGATTTAATCCATTGTACATGAGTTCCCTCAAATGCTTCAGTTTTTAACAAACATTACATATAGATAGATAAGTGCAAACCAATGTATGTATGTTTATTCATTGATTTAAACATTTTTAAGAGAACAGTTGTAACTTAGAATCTTGTAATGTTTTAAAATTATACTTTCAATGTAGGCTTTTGGAGCAGTGGAGGCAATGTCTGACAGAGTTTGCATACATTCAAATGGCAGTTTAAACTTCAGATTTTCTGCTGATGATTTGGTATCGTGCTGCTATACTTGTGGCATGGGTTGTAATGGTGGATTCCCTGGAGCTGCTTGGCGTTATTGGGTTAAGACAGGAATAGTTTCAGGAGGAAGCTATGGTTCACATCAGGTATGTAATGTTTTCATTGCTCTTTGATTCTCACCATAATAATATTGCAATGCTGATTGAATTCAGTGATATCAAATTCACATGTATAAATATATATAATGTAACTGTGCTAGGTTCATCTTTCATGATCTAAGATACCAACAAGCGCTAAAGCAAGAGATGTTTGAAATTCATGGAATACAACAAATTTGCTTTGAAAAACATCTGGCTCTTTTCAAAAATAGGGTTTAGAAAAGTCTAGTGTCTCCCAATCAGAATTTATACAAATTAAACATGATCTCATGATACAAGATATCAAATTCCATTGTATGATCTGCTGTTAACTTCAAGAGATACCGTCTAGAACTTGTCTTAGTTTGCCATCTTTAGTGTATGTGATTGTTTATATGTGAAAAGCTGAGATGTGTTGGTAAACAACTATTTATGTGTGAAATGCTGTTTTGCATAATGTTGGTACAACTTTGTTGCTGAAATACATATTTAGATTTCTAAATATAGTGCTTGGGTTGATGCTGTTGCTTGATAATGATTTTGAGAGTGATGGTCAAAGTGTGCCAGAGTCAGCTACTGGTCAGTCACCACCAATTGTTCGAAAATATAATAGATTAAAATATTTTGGTTTGAATCATTGATGCATTGATTGAAAATTCCATATTATAGCAAACTGTTTGAACCATTTGAAATATGAATTTTGATCGAATGAAATTAGTTTTTTTTTTATTGTAAACATAATGATTTAAGTAAACCCAAATCGCTGTCTTATTCAAATTTCAGTTTCCTTTTTTCAGGATTTTTTACACTATACAGTGTGTCCCAGGTTTTAGTAGCAGAACTTCAATAGTCGATAGAAAATTTGATTTTGAGAAAAAAGTTCCTATTAACATATAGGCACAGACGCTTAGTTTTAGAGATAGATAGATTTTGAAAAAAAAATATTTTTTTGCGTACATCTCCGGAACTGTTTATCGTACAGAAAACAGCTTCTGCAAGCATTTTCTACTCATAGTAAGCTATGTTCTGTGTGGTGAAAAAATTTTTTTTAGTCATAATTCGTGAAGATTTTGAAGGGGTAGTGGGTGTTTTTCTCCCCAACTTCTACGTCACTGGAAAAAGTACAGTTTTAAGACAATCATTTGAACCGCTTATGTTTTTTACACAAAACAGGTGCTCTTGGTCATAAGCTCTAAAGTTGACCGTTTTCGAGAAAAATTAACTTTTATGTTGAAAAACAAGGTCAATTCTTACTAATTATTCAAAACGTTAGAACAAGTAATAAAACCAAAAAATTGACCATGTTTTTCAACACAAAAGTTGATTTTTTTCGAAAACTATCATTTTTAGAGCTTATAACCAGGATACCTTTTTTATGTAGAAAACATTGGCGGTTCAAATGGTTGTATCAAAACCGTATTTTTTTCAGTGGCGTAGAAGTTGGGGAGAAAAACACCCACTACCCCTTCAAAATCTTCACCAATTATGACTAAAAAAAAATGTTCATCGCACGGAACATATACTATGAGTAGAAAACGTTCGCGAAAGATGTTTTCTGTACGATGAACGGTTCCGGAGATATTTCCAAAAAACGAAATTTTTTTTTCAATTTCAACCCTGTATCTCAAAAACTAAGCGTCTGTGCATATATGTTAATAGGAACTTTTTTCTCAAAACCAAATTTTCTATCGACTGTAGAAGTTCTGCTACTAAAACCTGGGACACCCTGTATAATTAATGTTGAATAACTAGTAAAACCTGCTAGTTTGGCAACACTGCGCGCTTCTAACTTGAAGCTTGTCTCACATATTTTACATGAATAGGAAATGTAATACTAACTTCTCATTGTAGGACATATCACTCTAATTCAATCAATTGGAAATAATAACAACTGTCAATACTAATAGATTTTTACTTTATTTCGATTACATTGTTGCGTGAGAAGAATTCAGCCTCTCTGTACAACGATGAAACTTTCAGTGTGCATTCCTGAAGATGTGAGCTTTCATTCGATATTATACGCAATAGGGCACCTACAAGATAGCATACTTAGAAAAAATTAAAACTGAGACTTCTCATGAATTTAAACTTTTTTTCAATTTCTTTTTGCGTATGGACCCATTCAGCCTCTATTTGCAATGATCAGCCTTTCAGTGTATATTCCTCTTAATATTAGCTCCAAGTTGATACTATACACAATACGGCACAAACGAGATAGCATACTTAGAAAAAATAAAAATGGATGAATGGGTTCTTACGTAAACAATGTAATCGAAATAAAGTAAAAATCTATTAGTATTGTCAGTTTTTATTCTTTCCGATTGACTAAATTAGAGTGATATGTCCTATAATGAAGTCAGTATTACATTTCCTATTCATGTAAAATATGTGAGAGAAGCTTATAAGTTAGAAGCGCGCAGTGTTGCCAAGTCGAAGTGAGGCTGGCTTTTACACAGGCTCACTTCACACACATCTAGTTTTTATACAATTAACATAGCTAATTACAACAATTATAGGGATGTAGACCATATGAAATCGCACCTTGCGAACACCATGTAAACGGTACACGGCAACCATGTACAGGAGATGATACTAAAACACCAGCTTGTAAAAAACAATGTGAGTCAGAATATGGAGTGAACTATAAGAAGGACCTCCATTTTGGAAAGTCATCTTATTCCATATCAAGTAATCAGGTGCAGATTCAAAAGGAAATCTCCACAAATGGCCCAGTCGAAGCTGCGTTTACAGTATATGCAGATTTATTGAATTACAAAAGTGGTAAGTAAAAGTCTGTAAATATTTAAGAGTTCATGAATTTATACGCGAGTGTTAAAATGTACCTTTATATATCGCAGTTATTGCGATCGGATCCTAAGGTTCACATTGATGTGTCTAACTCAGGATTAATTCGCTTCATATTGAAGAGAAACAATGTCGTTCAATGGTGAATTTTTATATTTCTCATGTTTCCAGTTTGTATTTAACTTGTTTCCATGGAAAACATTTTGGAATGCATCTATAGAAAATGGAAAAATTATGGAACATATAATAAATAAAGAACTAGAAATTAGATTTTGTCTGGTTTTAATTAAATTGAATATTGAAGCTTTATGGTACAAAAAATTTGAAATTATTTTCATGGAAAGTCATCTCGAAAGCATCGCTACTGCAGCATACTCTGATCCAAATGAATGTTCTTGTACAGTACAATTGATTTTTTTTTCAAAATAACTAATTGAAAGTTAAAACAATAAAACATCAAGGCCCAGGCAAAACGTAGCCTAATTACAGCCAAACTAACTACGCAGTTCATAGCATAAGTGGAAAAAAATTACCCGTGTTTTTTTTATGCCGAAATAATTGTTTAAACAATTGTAAAATATCATCGGAATTCTTTCAATTTGAGGGTGCCGATCGACTTACAAGACCAAATTATTACGAGATATGGACTTATCCTCGCATTTTGCACAACTGTTTATTGTTAAAACGCTAATAAACTATTCAGCTGCTGAAAATTCCGTTAGATCCACGCTCAGGAAAGTAAAAAAAAATTTAACTAACTACGCAGATCATAGAATCAATAAAAAACTTACCCGTGTCTTTTTGTTTATCCAATTTGATTGTTTAAACAATTGTTATAAATCAGCAAAATTTCGTCTATTTGAGGGTGCAAATCGACTCGGCCAACAAAATTACTATGACCTACGGACTTTTTGTCGCAAACCCAGCAATTATATATTGTTAAAACGCTCATTAATAAATGATTGTTCATTGTTTAAACAATCAATTTGGTCAAACAAAAAAACAGGCAATTTTTTTTCCTCTTATGCTATGAACTGCGAAGTTAGTTTGGCTGTAATTAGGCTGCGTTTTGCCTGGGCCTTGATGGGTTAAATATGTGAGAATTTTCACGAAACTTTATCGGTTAACGCGCTATAACTTTTTAATAAATATCAATATGTACTTCTGAATGGTATCAATATCTTAATGAGTCACTCTACAGATACAAATTGCGAAAAAAATTCTGAATTTGGCTCTACGATTTTTTATTTGGCAATTTTTACGTCAAATTTCATTAAAATTTACCTTTTTTTTTTCTTTTCTGCAAATAGCAGCCAAACAGTCTTACATATGCAATTTTCAACTATTTATCTATTTATCCACACAATTGCGAATAATTTGATATATCATAGACTGGTGCGGAGTCAAGTTCATAAAAAGTTATTCCAGGATATTCACAGCGAAGTTTTACTTTTGGAAAAAAATTAGCCCTGAGCGCAAAAGCAAACTTCAACTTCTAAGGTGGCTTTTAATTATTCGAAATAGATGTAGAATCGAACGCAAACATCAAAAAGGTTGGGCAGGACAAAAAGTTGAATTTTGTTACATAGTGTAATCAGTAAAACCAGTTTCAAGTTCAAAGGTTGCACCTCATCTTGAGGCATACATAAGAAAGGCAGCATTATGGAAAATTTGTATCATAATAATTGTATTTAGTTTTAAAATTACTCACATTCAATTCATAATATTCCACATCATAGGGTTTTTCATTTCATATTTAAAATTTGTTAATATTCTAATTTTTTTCTAGTTAAATTAGTATTTAGTTCGTGGTGAACGTTTGAAATACAGGATGCTACAAAGTAGTCATTCTAATAACGTAGAATTGTGTAACTTTAGATAAGATTGATAAAAAAAATTATGTAAGATTAGTGACATCTACTATTGAATTGTAGAATCATGTTAAATTGGCGTAGAGAGAACTGTGGAGTAAATAGTTTCCTGAAATGTCTGATAGATGGTTTTCAACACGTCATAATGATACAGAAAGTGCTATAGATTCCATTTGAAAAACTGAGGATGGATGCGAACTCCCTTAAACATTAACTCAGTTATATGGATGCAAATCTGCACAATAACCAGTTGAAATATGCAATAAAATATGCTTTTATGCATTTATAAAAAACGCCGTTATCTTTGTATTGAAGGTATTTTATTTATTATATGCTGGAGTCACAAAAAATATTTATTAAATTTACTATTAAGAACTAGGTACCAACTTATTATTTATTATTGCTTATTTTCTATTACTACTCAATATATTATAACTTATACTATGTAGATTTATTTTATTTATTTATTATCTATATTATCAATTATACAGGATGTCCCAGGTTTTAGTAGCAGAACTTCAACAGTCGATAGAAAATTTGATTTTGAGAAAAAAGTTCCTATTAACATATATGCACAGACGCTTAGTTTTTGAGATATTTTGAAATTGAAAAGAAAATTTCGTTTTTTGCGAATATCTCCGGAACCGTTTATCGTACAGGAAACAGCTTTGGCAAGCATTTTCTACCCATAGTAAGCTATGTTCTGTGTGATAAAAAAATTCTTTTTGTCATAATTGGTAAAAATTTCGAAGGGGTAGTAAGTGTTTTTCTCCCCAACTTCTACGCCACTAGAAAAAGTACGGTTTTGAGACAACCATTTGAACCGCCAATGTTTTCTTCACAAAAAAGGTACTCCTGGTCATAAGCTCTAAAGTTGACCGTTTTCGAGAAAAATTAACTTTTATGTTGAAAAACATGGTCGATTTTTTGGTTTTGTTACTTGTTCTAACGTTTGAATAAATTTTGTTTAATTAGTAAGAATATCTCGTCAACAGATATCCATATTGGATTATTCCCGATTGCGGTTTTAATCGCTTCAACGGTAAATTGCATATTTGCAGTACTTGGTTAAAAAATTTTGAAATAATGAATTATCCAATTTTGCACTTGGGAGATTGCAACCAACCAGCAAACGGCATAGATCCTTATTAAAATTTTGTTGGTCCAAAACTTTCGTTTGATTTGTAGTGATGAGCTGCTGAACCGAATCTTGCGGATTTTGTGCACGAGATTTATGCGTTGCAGTGCCCAAGTGTTGATCAACTTGAAACTTTTTTTCACATACAATCGGAAAATCGGAAATAAAAAAGTTAACCAAACAACTTGTACTACTTCGCCAGTAAGACTAATTTGATTGGTTTTCACCTCTACTAAAATTTTATATACAGGATATAAAACAAAGGGCGGTTTCCTGAGTCAATTTTGATTTTGGGAACAGCGTTAACCAAACACACTTCATATTAGAATTTTATTAAATTTGTTTCCCGAAACATGACTCAGTTTTTGAATTAACAAACTGTCAAGTTTTCATAATACTGATATATTATATAAAATAGCTCACACTGTGGATACACCAACACTATAGATAAGAAATAATCACCCTTATCCACTAAAAATTGAAAAAATTTGATAATTATTTTTAGTGGATTTCTTATTGATACTGATATATTCTATTCCAGGTGTTTATCAACATGTAAGTGGAGACGCTCTAGGTGGTCATGCTATAAGAATTTTAGGTTGGGGTGTTGAAAGGAGCACTCCATATTGGTTGATTGCTAATTCGTGGAACTCAGATTGGGGTGACAATGGTCTATTCAAAATACTCCGTGGCAAAGATCATTGTGGAATTGAAAGTGAAATTGTCGCTGGTCTACCAAAGGTTTGAGAATGGTACAGATAAAGAAAGTTCTATATTGTTTTATTAGATATATATTGTAATGAATTTTATGGAAATAAATGTTCTTTTTAGTAATTTTTTTTTATTCGACGAGGTTATGTTGTAAATGTGTAACTGGTGAAAAAAAAATCGTCTAGCATATATAAAAATAAGTCATGTTAACCCTAAAAATATAACCGAAAGTGATTTTTTTGGTTCCTAGGGTCGCAAAGGCAGAAAATGAGCTTTGTCAGCCGGCGGCTATTAGCTGCATGAGCGAGGGTAGCTGATAGCTAAGGGCTGCTGATGCGTTTTCTGCATATATGCAACAGTATTTCTAACCACAGCATTGTTCCAAAATAATGATAACTGCATTTAACGTCAGAGCTTTTTGTTGTAAGTATTTTTTCAAATTCGGGTACATTCTTTCCAAATTTGCTGTTTGTTCTGCAAACTATGGTGAAGCAAGTTGTTCAAAATTCATATTTAGTTTAGTCTATTCGTCAATGTAGCAAAGCTGCCTTATTAATTATCAATTACAATTCATTCAGATGTCAAACATGTTGCTAAAATTCAAGCTGGGTTTTAAGAACACCCATTAACGTAAATAGAAATAGTATATTCTTTGTTGCCTTTTATTACGGACAAGTCGGGTATAGTTCATTTCTTAGTACGGCCGTTCCATCATAAACTAATACAGTTTGTTCTTTGTATCTGTGGGACGGGAACGAAATATATAGTTGCTGAATCCTCGTGAAGGAAGGGTCATCGAAATTTGTAAAATAACGACAAAGTTTCAATAGGAAAACATAAATTACGAATTTAACAGAAATGGTTCTAAAGAAAACAAATGCTTTACAGTTTATTGGTAGTTAAGATATATTTTTATGATCAATTCGAGACGGCAAAGAGATCACTTGCTATGGTTTGAACAAAGGGGTTTTACCCTGTCTTTTCCTTTGAAGCTACAATCTATTCACGTAACCATAACATAAGACGTGCAGGACGCACTCGTTTCTTATGAAATATGTAATTAGAATATTGATTTGATATAGTTTTCATTAATACCTAAATTCAAGGAAGTCTAAATAAGGTCATAAATCAAGGTCCCTGTCAACAAAAATAGAATAGCTCTTTTATATTCAGCTCACTAGAATGGGGCAAGTCTCTCTTATTGGGTAAACGCTACTACCCCCAAACATATTACTAAAATAGGAGTGGCTATCCAAGATTATAAAAAACCAAACTCACCACACTAAAGTCAGTTATATTTTAACTTCTTGAGTTAAATCTTACTTTGACTATTTCACTATTCACTTAAATCATGTGTTAGAAAACTTGGAAAGTTTTCTAGTTAAGCTTGCGTTGTGGTGTTTATGGTAGAATTTTCGCCAAGTTCGTTTAGAATCAAGTCATATTGTTTAATACACAAGATTTAGAATTCCTTGAATAATTAAATCATAATAGTTTTGTTTAACTCTTTACCCTGGTACATCCGGGCTGAGTTAAATTAGTTTTTATTTCATATTTAGGTTCTAATAAGTTTGATTTAAAATTAAGGATTGATTAATTATTTTCTAAATTTAACATAATCGCTTGATTAATACTTCAGCTATTTTTAACTTTTTATTCATTTTTATTTCTTTATTATTATTAAACATTTTATATTTGTTTGACAAGAGTAACAGTTATATTCCTCTCTCAAATCAGAATACTTAGTAACACTGCTTGCGATTCCGGAAATAAATCGTTTTACCACTTCGATCCAAGCGCTAGCTAGTGGCTGAGCGAGGGACTACGCGTAAGAGACCCATGTCAAACATACGAGTTCCCAGACCTGTATGTACGACCGTGGTTAAAACTGACCAGATAATTGATTTGTATAGTGACATTTTGTTTCTATTGTCTAGTTTACTGTTTGTTTAGTAGCGGATATAGAAATCCTCGTATTTGTTTGGCTTTTGTGATGCTGTTGCTCATGTGTTTAGTAATTGTGAGTTTTCAAGTGTCAGTCCGAGATATTTCACCTCTTTTGTCCATTTAATTTTTTCGTTGTACATTATAATGTCTTTGTTTGTGTTGTGGTTTAGTCTTTTGTGAGGGAATATGATTGCGTGGGTCTTTGACGGGCTGACTTCAATTCTAGACTGATGTTTCTGGTTTTTGAACATGGCTAGATGGCACACAGAACAATTTAAAGCCAAGGAGCGTCTATTAAGCGAGATTCGTACCTCCCACCATATAGTTAATATAATGCCCTTAGCACCGAGCGAATTAATTGTACATATACCGAATTCAATATTCAACCTGCATCGGTTGTTGAGATCCGGGTATTCATTTGGTTTCCCGGTCTCGAAACTCCGAGCGGCAAGTTTTAAAATTCATATAAATTTTTTGTTTCTCCTTAGCCTTGAACACATGTATAATTAAAGTACATGCAAATTGCAAAATTATTAAAGTGCATGGTGGGAGGTACGAATCTTGCTATGTAGTGCCTCTTATAGCCGCACATTCCTACTTCGAGGATTATCTATCAAGCAGATCGGCAGTAAATCAGCAGACATACAACAAATTACATAGGAAGGCTTATAGAATCACGCGGCCATAAAAACCACAAATCGCCATAGCGGTGATTGGACGTTTTGAATTGTCGGCGTGTATGTAATTCAAAATTGTTCGGGTAATAGGTTCTCCGAGTGGATATATTATCCATGGAATGAATTCAGAACAAGAAACAAACTAGTTCGTTGCATAAAATTCTCAACCTTTTACTAATTCGTGATTTCGGACAGATTCAGAACACAACCTTGTTCCTGCTAAAGCTTGCAGTGTGGCCAGAACTTTTGCGCAACCGCACTTGATAAAAAGTTTCAATTTTACCTACCACATTACATATGAAAATTTTGATTTCTCATCAAATTGTAACATTTTCTCATTCGGTTTAAAATCTTTACAGTAAATTTTATTAGTAGTAAATTGAAATGTAATAATCGTAATAGTATTTTAAATATTCAGTACGATCTTGGTCCCCACAGAACATTTATTCTTTACTTTTACGTATTTCATAACAATACAGTACTTACTAGAATAAATACTATTATGTACAATAACTGTTGTATATTACAACATCTGCCACTGCGAATATTTCACATCTTTTGAAAGACAGCGGCATATTGGAAGTTGGATAGTCCGTTACAAGTGCTAATATTTTAAATCTTATTGATAATCCTTGATTCTAAGTCTTCCATCATTTGTATTACCGATTACTTCAATATTATACTAGGTAGTAATTATTAGGGTCATCATTAAAAATCTTGTCTTCCGGATGGATTCCGCGTCACAATAGCTCAACCATTACAGGTGGCATCTTCAGGGCAGGCTTGAGGCTTGAACGGAAACTGGTTCTACTGGTTTCTGTAGCCGTATTTATTGTAGGAAAATCCTTCACGCTACATAGTTCACTGCCTTCATTCCGGTGATTAACTTCGTTCCGGCACCTGACCCTGCCGTTGTGCGATCATGTGCGAAGTGGAATTTTCGAGGATGGGTTTCCAAATGTTGGGAAGGTAATATCCTGAATCACGGTTCAGATTATTCGGATGTTTTAGCATTTCTATAGCTTCAAGGATTTTTCGCTGATAGAAGTTTGGGGCTCGAACTAGGATTCTGGTATCTTCAAAAAGGATTTGATGATTTGTGTCAAACTTGTGTTCCGCAAGTGCAAATCTACTGGTGTCACGAAGCTTTGTACAGCGCTCATGTTCTTTCACACGAGTAGCTAATGTACGACCTGTTTCACCAATGTAGACTTTACCGCAAGAACAGGGAATGCTATAAGCACCTTCTAAGTGGAGAGGAGGAAGGGGATCTTTGATAGGTTTGTAAAACTGAGATAATTTTGGAAGTGTGGAAAAACGGGTAGAAATATTATGTTGTTTGAGGATTTTGGAAATTCGATCTGTTATATTTTGAATATATGGAAGATAGGTTGACCCATGCGATTTGCTCGTCAGCTTCGACGTCGAATCACTGTTTACCAATGTTCCCATTCCAGACACCCTTTCCATAATTTCTCAATTGTTACCTGCCAAAAACATTTCAACGGACTTGCTACCGTTAATTGATTTTTGTCTATCCTCCACATATTTTCTATACGATGGCAAGTTCTACGAGCAGTCCTCGGGAGCTGCCATGTGTTCCCCACTTTCCCCGATCATAGCTAATATCTTCATGGAAGCTTTTGAACAAGATGCTATTGACTCATCTGTTCTCAAGCCGAAATGTTGGTTTAGATATGTCGATGATACTTTCGTTATTTGGCAGCATGGTCGCGAAAAGCTTGTTCCCTTCCTCAATCATTTAAATTCATTACATCACAATATCCTTTTCACCATGGAAGTCGAATCGCAAGGTTCACTCCCGTTCCTGGATGTATTGGTTAGTCGACAGACTGACGGTACTTTAGGACATTCTGTTTATCGGAAACCCACCCATACCGATAGATACCTTAAAGTCTACATTGGTGAAACAGGTCGTACAGTAGCTACTCGTGTGAAAGAACTTGAGCGCTGTACAAGGCTTTGTGACACCAGTAGGTCTGCACTTGCGAAACACAAGTTTGACACAAATCATCAAATCCTTTTTGAAGATACTAAAATCCTAGTCCGAGCCCCAAACTTCTATCAGCGAAAAATCCTTGAAGCTATAGAAATCCTAAAACATCCGAATAATCTGAACCATGACTCAGGATATTACCTTCCCATCCTCGAAAATTCCACTTCGCACATGATCGCACAACGGCAGGGTCAGGTGCCGGAACGAAGTTAATCACCGGAATGAAGGCAGTGAATTATGTAGCGTGTAGGATTTTCCTACAATAAATACGTCTACAGAAACCAGTAGAACCAGTTTCAGTTCAAGCCTCAAGCCTGCCGTGAAGATGCCACCTGTAATGGTTGAGCTATTGTGACGCGGAATCCATCCGGAAGACAAGATTTTTCAAGATTAGCTGTCCGCGGAAGTCTACTATCCAAGGGTCATCATTAACAAAATGATGGAAAGTTTGCAAACGATTATTGATATATTCCACTTTAGGGAGATTAGGATTATTAATTGGGGGATAATTGGTTACTCATTTTCGAAATGTCAAAATAATCAAATATTTTGATTAGCATTTTGGTTTTGTGATATATTAGTTGCGAGAACACTTTAAAATAAAAAACGGGTCAGAAGTTATAATGAAAAGGGATGCAGAGCACCTTTGAGCGCTTTGCGAGTATTTCCTTCATATTCAACACATGGATATCGGTTGAACTTGCAGGGCAAATTCAGTTCTGGTTTGACATAATTTGGTATAAAATAATCATACAATTATAATTACCATGCACTCCTATGACACTTGAATCGTACTACGTATGATTAGAGATAACTCTTATTCTATTAGGTACTTATCTATTCTGATTACGATATTCTTAATTTTAAAAATATGCTACATGTAGACATGAATACTTCTAAAGTTATCATATTATTCTTTGTGGCACCTTTGATCTTTGGAATAAATACCTTGAAAGAAACCATACCTGATGAATTCGACGCAAGAACAAATTGGCCTAATTGTCCTAGCATCGGAAAAATCAGTGATCAAGGCAGTTGTGGTGCAAATTGGGTAAGTACGAATAAATTATGTCGAATAGAACATTACGTGATGAAAGTCCATTCTAAACTTGAATAAAATAACTATCAAAAGGTCGATTTTCTCTACTTTAATAAATAAATATAACTACAGTTTCTCTAACACAGAAACTTCTTCAAACAAAAATTACAAAGTACTAACTTACTACAAAAAAGTTACCTAATATAGAACTTTAATCATAATCGTCTGCTGCCAATTTATCGTTTAATCCCTCAATGGATTAAACCCAATTAGATAAATTTTCAATAACCATCTATCCTAACATTGTCATCAAAGTTATATATTAGGTAGATCTTTTGCAGTAAGGTAGTACTTTGTAATAGTAGTTTGAAGAAGCTACAGTGTTTGTGAAATTATATCACATTTATTTATTAATCTAGTGAAAATAGAACTTTTATTAGTTATTTTATTTAAGTTTAATAAATTATGTAAAATATTTACGAAACTAATTATAGGGCGCATTTTGTGGCAATATTACGTCACTAAGCTTTCCAATGATTTGCCAGCGCGTGAAACTTTATAAAGTAATTTATAACTTTTATAAAAACCAAAGTATTGTATTTAGAAAGAAATTTGGTTTGTCATTACATAAATTCACAAGTTTCATCTTTGAAGTGGTTGTGCCAACTTCACTAAGACGTGACTCGTACAAATCAATTGTTCATTTGATATATCTAATATCGTTATGCAATATGCAATATTTTTTTGTTACAGGCTTTCTCAACTGTGTCCGCAATAAATGACCGTCTTTGTATTTTATCTAATGGAACGATCCAGCCCAGGTCTGTATCGCATGTCATTGCTTGTGCTCCAAATGCGTTTGGATGTCGAGAATCTGCAGGTCTACGAGATGCGTCGACTTTTTTCAACACAACTGGCATTGTATCTGAAGTATGTATCTGGTCGACTACGACAGATATTAAAACTAATAATAACACAAATCCTCATGTGAGACTTGATGAATGTATGTAGCTAGTCAAATTCTAGCTGTTTGGTTATTCCACTTACAAGATGCAGTAGAGTAGATGAAAAATTAGTAACGGAATCGAATAGGCATGTTTGCATTTCACAATAATTAACCTAGTTGTATTATGGGGCCAAATACCGGACTGTGGTTGGCTAACGGCTCTAGCGCCATATTGATGCTGCAACAGCATTGCTTATCCAGGCAGTAAGACCCAGGTTCATATTCTTTTATTCTAACAGAGTATGTTTGAAAATCTACGCGCAACGTTATCACAGGTTAGTTTGTAAAATTCTTATGTTTTTGGGAATACCAGGTTTGAAACTTGGTTTATGTAATTGATTGATTTTCCTTGTCGTTGTACACATGTGTTATTAAAGTATATGTGAAGTCCCGAGCACGCATTAGCCAATCATAACCCAGTACTTTGCCCTACTCCTACTAGGTTGTGAGATGTAAACATGCATCGAATAGTAGTGAACATACATTTTTTCTAAAAGGTCTATGGTAATGACTTAAGCAGAACGAAATGTTGAACTATGATTCCATATCTGACCGTTTATTTGGCAACGTCTTATATGTGCCAGTGATATTGCCACTACTGGAGATGATACTTATTGAATGGCCTATCAGTTATAATGCTTAGTTAGATTTATTATGATTGGGTTTCGTTATGCGTTGTCTACTCTACATTCTTCTTCATGTTATACTAATACGGATGAAGAGCGCTTCAGGTGTATTGTATGTGCCATTATTCTAGTAATACAAGCAGGTTTCAATTGTTGATACCAAGAGAATATTTGAAAATCCTGAAATCTTTACGCACTATGTATTTTATAATTGTGTTGGTAAAAAGAAGCAATTTTCAAAACATATGATCTCCTCAGTGGTACTTTGTTACTTCAACTAGGTAGCTTATGAGACCTTGTCGGTCCATTTATAATGACTATCTTGGCACAAACAAAAATCCGGAGAAATTTTTGGGTCGATTACGATACTTCCCTTACGCTATATACTTCATACGAGGGCAAGATGAAAAATTAAACAAGAAATGATTTATTTGGTAATACTTATTTTATTTCTCAACATAATCTACTTGTAGCCCGATACACTTCGTCCAACGTTATTCTAATTTTTGTTCCCTTCCAAATAATTCGATTTAGGCAATCCTTCAAAACAGGCGTTTATTTCACCTATAAACTCATCGTTGGAGCCAAATCTTTTTCCGCCGAGTCATTTCTTCAAGTTTTGAAAGAGATAATAATCGCAGGGGGCCAAAGCTGGAGCACATGTTGGATGATGAACCAATTCGTGGCGCAATTCATGCAATTTTGCCATCGCGACTGCGGACCTGTAGGCCGGTGCGTTATCCTGGTGGAAGAGCACTTTTTTCTTTGCCAAATGCTGCCGCTTTCTTTTCAAATCGGCGTCGAATCGATCTAAAAGCTCTGCATAATATACGCCGGTGATCGTTTTGTCCTTTTCAAGGTAATCGATAAAGACGATTCCGTGTGCATCCCAAAAAACCGTCGCCATGACTTTGTTGGCCGGTAATCCCACTTTGGCCTTATTCGGCTTCGATTCGTCAGAACAAGTTCTTATCGCGCTTTACATCGCCAAACACTCCTTTGAAGTTGTCACATGGTCGAGCTTGTCAACAGAGTGCAAATGCGGCACACATCTGGCAGATAGCTTTCTCATGTTCAAAAATATCGACGACCACGACGGATTTTATCGACGGTTTCTGGCGTTGTAACCTCAATTGATCGACCAGAACGTTCGGCTTCCTTTGTGGTCATACTGCCACAACGAAAATCAGTAAACCACTTGTGAATCGCTCCTATTGATGGTGAATCCCATAATGTTCAACAAGCAATACTTTGGTTTGCATAATGTTTTTTCTACGAAACAATATTTAATCAAGACGCGGAATTCACTTGTCTCCATGTTTACAAAAATCTTCAAGGTGGCTTGCTTTCGATGGGTGTCAAAACAAAACTCAATGACGTACCAGTCTGGAAATTTTAATGCGTTCTAGTTAACACAAATGTCACATGGGATTTTCGATTGTGTCGCCATCTGTTTTATTTTTCAGGGACTCTTCACCTTGCCCTCGTATAGTGAGGAAAGTAAAAACGTTTTTAGTGGAAACTCCTTCACTTCACTTTGGGGGTATAAGTGGGAAGCCTTGATGAAGGAACAAAAAAATCATATTCGTTCTTTACAACACCAATACTCAGAGAATTTGTTTTAGAAATGCTTTATCTTGTTTCAGAATTGTCAACCTTTTACAGCCGCTGAATCTGGAGTGACTCCCAAGTGCACTAAAACGTGTGCAGTTGATTATAACAAACCATTTGGAGATGATAAAATATTTGGAGAATTGCCTAAATCACTTTCAACTATGGAAAATATACAAATGGAAATGTTGAAGAATGGAACTGTTCAAACAAGTTTAACCTTATATCAGGACTTTTATAATTACACTACAGGTGAAAAAGATATTCGTACCTACAATTGTCTTCTACGACGTGACTTAACACACTTGGATTCTACTAATCTTTCCTAACATAGGAGCTGTGAATCCTCCATGGCTAATATAGCGACGGACATTAAATTACAAAGATTATATTAATAAAAGGAGAAAATATCACTATTCACATAGATTCTACTTAATGAAATTGAACGTAATGCTATGTATTTTCGGTTGCGTACCATAAAGATGGAGTATAGCTCACTCAGAGTAGCGCAGATTTTAACCAGTTACCTATTTATACAGTATCGGAAAGTATTTATCTTGGGTATGGTGGTTTCATGAGAGCGTAAAGAATAGCTTGTCATATGTTGAGAGAGCATTACAATTTCAGGGCAGTCAGCTCAGGACATAGGATGTCAGTATCATACCAGCACCAGTCGGGAGAATGTGCGAGTCGCTGTGTACGCCTCGTTTGGGGTAAGAGGAGTACTGCTGTGCGCCCCTCTTGTTTATGTGATATTACCATATCATTGCGTTCCTTGTTGCACGAGTAGATTTCTGTCTATACCCTAGAAGAATTATTTCCGATACTGTATATTAAGTATATAGGTTGTTAAAAAAATTGTCACAACCTTTGGGAGGGGGATAGAATGGGCCCAAAATATGCAGACAAGACTCAATGAACCTGGACCGGAAATGGACGGTTTCGAAGATACGGAGGTTTCGTTGTAGCATTTTCACTTTTTTCGTTTATCTCGTTTCTCATTCGCAAAAACTTGCATTTTGGTATGGTAGTCGACAGATGGTCTGTCTTATATACAGTTTGTAGTTGGCATTCAGTGATTAGTGACTTAGTGCACAATCTTATGAATTTCCTGTTTCCTCTCGTTATGCCTGTTTACTCTAACATTGATTTAGCCGTCATGCGTTTCAAATATATTATGGTCGTGCTAATGGAAATGCCAGAGAAGCGCTACTACGTCTTTATGTTGACGCTTATACCAATTAGTAGGAGAGCACAGCGGCGCCAAAGGGGTGATAAAAAAGTAGCTAACTACGATTTCTTCCCGATCGAAAAAAAAACTCCACAAAAATATGATGAACACTAGGGTATTACAAAAACATAATTGTCCCGGATTTTTTCCAGACACAATGAGTCAATTCGGACAGTGCTCCGAGCAATGTACCATAGACCGCGGTCGTTCAACTGTGTTATTATTCCACGCATGTGTGGTTATAAACAATGATTATCACTCTCTTTCTTGTATTGAAATGGACCATGGATCTAGGGTCTATGAAATAAGGTACAGCATGTGCTGTTTTCAGAGGCGGAGCCAGAATTTTATTAAGAAGACGTTTTCTTCGATTGATTTATTCAAGACGGTTGGAATTGGAGCATCATTTAGATTTTCTGCTAAGCTAGTGATTTTGTTACGTGCGTTCCTAGATGGGAAGAGAATGGGATAAACTTGCTGGCAACTGACAAATCATTCATTTTTGGAACAATAAAATGAAAATCGCGCGGATTACCTTTCGCATTTGTTAATTCAATTGAGTTAGATTCACATTCAGTTACCTCGGGCGCGTTGATTTGCATATCGCTATCAATCTTTCCGGGCAAAGATTCGATGGTGAAGTTGATGGAAGGCCCATTCTCTGTAATTAGCAAAGCAGATCGTCAATGAAAGGAATTATGAATTCCCGGTAACAATTGTGTTGCCATTACGCCACTGAATGAGACAGGGGCGCATACCCCGAGTCGGAGAATTTATAAAACATTTTTTAATTAACTTTGAAATTTATATTTCAGGATCTGACATTTTTTCAAATTCATTCTGTTTGTAGGAATATATAATCATACACGAATTAAAAAAGAAAAGTCCCTGGGCATATTACCTGTGAAAATAGTTGGTTGGGGTGAAGATCGAAATGCAACTTCTATTACCCCTTTTTGGTTGATTGCTAATTCTTGGGGAGTTTCTTGGGGAATGGATGGATATTTCAAAGTGCTTCGTGGATTAAATCACTGCAGAGTTGAACAAAACGCTTACCCTACCATTCCTCTCCTCCCAAAAAGTGTAACCATAACTTAAATAAAGTTTATTTTATACCCTTACAATCTTAGTAATTTCAACAGTTTTTGGTCAGTTCGAGCCTCTTCCTATTAAAAAGCACACACATTCTAAAAGCCAAAAATAAATATCCAATATGTTTACATCGAACCTAAAATCATTTATATGCCCTGATATCATCATAAAAACAATGTTGTAAGAATAATGTTAACACTTTTCTTCATCATCCAGTGCAACTTGTAGGAAGAATGACAGCGGACATAATTTGTGATTATTACCTATATTCAATTGTCCTGTAGTTTTTCCTGCATAGATCATGAGCTGAAAGGGCGGTGAAAACTTTTTCCCAGGCAGGTATGTATCTTGTATCGTATTAAACATTCCAAGACTGGTGTGTTTTGAATATGCAGATGACACAAAATTGTATGCAAACACTTTCCTTCACTACATCCACTTCAACATGATCTAGGTAAAGTTATTTTCACCATAAATGGTTCTGGCCTAATGATTGCAGTATAAGTACCCATTAGGGTCGATTCTGTTTGCTCATTGCTATTAACCTTGCTGTTCAAGTCATATTGCTATCTTCCTAAGTTATAACAATATGACTATGCCATTACATATTCTATTTGGACACGCAAGGTTGGTTATTAATTTTGTCCTAGCAATATTGCGATCAAGAACTTCCAGAACCAGTGAATTCAGAGCTGACAACTGTATTTCAAGACATTTATGTGAAGAAGAATAAGTTATCCTTACTTATTAAACATTTGTTATCCTACTAATAACAGGTTGACTCATTCCGAGATTCAGGTCTCCCCCAACAATAGTTTGATATCTAGCATGACCAAAAAATTGAAGACTACCATAAACCTAAACAAATTAATTTTCCTTTTCATGCACACCTGTTAGTGAAAAGGAACAATATCTTTCCTAATTTGCTCATCAACAAATTCCCTCAAATGTTGTATTACATCAAATGCAACTATTTTATTCAGGCGGAATAGTTTGGTGAACATTTCTGTTTGCAAATTAAAAGGATTGGTGGTGTCTCTAATATGCCGGTATAGTAGTATAAGAATTTCCTTTACAATTAAATATTCTAAAGTACCGTAAATAAATTTTCATAACCATCTAGCACCTACCTATTTTCAATATTTCCAAACTCTTAAATAATAATGACAAGTGATTCTTTGCCATACTCCTAATCGTTTGTCTTCTCTTGTTATGATTGGCAAGTACTATTATGAGGTTGCTGAGGTAGCAATATCGATAGCAAGATTTCTCTAAGAATGACACATTATATTGCTCAAAACTGATGACAGAATAGCAATATTCCGAATCTTGCTGTAGAAGCAATATTTTTTTCTTGATAATATTGCTATATTTGCAAACAGAATATGTCTGATTGTCTATGCAAGAGCTTGGCAAACAAACAGAGGGTCGAAAAGAGCTGGACTTAAGATAATCATGTATTTATTGTGCGTAATTTGAAAAGAATTCTAAGGAAAACTAGCAATCATACAATTTACGATAAAACTAAATCTATGTGCTATGTGTTTATGACTATTTACAATTATTTAGTCTTGCCCTGTTAACCATAATTAACATTAGCATAATCAAGGGTATTAAGTCCAACTATTTTTCCTGAAAAGAACTTAACCCTACGGCCACGGGTTCTGCACTGGATCTACACGGCCACGATCCGCCCAATTATAACCTACGCAGCTGTTGTGTTGTGGCAGCCGACTGAAACGGTTCCGTTTCGTCTGGCGGGGGCTATGATGTCTGCTCAAACTAGGACTCTGGAGGGCTGGTGGGGATTGTCCCCCTACACCTCCACATTAACACAGTGGCTGCATCTACGGGATATCGGCTTACTGGTCTGGGTCAGTGGATCGGTGCGTCCGTACCTCTCGGCAATGGCAAAATTTGGCATTGGGCTGCTAGAAGCTGCCCGATCCTCCGACTGTATCAGGATGCGATAGCGTTTGCTGTCAGGTTTGACACACCAGACGTCCTTATAATCCAGAGCCGAACTGGGAGAACAAGGACACTGGACCACTTCCACCAGGGTAACTCGTGTAGTTCACGGAGGGGTCCTAGACTAGCGGAGCCGGAGTCTACTCGTGCACACCCTGAAGGATGTTCCCCTAGGTGCTCACGTAAGAAAGCGAATACGTCTATATTCATTTCTAGAAAAGTGTTTAGCGATGTCAGTACAGACAGCGTGCTGTCTTTATAAAACATATGTGCACCAAATTAAAAAGATCGGCTCTTCTGTATGATTTTCAGTGCTTGTACACAAACAAAATTTAATTGAATCTACTCGAAGGAAAGCTGCTAGGATGTCACATGGAACTAATCCTTTATCTATAGCAAATGGCCCTAACTATAAACAACGCTTGGAACTCTATAACATTCTCAAGGGACTGGATAGGCTTACATGGGGAGACTTAGTTTTTCTTTAAACCTCAGAAATATATTAACAGGAGTTATTACATTCATTATTTTCTACCAAGTTAATATAACATTCATAAATTGGGCTGTGAATTTGGAATGCTCTATATTTGACCAAATTGATGTAGAGAGCCTGTATAACATATTCATTGAATACCTCAAGGGCATTTTCTTGAAGCATAAAATGAGACAACGTTGTCATCACCCAAGGCAAAGTTGGGATTTGGCATAATTTGATTGGGTTTTGAACTGTAGACAATTGTTCCTCATACATTTGAGGATGTGAATCTTAGAAGAATACACGATACTTAACTATTATGTTTAGAAAAATTGTTCATGACTTTGCTGTTGATTGCATTATTGTTACTTATAATATAGAGTATTTTGTATCTAATTTTGTCTATTTTCAAAATAATTGCCAAAATTTACTCTTACTGCGGAACCACTACCAGAATCTTGTTCTGTTGTTATTGTTACCATGAAATCTTTTTCAGGGACAGCCGATATCCAGTGTTTATTATAGGCCTTGTATTATAAAGGGTGTAATAAATCGGAATTAGGGAAATCGTATCTTCTCATTGTTAAGGTGGCCTGGGGTATGTGCGATAATCTTATCGAGTTAAGGCGGTAATATTACTCTGGATTGAAACAATGAAAGTCCTTTGCCGCCGAAGATATGAACCGATACTCTGAACTCACACGAAGGTGTTATCAATAAAAAATATGACATCAGCGAAAACAGGGAGCTGGGAATAAAGGTATAATCGGGTTGAGAAGTAAGGGGGTATAGAGGCTGGGCTGTTTTGATAAAACTCTTTCTTCAGAAGGCAGTCCGGGCCGGTCCATACTCAAGTCGCGTATCATTAAAGCCGAAGTAAATTCATTCATTTTCTCAAAAAGATAAAATTTGGTGATTAAGGTGTAACGTGGTAATTAAATTAAATTGTTAAGTAGTTCAATTCAGAGGACAGCCGGGGACTCCGATGTGTTATCATCGTTAAAATAATTAAATTCGTTCTATATCATTGGCACCGACTCGTCCTGTGAATTAAAAGTAGTGAGTGTTAGGGGAAGGTTAAACAACAAGGGGGGTAAGTCTTAGATCTAGATAATTACAACTGTTTGGGTTGGACTGGCACTCCATGAGTCCACGATTTCCGCTGAGTAGAGTATTAATGTGGTAAAAGGTTGTGAGGGACTTTTGTTTGAGATTCGATCCAGAAACCACTATTCCTTTCGTTTATTCAGTCTCGACAGTAAGGGTTAGTAACCATTTAGTTTAGTTGTAATATTCTCTAAATATCCATATAATTATATTTCGTCATACTAAAATTATTGACAATAAATCCAGGTCATAAGTCGATTGGTTTGATTTAATAAATGAAACAACCCAAAGTTTACCTATAAAGTGATAAGCATTGGTAGTACCGGAGGGTTCCTGCTTAACTTCTTAAAAAAAGTAGGTGGTGGCAGCATATCATAATAATGAATAAAGTAGTTGAAAGTTAAGATTAATTGCCTGAATGCAAATTCCGATTATTTGCTGGAAGCCGTGAGGACACGCACTACCAAAGGAGCGCTGTGAGGTTGACAGTGGAGAGGGTCAGTAGTAGAAAGTTAATAAATTACAAGAATTAAAACAAAGTAATGGGTGTATATTACAAGGGTATTGGTATGGAGTATTGAGCGGAAGTTACGCGTGCTGCATCCTGGCCAAGGTATACCTAACCTCGCCATAGTGCTGAAGCATCTAACCTCAGTCACACAGTTCAAGGTCATACAACTATGGAGCATAGAATGTGAGGTTAGAAAAATTATGTAGTCTGTGATGATACGTGACATTCATGACATTGGAAGGCTCATGTGACATGGTGGGCCTATTAACTGTCATGTATTAACGTTTCTATGAATAGCTTGATGATATATCATGGATACCTGTTATTCTCAAAGCTGCGAGGGAAACCATGCCCAAATTTCGAAAATATGACGTTAGGTGTTGTACCAAAATCTTCGCTTGAAATTGTTCATAAAGCAAAAAGGTTCAATTGTTGCGCACGGTGCAGAATCGTGTTGTCGGATGTTCGTCGATACTTTGCTCAACAGCCACTATATTTTCTTCAGTCGCGCAATTTTCCTTCGTGCTTCTTCTCATAGGGTGAGCTACATCAAGTAGCGTAAACGAGTTGCGAATTTGCGAAATCGATTCACGATTCGCCGACTTATTTGTTCGGATGGGCGATTATGTCGATCGCAAAATGGTTGCAGCGAACAGAACCATGGCTTTCATAATACATTTGCACTATTTGCAAATATTGCTCGGATGTTAATCTTGGCATAATGAAATGGCAAAGTTGGTAAAAATAACCTACAACTTTGTCATATGATAACTAGTGTCAGAGTAGTCTCGATCAGAAACTATATGACACCTTTTATATTCTGTTTATTTTTAATGAAGCCGTTATTATCAGCTTCATCCATACCCTACTAATTTTGGATGAGCTTGGAGAGGTTTTTCCTACCTTCCAGTCATCGGTTTCTTCCCAATCTTTCAAATTGAGTCCTACGAAGAAATAACTGGGGACATGTCTGTGCCAAGGTAAATATTTATCATGAAATATTGAAAAATCAGTGATGGTAATTTAAATATTTTAAAATTAAATTATACTGGAACCTTTCGATTCCCATTATTTCCCTTTGATCAAAGACAAATACGAGGCATGTTTTTTAAGTAAGTACCGTTTCGAAATTCCGCCGCTGTAACGTTGCGATCGGTTGTCCACGCATACGCGCTGGTTACCTACATCTCTTGTCTATGCACTGATTCCATTACAGTCTGATTCTTCATTGTATACGTTGTTTACTGAGTGTTTAAGATGCCCCCGACAATCGTGAGTCCCGCCGATTGTGAAGTACGGGCTGTTATACGATTTCTTAGTGCTAAAGGCGTGAAACCAATCGATATTCATCGTGAGATCTGTGAAGTTTACGGACAAAACATTATGAGTGATGGAATGGTAAGGAAATGGGTGAGAGCATTTAAAGATGGTCGCACAAATGTGCATGATGAAGAACGGAGTGGGCGTCCTTCGGTCGTTAATGAAGATTTGGTGCAGAAAGTGGACAAAAAGGTGAGAGAAAACAGACGCTTTACAATTTCATCATTGTGCGACTGCTTTCCTCGATATTCTCGTAGTGTTTTGTATCGCATTGTGACCGAGAACTTGAATTATCGGAAATTGTGTTCACGTTGGGTTCCAAAAATGTTGACGGATTTGCACAAAACCCAACGTTTAGGCAGTGCATTGACTTTCCTTGAGCGGTACCACAATGAAGGTGAAGATTTTTTAGACCAAATTGTTACTGGTGACGAAACATGGGTGGCCTACGTCACACCAGAATCGAAACAACAATCCATGGAATGGCGACATTCATCATCACCCAAAAAAGTGAAGTTTAAGCAAACAATTTCTGCCCGAAAAATCATGTGCACAGTTTTTTGGGACAAAAAAGGAGTATTGCTAGTGGAGTTTCTGCCTCGTAATGAGACAATCAATGCAGCGTCTTATTGTGAGACATTGAACAATCTGCGTCGTGCAATCCAGAACAAAAGACGTGGCAAGTTGCGTAAGGGTATCGTTTTGCTGCATGACAATGCCCGTCCACATGTGGCTAATCGGACCAAAGATCTCATCAAATCTTTTCAATGGGAAACTCTAGATCATCCTCCATACAGCCCTGATCTGGCGCCCAGCGACTACCATTTGTTCCTGCACTTGAAGAAACACCTGGGCGGTCAGCGTCTTCAAGACGATAACGAAGTCAAAACATTTGTGATGCAGTGGTTAACAAGTCAGGCGGCAGGATTTTATGAGGAGGGTATTCAAAAACTGGTGCCACGTTATGACAAGTGCCTCAATATTCACGGAAATTATGTAGAAAAGTAGATTAAGGTACAGGCTTTCATGTAAAAATAAAATTATTGCGATATCTTTGCACGTCTTTTTTTAATTCCAAAACGGTACTTACTTAAAAAACATGCCTCGTACATAATTTCAGAGTATTTATTTCCAAATGAATTAGATATAAAAATTCTCGGGAAATAGGTCACAATAACACTTTGTTTTAACTATTCGTCTTTACGTACGTTTCGGTCTCACGACCATCATCAGAAGACTCACTATGTCTAAAAAGGGGGTTTATTAAAACTAATTATAGCACAAGCGTCCAAATCGCACAATTAAACTTCAATTAAAAGAGCCCACGCCGTCGAAACGAACAGAACCACGAATAATAGAAATTGTATCGTCAGAATTAATGTATAAAAAATTATTTTTTTGTAGTAAGAATCCGCTATTCAGTAATATTATTAAAATATATGAGTGCATATTGATTGGTATTCTCACAACAAATGAGAAGAACGAAGTTATTTGTCAAGTATCTACTTTCGAAACCAGATGTGTAGGATTTATGACAAGGCCCTTAAGAACGGTTTCAGACCTGTACTGGGAAATAACTATTACGAATTCTTCCTAAAAACATTTTCTACACTTATAAAGACGTATGTAAGAATTTGCAAGAGATTATTTAATCAAATTAGTATAAATATGACTTAGATTTTGTGTGTCTACCCTACGATTTACAGATTTGGGGTCACGTTTTATGTGAATCATCTCCAGGATAGATCTTTTATAATAATTGGTTTCCTTAGTTAAGATATTAACATTTTTGTAATCAAATTGATGGTTATAATCAAAGCAATGCTTAGCAAGGGCGGTGGAATTTTCTAAGTTGTTATTTCTTGTGCTATATTTATGGCCGTACATTCTTTTTTGTAAATATTGTTTAGAGATTCCAGTATAGGTTCCATCACAATCTAAACAATTCAATTTATACACTGTGTGGGTTTGTTTATCTTTGGGTATTAACGGTTTTAGATTTGAGAAATATTTCCCAACAAATCTAAAACCGTTAATACCCAAAGATAAACAAACCCACACAGTGTATAAATTGAATTGTTTAGATTGTGATGGAACCTATACTGGAATCTCTAAACAATATTTACAAAAAAGAATGTACGGCCATAAATATAGCACAAGAAATAACAACTTAGAAAATTCCACCGCCCTTGCTAAGCATTGCTTTGATTATAACCATCAATTTGATTACAAAAATGTTAATATCTTAACTAAGGAAACCAATTATTATAAAAGATCTATCCTGGAGATGATTCACATAAAACGGGACCCCAAATCTGTAAATCATAGGGTAGACACACAAAATCTAAGTCATATTTATACTAATTTGATTAAATAGTCTCTTGCAAATTCTTACATACGTCTTTATAAGTGTAGAAAATGTTTTTAGGAAGAATTCGTAATAGTTATTTCCCAGTACAGGTCTGAAACCGTTCTTAAGGGCCTTGTCATAAATCCTACACATCTGGTTTCGAAAGTAGATACTTGACAAATAACTTCGTTCTTCTCATTTGTTGTGAGAATACCAATCAATATGCACTCATATATTTTAATAATATTACTGAATAGCGGATTCTTACTACAAAAAAATAATTTTTTATACATTAATTCTGACGATACAATTTCTATTATTCGTGGTTCTGTTCGTTTCGACGGCGTGGGCTCTTTTAATTGAAGTTTAATTGTGCGATTTGGACGCTTGTGCTATAATTAGTTTTAATAAACCCCCTTTTTAGACATAGTGAGTCTTCTGATGATGGTCGTGAGACCGAAACGTAGGTAAAGACGAATAGTTAAAACAAAGTGTTATTGTGACCTATTTCCCGAGAATTTTTATATATAATTCATACTGGGTCAAGAATCTTATTACAAATGAATTAGTAATAACAATATAGCTCATTTTACAGCTTGGGTATTCCAGCTACAATGTTACTTTCAAAATCACATTCGTTTGCACCACGGATGATCTTGAAAAGTCCTTTGTCTCCCCAATCTTCGTTCCAAGAGTTGGCGACTAACCAATGCTTGACTCCATTTTCTTCACCCCAACCTAGGATTTTAACTGCATGTCCTCCAGCCATACCACCACTTACATGTTGGTAAACTCCTAGAATGGACAATTAATATTAGATCAGGACATAAAACAGGAAATATTGAGTGCAATGTGTGGTAATTCTAACTTCAAATGATTCAGAAAGTAGGATACCAAACTATCCTTAAAAACAACAAGAGATATGTTGAATTTTGGTTAGATACGTTCCTCGAGTATTCTCAAACTTCTTGTATCACATCCGTTATTCAAATGTGGAGGTATGACATTCGAAACCCACACTGAGAATGTTCCCTGAAGACAGTTTCATTTCAGAGGTAGTGGCCTCAAAATAATAACATAAATAATTTTTAAATGTGTGGCTATGCTGTGTGCTGAGATCGTAACGGCATTATTAAAAAAAAAATTCTACGCGTTCATATCTTACACGTGTTTTGTTTTCTATTGTTTATTTGTTTAGTTATTTATTAATTAATTATATTAGTGTATAATATTTTTTCAATCAAGTGATGATGATAATAATAATGAATAATGTATATATATAATCATTCAAAATTTTGTCTTAATTTAATAAAAATAATTTAAATATAATTTAAAATGTTTTTTTTTATTTATTTCAGACCTTTCCTTGATATGAAAAAACATCTATCCAGGTCCTAATTATCCGATAATGACTCTAATGTCGAATGTTTAGAAATTTTAATTTTTTGTTCATTGGTTAAGTAAGAAATTCATTATAAATAACTAATTATATTAGCAACTGATTAAATAATGGACATCAAATTCATGTTTAGCAGGTCCTAATTATCCAAAAATGACTCCAATGTCGAATATTTAGAAAATTTCTATTTTTTTAAATTAGTTAACTAAGAAATTGCTTATAACTAATTATGTCAGCAGCTAATTAAACAATGGACATCAAATTCATGCTTAGCACGTCTTAATTATCTGAAAATGACTCTAATGTCGAATATTTAGAAAATTTAATTTTTTTTTGTTAATTTGTTAATTAACAACTTGTTATAAGCATCGAATAAAAACTGTTCAAATAAATAAAAAAATACACTTCACCTGCTCAAAATCAATGGAAAATAGAGTTGAAAACTTTTGTTGCCCTATTTATTGTTTATTAACAAATTAAAAAATTTGTCAAGGACAAAAATGGCTTTGATCTAGGTGTTAAGACGAATCGAATGAGCCCTCACAGATCAGAATCGGTCCATGACCAAAAATTTTCGTTTACTGGACTAATATTGATAGTTTCAACTCATCCTTGTATACAGTCAAAAAGCGAGCCCGATGCGCATTTGAATTACATGAATAATTTATGTAATATAATTACATCAAATTTTGAAATTTACATATTGTATTAACTTCAGGATTACCCCATTCTCTATTTGTTTTATTCATACTTAATTTATAGTGTTATACTATTATAACGGACTGTTTAAACACACTGTATTACCTAATTTGTTAAATAAATAAATAAATAACTTACCACTTTTGTAACTTAAGAAATCTTCATATACATCAAAAGCTGCTTCGACGGGTCCATTTGTTAATATTTCTTGCTGGATACGTTGAACTCCATTAACAGCATAAGAGTTTTTGCCGAAATGCTTATCGTTTTCGTAAACTTTCTGAGAACCCGCATCACATTTTCTTGCACATTTTGGAGTAGGTTGTAAATCACCACAAGGTGGCTTAGGACCTTCTACGTGATGTTCGCAGGATGGGAAAGCGTAACTCTTGCAACCCTATGAATCGAATGAAATGTTACTTCATTTATATTTTCAAATTTTAGAAGATACTTTACAAATGAACACACAATACTTGTATGATTTGCCTAAAAAATACCAGAGAAGGCTTATGTTGCCATAGTTGACAACTAAGGTTTCATGCTCGGTATTTTTTAGGTAAATAAACGGATTATTGCTATAGCTTTCAGATAAATTATTGTGAATATCAACGATCTAAGAGATACTTTCTTTTAAAGAAAATCTTTTTCGAGTTTATTGTACTAATTAATAATGATTCTTGACCCAGGAATGAATTATATATAAATTCTCGAAAAATAGGTCACACTAACACATGTGCTTATTATTTTCGTCTTTATGTACGTTTCGGTCTCACGACCATCATCAGAAGAAGTATTATGCCTACAATGGGATTTCTTAAAACTAATTGTAAGACGTCCATGTTGCCGAAACGAATTTCTATTCTGGAGAGGATTCCCATAAAACGTGACTCCAAGTCAGTGAATCATAGAACAGACATGCAGTCATTAAGTCAGATTTGTATTAATTTAATTAATTTAAACCCTTGCAAATCCCTACATGCGTCTTTATAATATTGAAAGTATATTTTAGGTAGAATGCTCAAATATCAATATTTCTAATAAGGTCTGACAACCTTTTTCTATTTTCTCATAAATCTTTAACACCTGGTTAGGAAGTGGATACTTGAGAGTTATACCTTTTGCTTTTAGTCGTATACAGATTTTGTTTGACATGAGCTAGTATATTATAAAAAAATTGCTAAGCAGTGGATTCTTGACACATATTCATATACTTGAAACATTAATGTGTTACAATTTCGATTATACGTATTTCTGTTCGTTTAGGCGACGTTGACATTTTAAATTGGAATTGGTGCGATAAAGACGCTTCGTGCTGATACAATTAGTTTCAAGAAATCCCATTTCAAACATAATACGTCTTCTGATGATGGTTGTGAGACCGAAACGCACGTAAAGACGGAAATAATAAGCATATTAGTCTAGGAGCCAGATCGATATTGATGGTCTGAACATGAACCCGATGGCACTATGATTTATCGTTGGAGGACGGTTCAATGACCAATTCATCTCACAGACCGAATTTTCGCCGGCTGCTAGATCTCGAGATACAGCATGCGCATTTTTTTTTACTGGAGGTGAACCCTTTCCAAGTTGCGGTTACTTGAAAAGCATGCCATTCTTATCCACTTCCACCATGTGCCATCATTTTTTATCGTGCCCGTTTATCAGGCCGCCAGTTAAAATTGGACCGAAAATGGACTGCAAGTTCACCCTCCCCAACCTGGTGGAAAATGTTCATTGGTGTTGATTATTGTTAACATACCCTAGGCCATCAAAAGTTATCGATCCCTTTCCGAGTAATTGGCCATTATTTGGACCAAAAATGTTTCTTTTTTTTATTTTGTGGCTAAAACTTGCGGGTTACAAGATAACATGATGGAACCATGTTAAATAATTTTATTGTAGGTCAAATAAAGATTTAAAATTATTGCCATCACTCCTTGCCTATTTAAACCCCCCAACATCCCCTAAGACATACCCCAAAAAAATATGAATAATATGGATAATATGACCAATTTTATCATAAATTAGTCAATTTTTGAAATTCTGGCTGGGTTTAAAATCGAAACGGCAGTTTTTTTGTTTTTGTTTTGTTTTGGGGGGGTGGTTTTAGGGGGTTTTAGGGGGTTTAAATAGGCAAGAAGTGATGGCAATAATTTTAAATCTTTATTTAAATATATCAATCAAGTTGTCTAAATTAATATAAGACAAAGCGATCTTTCCATGTCAATAAATAAAGGAATTTTAGTGTAATGAAATTTAAATTGTAGGTATTTCAATTTCAAATGTAGCTATTTTGTTTATTATGTACAGTGCTCTCGTAAAGTACTGAATAAATTCATTTTTAGCCAAACTATCCATTTCTGAGAAATCTCCTGAAACCGGACGATTTTTAATTTCAATTTTCCACATTTATGAGGAAAAATTAAATGTACAAGGTAATCCACGTTTGAGTAATGTCGTCCGCGTCAATTTTTCCAAATGGAACATCCTATATATTATTCAATTTTTGTAATCTCCATGGAAAGCTGAAATATATCACACATAGGGTTTGTATACAGTGCGTCCGTTTAATTCAGTGCTCTCGTAAAGTAGTGGATAAATTCATAAGAAATTAGAGGAAAATTTGTGGAAAGAACGCTCGAAGCGGTCGAATGTTATTTTTATTTGGGCATTCTTTCAAATTTAATCAATACATACAGAGTGATTCGCGTAGGAGAAATGACGTAATCGGTATTTTTGATGAATTTATCCACTATTTGTTTCATGAGACTCCTCAGAAATGGATAGTTTGGCTAAAAATGAATTTATTCAGTACTTTACGAAAGCACTGTATAACTTCACGTTAAACATTGCCTCCACATTCAGTTTATGAAATATTCGAAAATGTTTCTAGAGTTCACTAAGCTGGACAAACTGATGAATTCTTCATGATTCTCTAATTTCCAAAAATGCATGATTTCATTCTAGAAATATTTAATGACCTTCATTGTACCTAATAACTCTATACATACACTAATGATATTCAAAATATATCTATGGTTTCGGCGTTTACGTAGTGTAAATTCATAATACTTCAGAAGTTGGAGACTAAAACTCAAATTTTACACAAAACTTTTAACATTTAATTTAAAAATGCTGACAAATTGTTTCACCACACTGTGGCATTATCAAAGCGAGGAGTTATCAACTAAAGCTAAATCTAAAAGTATGTCCTTAAATATCGGGGATCAGAATGTGGTGCAAATTGAGGGATGGGGGTGGATAATGGTGGGAGTGTGTTTACAAAATTGTTAACAAGCGGTGAATTATATGTGTCGATTTGATCATTTAATATTACATTATTATTGTTTTTTGCGTGTTTCAAAAGCTACAGGCTCAAAAAAGAAGACTCTAATTACGCAAATCACCTGTTAGAACATAACCACAATTTCACCCTTAATCCTGATATTCTACATATTCAGGAAAAAGGACATAAACTTAATATATTAGAATCCATAGAAATTTTGAAACACGCAAAAAACAATAATAATGTAATATTAAATGATCAAATCGACACATATAATTCACCGCTTGTTAACAATTTTGTAAACACACTCCCACCATTATCCACCCCCATCCCTCAATTTGCACCACATTCTGATCCCCGATATTTAAGGACATACTTTTAGATTTAGCTTTAGTTGATAACTCCTCGCTTTGATAATGCCACAGTGTGGTGAAACAATTTGTCAGCATTTTTAAATTAAATGTTAAAAGTTTTGTGTAAAATTTGAGTTTTATTCTCCAACTTCTGAAATATTCAAAATAGCTACCTTCTAACTTAATTTAGGGAAAATATAGCTTTCAAAAACTTACGTCAGTAGTACCGTAATCGCCTCCACTCACTAAACCAGCGTTTGTCCAATAATCCCATGCACCTTCTAAATATCCTCCCTCACATCCAGCTCCGCAATCCCATCCGCAACAAGAAAGCAGATCTGTGGCTGAAATGCTCACTTGAAGTGTTTGATTTGAATGAATACATATTCTGTCACTCATAGCTTCAACAGCAGCAACTGCCTTTAAATAACAAAGGAATAGTTGTTAAAATATGTTTCCTGATGTGGTAAAAATTAACACCATTTCAACAAATTAAGGGAAGGCCCGAATTCGAACCATTATCTGTCTATCTACTGATTGTATTGAAGTGATTGAAATTGAAGAAGTAATTTAGTGCTTCGAAAAAACGCTGAACAAAATTACTTTTGGCAAATTATAAGTTCTTATGTACATAGGAAAAACAGAAAATGTTTACCTAATTGTCGAATAAGAAGGTTTGGCAAATTAAAAATTCATTTTCCGTCGACCACATGCGAAAATGACAAATAGCACACTATTTAGTTACTTCGAAAATGGCAAATATCACCCTAGAGATGAAAAGTTAAATATCACACTAGAGTGATATGTGTATCTATAGCTATATGTATTGCATAATGGAATTGAAGTGTGCTTTGAAATTAATATTGCGACAACGACAGATAAACTTTAGAAGTGTCAGTTTTGCATATGCATCATTCTTATCATATACAAAACCGTGAAAATAGTATCTAAAATTCCATAAAACTTGGATGCAGAGATTAACAGTGATGATCAATGTATTCCACCTGAAATTGAAGAGGCCGCAAAATTAACGTCACTAAATTTACTGTCTGATAAGTCCAAAAGAAGGTACGAATACGCTTACGATCAATTTCTTTCATGGCGAAGAAATAAGGAAATAAGAAGCTCCTTTTCTGAAAACGTTTTGCTTGCATACATGAGTGAACTTTCCAATAGAATCCAATGCTCAGCATTATGGACTAATCATTCTATGTTGCGTACCACTTTATCCATTCACCACAATGTAGATATCTCCAAATATAGTAAACTTAAGGCATTTTTAAAAAGGAAAAGTGACGGATATAAACCGAAAAAAGCTAAAATTTTGACGCAACAAGAAATTTGTGAATTTATAAATAAAGCTTCCGATGAGCTTCATTTACTTACAAAAGTAGGTAATTTAAACAAAGTCTACACATTTATTTAATTACGGTTTTTTTTAGGTTGTGTTGGTTATGGGTATATCTGGTGCATGTCGCAAGCAAGAACTTACCCAGTTATGTATAAATAACATTGAAGATTTGGGGAATGCGGCTGTCATTCAAATTAATAATACAAAAAATAAATGCTGTCGCAAGTTCACTATTACTGGAAACTTTTATAGCATATATAAAAAATATGCCAATCTAAGACCGCTAACTTCTCTGAAAAGACATGGGGGTTGGAAATCGTCCAAAGTCGCAGAAGAATATATTGACGATTCTGCAACTAACAGGTTAAATATTGCCAAAAAAATTATGGGTGCCATCAGCAGTACTTCGAAAGCCGTCACTCCGCCTCTTCGAGGAACTGACATCGAGTCTACTACTCTACATAGTGTACAAATAACAGACAGAAATCTGTCTAACTCCTCATTGCAAAGTCCATTACAATTTACTAATTGTAATAATAATAATATTACTTTTAATTTTTTACAATTCTAAGCAGTAATCTTGTTCAATTATTACTTTTCTTTGTAAAATTCTCAAATTTCAACAACATTCTCCCACTCATGTGGAATGGGTCACTTTCCACACTAGTAACGTAATATACTATTTGCTATTCACTTACCCAACAAGATCCACATGTTGCTTGATCTCTAATAGCCTTAACAGAGTCACATTGTGGCCAAGCTTCACGAGCATCAAAACTCTCTGGAATATCAGCTCGAACTTCAAATACACGTGCGGCAAGTTTATTTTCTGGTTTAGTTTTGAGAGTACCAAGGAGAGATTTGATTTGTGATGGTGAAGTATTGACATCGAAATTTCTACCTGCTTTCCAGGTTGTTTCCATGCTGTTTATCTTTGAGATGAACTCATCTGATAGAGGATGTACCTTCAGTACTGAAGCTTGTCCTAAGGTGGCACATGCTACTACAGCAACGAACGCGAATAACATCTTCATGTTGACCTAATGAAAATAATAATAATGATAATAAATTCTCACGTAATTTCAGCCCGGTTCAAGATTCGGGTTCGTCAGAAATGAATAGTGGGTAATTTACGTAAAAGTCCGGAGAGACTTATAGAACGAGTGGTCAAATGTCACACCGAAAGTGAAGAAACTAATAAAGGATTGTAAAAACGTCATTTTGATATAATGTAATCATTCCAAAAATTGAGTTGATTGAACGCAAAGAAAATATGTTTCAAGGATCTAGTTCCGCGTTCAAATCGTTAAATTATACATTCTAAAATGAATTCAATTACTATTATAACTTACTTGGGCTAATAAGCAGAGCAAACAACAAGACATTAACGCTTATTCCAAAATTACAACCTTTATATATTCGTCCGTAATCGTGAAAAGTAGTGAATAGATATCATTTTGAATAACAATATATACTTGAGTACATCGAATGATGTACTCAGCCTTGGATTAAGTGGCTCATTCAACTGATAAAATTTCGTTGCTTATGTATTTATTTTTTGTTATGAAAGCACACCTTGGAAAAATAGATCCGGAAAGGGGCATATTGAAACTTCTTACAGACATACGATAACGAGCTTTATTTATAGTCCAGGCTATGAACCGGAAAAAAAAATGTGAGTTCGAACCAAAAATTTTTTTTTGCATTAGCTTCAGGAGGTTCTTAGACTCATTCATACACCTTAAAACCTCTTAGGAACCTCAACCCCACCCATTGGGGGCGAAAATGGCCCGAAATCTCCAAGTCTTGAATTGTATTTTCTACAATAAAAGGTATTTTGGCATTTCGAGTGCACCTAGGAGGTTTTTCGGGTTGCTGAACACGAATCCGTAGCCAAATTTACTTGCAATCCATCGTAGAGGTGGTAAAATCGACTGAAATTGGCCAATTTTGCACCCCTATATGTTATTTTGCAATTTACTTGTTTTAGGCATTTCGAATGTCCCAAGCAGGTTTTTTGGGTCACTGAATACGATTCCGAAGCCAGATTTACTCAAATATCATCGTAGGGGTGGGAAATGTACAAAAATGGCTAATTTGACACGCTTCTAAATTTTTATTATTTTGCATTTTAAAATTAAATCTGGTTTCGGAATCGTATTCAGCGACCCAAAAAACCTCCTTGGTTCATTCGAAATGCCAAAAACACGTAAATTGCAAAATAACATATAGGGGTGCAAAATTGGCCAATTTCGTCGATTTTACCACTAGTGGCTTCTGTGAGTCGGAAAAAAGGCCGAAAAAAGCAAATATTTCAGAGCCTAACGAGACTCTGTCCCTCCCCCGTTTTCGAGGATGCTGAATACGATGGCGGTGGTTTAAACTCTTTCTGAGTTGACCGTCACCCCCAAACGGCCAAAAACAACCCCCAAAAAGGGTGAAACGCGGATATACCGACATATTCCGAGAAAAACCGCGTCACCTCCCGTTTTCGAGGATGCTGAACACGATGTCGGTACTTTGGAATTTCTGCGAGTCAACCCCACCCCTTAAATGACCAAAAACAACCCCCGAAAGGGGTGAAACTCTGATATACCGACATATTTTGAGAAGAACCGCGTCACCTTCCGTTTTCGAAGATGCTGAACACGATGCCGGTACTTTGGAATTTCTACGAGTCAGCCCCACCCTTTAAACGGCAAAAAACAACCCCGAAAGGGGTGAAAAAAATGTTTTATATGGATATATAGTGGATATGTAGTTATATGCGTCAATGAAACAGTTTTATATTTGTATATATAGTTTATAAGTAATTGTACGCGTGAAATAAAAATGTTTATGATTTAATAAAATAAAATATGTAAAATTGTACCACTGATTCCATACAGGAGATTTTCTCACCTAAAAACCATCAAATAACCTTGCCAGACACGATGTATACGCCTATTTTTCAGGGTGAACAGTCAGTCAACGAATGTGGAAACATCATCCGGTGTGTATTCAATGATTTGTTATACATTTTCTCTTATCAGATTTATCTTATCCACTTCATAAATTCAGGGTATCAAAGGGGTAGTTGTTGTCCGTTTCAGTGGTTAGTTTGCTTCGGGGAGGAGATCCAGAATCACCATCGTGTTCAGCACACTCGAAAACGGGAGGTGACGCGGTTCTTCTCAAAATATGTCGGTATATCCGAGTTTCACCACTTTCGGGGGTTGTTTTTTGCCGTTTAAGGGGTGGGGTTGACTCGGAGAAATTCCAAAGTACCGGCATCGTGTTCAGCATCCTCGAAAACGGGAGGTGACGCGGTTCTTCTCAAAATATGTCGGTATATCCGAGTTTCACCCCTTTCGGGGGTTGTTTTTTGTCGTTTAAGGGGTGGGGTTGACTCGGAGAAATTCCAAAGTACCGGCAACGTGTTCAGCATCCTCGAAAACGGGAGGTGACGTGGTTCTTCTCAAAATATTTCGGTATATCCGAGTTTCACCCCTTTCGGGTGTTGGTTTTGGCCATTTAAGGGGTGGGATTGACTCGGAGAAATTCCAAAGTACCGGCATCGTGTTCAGCATCCTCGAAAACGGGAGGTGACGCGGTTTTTCTCGGAATATGTCGGTGTATCCGCGTTTCACCCTTTTTGGGGGTTGTTTTGGGCCGTTTGGGGGTGACGGTCAACTCAGAAAGAGTTCAAACAACCGCCATCATGTTCAGCATCCTCGAAAATGGGGGGAGGGGGGACAGAGTCTCGTTAGGCTCTGAAACATTTTCATATTTTTCCGACTCACAGAAGCCACTACACCCCTACGATGAATTGCAAGTAAATGAGGCTTCCGATTCGTGATCAGCGACCCAAAAAACCTACTTGGTGTATTCGAAATGCCTAAAACACGAAAATTGCAGAATAACATATTGGGGGTGCGAAATTGGTCGATTTTGTGGATTTGACCACCCCTACGATGGATTGCGAGTGAATCTGTCTACGGATTCGTGTGAAGCGACCCAAAGATCCTAGGTGCACTCGAAATACCAAAAAACCTTTTTTTGTTGAAAATACAATTCAAGACGGAGATTTCGGGCCATTTTCGCCACCAATGAGTGGGGTTGGGGTTCCCAAGAGGTTTTAAGGTGCATGAATAATCCTGAGAACCTCCTGAAGCTAATGCAAAAAACGTTTTTTGATTCAAACTTACATGTTTTTTTTATTATAGCTAAAATCCCGGTTCATAGCCTGGACTATTAGTACCTTTTGATGGATTAATCATACAGAAATGATGATAAATATAAATTTAAAAAAAATTACTATTTGTCTCAGCAATTTCTTGCAAATAATTTTTCTTTGAAGGTTTTCAAGTATTAAGTAAGAAAAAATCACCCTTATTCTCTAGAAATACTGTTAAAGAACAAAGGATCTTTCAGCTACGAAGTAGCCATCATCGGAGTAAAATAAATTAGTGAGCAAAATATGTTTAAATACTATTTGGGATTACTAATGTGAATAAGGGATTACCTTTTTGTATAGATATTTCCATGGTGGGTGTTATCAGAAATCTCGTCCTGAGATTCCAGAAAAGCGGACTAGACGAGCTAAAGCTGTCACTCCTTCATTGTCAACCTCGAGACTTGCCGAACTTCTTCCTACCAGACTTCATTTTTCTATCGAACAGCGAAGTTTTAGAACTCTTTGTCTAGTGAGGTCTTTCTCTATGAGGTTATGTTAGCAGAGCGTGGTTGAAGATAATAAATATATTTATCTTCGTGTGAAGTTTTATTTATTATTATGTTACATTAACTCTCTAGATGATCTACTACAAAAACATTAGTATGTTACCATGTAAATCTCAGTACATAGAACAATATAACAATATTATATAACACAATTTCCAACACCCCCTCTTTATGTAATATTACACTAATCCTTGTAATCCCATCTTGTCCACATTGAGATTTAGTTTTTCTCCATTCAGAGCTTTAGTTAAACAGTCTGCAACCATATCTTGAGTTCTGATAGATTTAATCTCAATATCGCCTTTTTCTTGAACTTCTCTAATGCAATGATGCTTAACATCTATGTGTTTCGTTCTGGGTCGGTACCCAGCATTTTTAATAAGTGATTTCATTTCTTCTTCCATAGCTCCTCTCCATTTCACTGAGTTCGGACAAGACAAAGCTTCTTCAAGAGTTTGTGGATCAGGATCATATAAAGTATCGCTAACAATGTTAACAAAATCTGAATTGAATATATAGCGATTTTCCTGTCTTTACCTCGTAGACCTGCGTAGAAATTCTTTCGCAACATTCTCAGTTTGTGATTGTCCGTCTGTTGAAATATTGATATCTGCTGTGAAGTCTTTTTTACGTTCATCCCCAGTTGACATATTTTCTGATAATAATGATGATGAGGATGAGGACACCCCTCTTCAACAATAGTTCCGATACTTTCTATAATTTGCAAAGATTCTGACTGTTGTTGAAAATCACTGTCATCAAATTCTGAAAATATGTCTTTTGACATTTCATATGTGTCAGATATGAATTCATTTTCGCGGAACGCAGCATCTCTTTCAATAACTAATTTCTTAGTTTTAGGATGAATAAAACGGTACCCTTTTGAATTCGCACTGTATCCAACAACTGTTCTTCAGCTTTGGGGTCCATTTTCCTTCTTTTCTGTTTCGGCACAAAAACTAAAGCTTTACAACCAAATACTTTCAGATGTGATAAGTTCGGTTTCTTTCCCGTCCAAATTTCAGATGGTGTAACGTTTCGAAGTGCTTTTGTTGGAACACAGTTTTTTAAGTAAGTAGCCGTGTTAACTGCTTCAGCCCAAAAACATGTACCCAACTTTGAATGGAATAAAATACTCCGAGCTGTTTCCATCAAAGTTCTATTAAGTCTTTCAGCTACGCCATTCTGTTGTGGATTATAAGGAACCGTAGTTTGATGTTGAATTCCAGCGGATTTGAGAATTTGTAGTAACCCTCCGTTGACGTATTCTGTGCCGTTATCAGTTCTGAGACATTTCGTCCTGCAACCAGTAAGGTTTTCAGCAAATTCTTTATACTCTTTGAATTTTTAAACAACTTCCGTTTTTGAACGAAGGAAACATACTTTCGAGAAACGACTATAATCATCGGTGAAGGTTAATAGCTATTTGTGTATTAAGAGCGCAAAGTGATATATTGTCGCTCGTCAAAGAGAGTTACCGCGCGACGCAAAGCGGAGCGCGGTAATCTTTGGAGAGCGACAATGACACTTTGTGCTCGAAATACACACAAGATTTTTTCTACAAACGCAGTTTTCAGAAAAAATAAAAGAAAAAACACCAGATGCTTTATTCAACAAAAGTACATCAAGTACAGTTTATAAATTCCTGATTAATGTTGATTTAATTTATCATTGACTTTACTAAAATTGAATGTACAATTGTGACACTCTTTAATTATTATTCCTGAACCTGATGGACGATCAGTAGATTTATCTAACATTAATTCCCCCGAATATTGGAAATCTACAGAACGAGATGTAGATGGTCTTGAGAATATTCTCTTGGTAGTTTCAATCTTATTGTTGATTGAATCATCTATGTAGCCTTCTGCTACATTGTTACTTTTCCATCCACCATGTTTTTTCAGTTGTATTAGGTCACCTCCACCATTCACCAATAAAGTAGCAGAGGTTCGTCGGAGACAGTGTCCAGTATATAAATTATGTTCGGGCAATTTCAAATATTCAGCAATGTCACTGGGAGTCTTGCCGATTGTATTCATACCCACAACTTGTTTCATACATCTACCTTTTTCATAACGTAAAAATAGACGTTGGACAGTATTGTTAATCAGACAATGTTTTCTGAGTGCAATATATTTTTTAAAAATTGAAAGATTATCAACTGAATTCTCTTCATTATGACCAACAATCGTAAAAACACGGCTTATTCTCGTTTTTGAATCGGGAATTCGGACTATTAAAATAGAATCCTTATCTTCTATGTCACCAATCTCCATTTTGACCAACTCATCGCGCCTGCAGGCACCAGCAATACCCATAATTAGAATAACCTATAAAAAAAACTGCAATTAATAGCTATTCCAAATGTCTATGCTAACCAAATTGCACTAAATTCAAAAAAATACTAACCGCTTCTCAAACTACTAAGAGCATGAAATATTAAAATTTACCTTTTTAGTAGATATTCTTCATCGGGCGCTTCTTGTAAAAATTTGTGAATATCTTCAGTGGTGAATGTTTTGGATTTTTTCGCTTTATATCCAACAGACTGTTTCTTCAGAAATGCGATAAGTTTAGGATACTTATTGATTTCGATGTTATTTTTAACATTCAAGCATGTCCGTATCATCGAATACGTAGACCAAAGAGTTGATGACTTACAAATCAATGATTTTTTTCCAAAATAAGCCAGTAATACGTTTTCTGAATACTTATTCACCTTCTTCGACTGGCACCACGTCATGAATTTACCGTATTGTAATTCATATTTCTTCCTTGATTTCTCTGGTAGGAGATTCAAAGTAACAATTTTTGCACTTTCTGCTACATCAGGAGGAGTGTTTGATAATTCACTGTCACTATCATCAATCATCATGCAGAAATACGTTGGAGAAGCGAGCGTTTTCGAAATATTTCCGCTTTAGAGCGCAAATGCTGTCACAAAATGACATTTCACGGAAAACGTCAACTTTGCGTTGAAATCTGAAAGCGTCAAAGGCTACTTTGTTAAGCGTTTGTAGAAAAAAAAATATTTCGCACCTCCAATAGACATTTCTTGTATAGGACCACATATATCTGAATGAACCAGTTCTAAAAACTGTACTGCACGAGTTACACTACATTTGTTGAAGTGACTTCTATGAAACTTTCCTTTAACACATTCTTCGCATTGTTTGAAGAGTTTTTCTGGAAAATCCGTTTCAAAATTTTCATGTAATCATAATTAAGATGACCAAGACGACGATGCCATAAACTTGTAGCATCCAAAACTTGTACAGCATTTGCAGACAACAAAAATTGATCGAGTCGATACATTCCGTTGATTTCAGAAGCTGTACTTATCATTTCTTCTAGCGCGAGTTTAATTATGCTTTCTGTGATCCTGCACCCATGATCAACATCAAAAATTACAGTTTTTCCAGTTTTTACTGTTTGACTGATAGAAATGAGGTTCATTGACAAATCAGGTGCATGTAGGACATTTTTTAACGTTGCATTTTTATGATTTGCAAGTAAAATGTTGACAGTGCCTTTACCGGTGCATTTCTGACCATTTGCAATACCCAATTCTCTATCAGTTTCTTCTTGAAAATCTTGTAGCTGTGATTTGTTCGGAGTGAAATGAGCTGTTGCTCCAGAATCAACAAACCATTCGTCACTAAAGTTTTGTAATAATGATTCATTACAAGTAAGAGCAATTGAACTATTTTCTTTGTTCTTGTCTTTCCACTGTTTCTTCGGTTTTGGACATTCATACGCTTTATGCGAATACATGTTACAATTGTAACAACTGGGACCTCTTGAAAATTTTATTGATTTTCTACTCATTTTTTCGTTACTATACAATGCTGTATCAAAGTTCTGAATACTCATTGTCTTGACATTTTCTTGAAGTAACAAAATTTTCACAAACTCCGTAGAAGTGACTTGTTTTGATCCTTGGATGCCCAAAATAAGAGGTTTGTATTGTTCAGGTAGACCTCCTAATATGATACCACCAACAACGTTATCTTTGAATGGTTCTCCAATATTATCCAGCTGCTCAGCTATATGAATTATCTTGTCAACATATTCTTGTATAGACGAACATGACTCGAACCTTGTTCTGAACAGACTTGAGTAAAGACCAACTAATCGAACAATGCCACTATCTTCATATGTTCTTCTCAAGCTTTCCCATGCTTCTTTAGCTGTTTTGGCTTTTTTTGTTTCAGCTGCCGCAGTAGGTCTAAGGGACTGATTTATTTTTGCCAAGGCTCGCTTGTCCAAATCAACATCAACTACTTGATTAGGTTTTGGATCTACACAACACCACAGACCTGCATCAACCATGAAATTCTTCATCCAAAACTTCGTCTCCATAATTAGTACCATCCAGGTGTTTAGATTCGGCTAAACCTCCAACGGAACTAGATATCATCATTGTGGACTTTGTTTTGGTAGCTTCCTCCAACTCTTTCCTTAGAGTTCTGAGTTGAACTTCAATTTCTTCGACAGTAGTCATTTCTGTAGTAATATAAAATTCAGGTTCAGAGGGACTGGCCTGGGCCCATAACCTGTTAGCAGAGCGTGGTTGAAGATAATAAAACTTCGTGTGAAGTTTTATTTATTATTATGTTACATTAACTCTCTAGATGATCTACTACAAAAACATTAGTATGTTACCATGTAAATCTCAGTACATAGAACAATATAACAATATTATATAACACAATTTCCAACAGGTTATACCTCCAAATCTTCAAGAAAAATTCGAATGCCTACCCAACATTCCTCTCGTGTGAAGAATATGAGAAAAAACCTATATATTTGTCCGCACTATGTTTAAAGAGTGATATATTTTCTTGAGAAATTGTATTTGAAATATGTTCTGCTAATGTCGATTTTTCACCATTGAATGTTGTTTATGGGATACGGACGTTTCGCTCTCGCCGTTTCGCCCCCAGACGTTTCGGCTCCCACCGTTTCGCTCCCACCGTTTCGCTCCCAAACCGTTTTGCTCCCGAAATATTACCTACCACCACCTACCACTTAACTTAATATACTTCTGCTCCTTTATTGGGGATTAAAATTTTTGTTATAAAACTATACTCGCTTTCTCTTTATACTTTGGGTACCTACTATTTTATTACATTTTATTGTTCACAAAAATAAATTTTTGTCAAAGTTGACTGATTTGCGATCAGCATTAGATGTAGTATATTTTCATATAATTATAACAGTTATAAAATTGATTTTTATCCATTTTAGTTAATATATTGTAAAGATAAACTATCCAGATAATAAAAATTTTACTTTTACATTATATGTAGTAATATTTATTTTTATATGCAATATTATTTTCTTTCTATTCTTGGAGAAGTTGATTTATTATGATTCCCTGGAATTTACATTTTATGGAAGTCAAGCAGTGAAGACAACATCGTAAATTACTTCTAGGAATTCGCATTAAAATGTATGACTTTCTTTAATATTAAAAGATTATTTCCATATTATACAAATTACTACATTTTTTATAAGTAACTTGAATACTTGAAAGCTTTTAAAACTTCATGACTAAAATAAAGTTAACCATAAAATAAAGATTTAAAATTCACTAAAAACAGTTTATTATTTAATTGTAGTAAAAATACAAAAAAATGAGGTAGGTACTACCAACCGGAATCAACATTTAGGAAACCCTTTCTAATAAATTATATTCAAGGAATTTTCCATCAGCGATTTGTGATAAAACCGATAAAACCGATTACTGGGCTATTACTGAGGGTTGGTGCTAATTACAATTAAAAATGCTATACAAAGCTAGTGGTAAATCAGGTAAATCATTATATTGTCAACTTTCTTACTGTGTGCTTCGTTACGACTAGTTTAGTTGAGTTCGATATTTCTACTAATGCGCGAAACGGCTGGGGACGAAACGGTGGAGGCGAAACGGCCGGGGGCGAAACGGCGGTGGCGAAATGTCCGTAAACCGTTGTTTATACCGTGTTAGAATATTCTTTCTCCAACACGCTTTTAGAAAGTATCTATTCAATGATTAAAGATTAGATTGTAACATATATCATTCTGGCAGACTGTGTCAGAGGGTCTAGGACAATCCGTTGTCGGCGACTCGTCTTCGCCCATTCGTCGCTGCACCAGTTCGTCGTCGGCCAATTCGTCGGCGGCCTATTCGTCGTCGTATAAATTGATAAATAAAAGAAGTTCAAATCTGATTCATTTTTATGTAACATATGTTTTACATGTATTTATAAATCGTAATTGTGTGCTAAACCTCTGAGGTATTCTAAAATGTTGATGTTACGAAAATTTTCTACAAGGTTTATGATATCGTATATCTGCATCTATAGTCGAGGAAATACAGCATTCCACATTCCAAACCCGACGCAGTTGAATGGATTGAGATGCGGTTTTCTGCATTCGATTCAGAAAGTGATTTAGAAATTTTGTCCGGTATTTTTTTTTGCGGAAAAAATTTATTGCATGTCTACAGCCAAAAAATGCATTTTTCTGGGTGTACTCTTTGAGGTGAATAAAAAAAACGGAGTCGAATTGGTTTCTCGGGGGTTTTTCGGGTCACTGGATGCGGATATGCTATCAAGAAAACTCCCTGAGGTTCCCTTGAACCTCTCCCGGGGTATCCGGGCGTCCTGACGCCCTATATAACGATGACATTAATTAAAAACTTATTTATAATGTTTGTTAACTGCTCAAGAGGTGATATAACGGTTGCTAGTGATGATTACGACGTGAAAACACTCTTCTGCAATACCTGGTGTACCCTGAGTCTGGGTAACCACGTCATCTTCTAGGAATTTGTTAATTTTTCTTGATTAAATGTAACAAATTCTAGCTCTCGGGGGTTTTCAAAGTTGCCGATCATGATTACGACACTCGTCGCAATAATCTGCAATTTACCTTTGCATGTTCTCATGTCCCTGGAGCCTTCTGTATCAACGTCATTTTCTAGAAATTTGCACAACATTGTGAGTATCATAACCGTGATCGGCGACAATAAAAACCCCCAAGAGCCAGAATTTGTTACATTTTATGAAGAAAAATCAACAAATTCCTAGAAGATGACGTAGATACAGAGGGCTCTAGAGACCCGGAAACACCCCCAGGTAATTTGCTCTATTTGCAGAACATTGCGAGTGTCATAGTTGTGATCGGTGACTTTGAAAGCCCCCGAGAGCTAGAATTTGTTACATTTAATTGAGAAAAATTAACAAATCCCTAGAAGATGAAGTGGTTACTCAGACTCAGGGTACACCAGGGATTGCAGAAGAGTTTTTTCACGTCGTAATAATCACTAGTAACCTTTATATCACCTCTTGAATAGTTAACAAACATTAAACATGATTTTTTAAATAATATCATCGATATCCAGGGAGTCAGGACGCCTGGATACCTCGGGGGAGGTCCAAGGGGACCTCAGGGAATTCTCTTGATAGCATATTCGTATTCAGAGATCCCGAAAACCCCCGAGAAACCAATTCGAGTCCGTTTTTTTTATTCACCTCAAAAAGTGCACTCACAAAAATGCATTTTTTGGCTGTAGAAATGCAATAAAATTCTTCCGCAAAAAAAATACCGGACAAATTTTCTAAGTCACTTCTGAATCGAATGCAGAAAACCGCATCTCAATCCATCCAACTGCGCCAAGTTTGGAACGTTTGGCCTATTTTAGTGCTTTATTTCCTTGACTACTATATACTTCTTCAGCTTTAACGGAGAGGGATGACCTGCTACAAGTTGCTCATAAAACCCATCTCTCACTTTTTGGATTTTTTTTCAGGCCGTCAATGAGCTTCCATATTGTGGGGTGGTCCGTTCCCAACTTCTTCATTTATCGTTCGCTGATAAACATTCCACATTTCATGTGGAATTTCGGTGGACGTCGACCGTTGCCTCGTCTATCTAATAAGTACACAATATAGAGCATCTTCTAATGCATCAACAGCTTCACCAGATACTCAGGCGGAACCAAAGCCAAAGATATTACCATCTTAGCTAAAGATAATTGTGCGTCGTCATTGTACTGTCTTAATAAACCTAGGTTACTCAACTTCTTTCTCATGTTCTAAGCCGAATGAAAAAAACAGCCATATATCCGTACATCCGGATAAATATCCTTCATAGCTGTAAGTGCGGCCTATTCGAAGTCGTGTATGGGTCTTGAATGAGGAATTAAATTTTTTATAATATCCAACATTTTTATGTAAGTTACACTCAAATACTTGAAATGAACATTTGAAAATCGACTGAAATCTGCATTGATATTTTAAATGGAAATTTAGAACATTTATTACAAAATTATTTAATTTGATAAAAGTTTTGTCTTAATAACTCATGATTTATAATTTTTTATTACAATTTGTCTTTCCATCATTTATACACAAACAGAAAACTTGTTGAAAATCTGTTTTCATATTAAATTGGGAATATCTCTGAAATTAAAGATTTTAGTTATAGGGAGGGCTTGATAATAATGAACGGATATAAAGATAATTTAGGGATAGTTAGTTGACTCCAAGAAAAAATAATTATTCTACTTTGAACCCGCCGCAGACGAATCGGCCGACGACGAACTGGTACGGCGACGAATCGGCGAAGACGAGTCGGCGACGACGAATTGTCCCATCCCCTATGTCAGATTGTATATTTTATCATTAGATGACGGCTAAAGCATTTCTGATTGGCCGAAAGCAGTGATAGAATATACGTTCTGACACAGTATGTTAGAATGATATTTTAATTAGTAATATTTTGCAAAATAAAAAACATCTTTTTTTGTGAAATTTCTAAAATATTGTTAGAGATAGTAGTCTACCAACACTATGAATTTATTGACGCTTCTTATAGTGACATAGCATTGTTATTAGTGTGTCCATCAACAACATTTCATATATTTAATTGGTTTTTCACTGGCAAATATTCTTGTTATCATTGTGAACATTAAAATGATATTTTAAGTATGCTATTTCTAAACGATACTACTTTAATTTTAGCGTATACCAAAATTTTTCCATTGTAATCATAAATTTTAAGCATTGTAGAATCGGTGAATTATCCTTCCGACGAATTGCAACCCGGTGAATTGTTATCGGTGAATTTTCTTTCGGTGAATTGCAGTAAGTGAACTTTCCCAGAACTCATATATGGTATCAAAACCAACATACAGAAAGTTAGGGTGAAACAAGATCAACATTGCTTCCGTTAAGGTACTGATGCTAACTACTGGATGAAGATTCACGGATATGGCAAGATTCCTACACATTACATCAGCCAATAATTTTTTTTTTATCTAAACTTTATTTCACAGTACCGTGTAACGTTATAAAAAATATCGAATTTATTATTATTGACAAACAATGAAATAGATGCATATCAGATGACTGACATTAAGAAAATCCACTATGAGATTAGAACTAATTAATAAATTTGTTTCGATATTTAGACTGATAGTTCGTTCCACTCTGAAATCCTTGAAAAAATATGATCATGGGCTATTGTTTATTTCTTATCTAAGTAAAATCCATTAATGAAATGGTACAAATATTACTGAATTATATTAAATTGTCTCATACCAAATGAACATGATAGATGATCTTACTAACACTTCTCAATTCACTTTCACGGAATATTATTGAATCAAAAATAAGTTATTGTTACTTGCTTACAAACTTGGTGTCTTTCCTTCCAACTGGAAGATAGTTAGAACCCAACCAATTCCAAAAACAGGAAAGAGGACCCTTTCCAATAATTATAATGGGTCTTACACTATTATCAGTGATCTCTAAAGTGATGGAGAAGGCACTCATCCAATACCTAGAGAGATCCAAAATCGTGGTATCGGAAATAGGGCTTTCGTCAGCAGAAATCAACAGGAGACCTGCTTGCCTACGTAACACATGTATGGCAGAAATCTATTGAAAAATATGGGGAATCACTAGGTGTAGCGGGATATCTCCATAGCATTTAATCGAGTATGGCACCAATGCCTTCTTAAGAAACGTCTGTCATATGATTTGCCGCTTCAACTTTGTACCTTACTATACGTGTTTTCTCTCAGATAGATCACTCCATGTGGAGGTTGACGGAGTATCCTCCGATACAATAGCTATTAGCTCTGGTGTTCTACAGGGATCTGTCCTGGTACCAACTTTGTTTCTGCTCTATATCAACGATCTGTTGGAAGTGACCGCCTGTCCCGTCCACAGCTTTTCAGATGATGGTACATTTCTCTCCGCTTGTAGAATGGTGTCAGAGGGATACTGATACCTTTACCTGGCGGTTTGCGGTATATCCCTTCTCCCGCCTGCCCATGATTTCTGGCTCCATCAATGAATCAGGTTCCACCATTGGTTGGTAGAGCTGATTGATTATTGTTATGTTACTTTTAACTACATGTAAGCTGAACTAGAGTTATCAGACATGCGGCTTCTTTGCAGGCTTATAATATCAATAATTTCCGAAAATAATGACTCGCAGGCTTAGGTAGAGAACAATTGTCAAAATAACAAAGCCTGTTGATCTTTTAAACAGCTATATATGTCTGGAATTGTATTCCAATCTTCCAGTATTTCACTACCGGCATTTCTGTTTATAATGTCCGAAAACATTTTCTTTTCGATGGTTGGAGACTGTATTCTCTTAATTCAATAATTTTTTGAATCCGTATTGAACTGGACTGGAAATTAATCAGTTGAATTTCAATTACTTCAGTTTTCATTCGATCGAATTCCAACAAGTTTTGAATAAGTAAGACTGATAATAAAAATAATCTGTATTTTAAAGGTAGTATCATAAAACACAAAATGAAATGGTGTCAATATAAATGAAAATAAATGATTATGCCAAAAAAGGAGTTTACATTCTGAAATAATCCTCTAAACAATAAGGTTCCAAATTGGTTAGTAGTTTCTTAGTTTTTGTTTCAAATTCTCAAAAGTTTGTTATCAATTTTATACGATCTGGCAATTTATTATAAATTTTAAGTTTTTTTTCAGTTAAGGATAACCTGTGAATAGGATAACATATATCTAAAGTTCTAGTATTGTAATTTACATTAGTATTATTTTGTAAAAAACTTATTTCTAAATAAATAAAGAAGACATTCGTGCAAATATAAACCATATATGGTTAGTAGCCCTGTTTGCTTAAATTTATTTGTACATGAATCTCTTAAGTTCATGCTAAGTATTATGAGTAAGATACTTTTTTGAGTTAAAAAAATGAAGTTGGTTGTTGAATTTACACCCCAAAATATAATAGCGTATCTTACTAAAGATTCGAAATTCGAGTATAGAATTTTATAAACATTATCCTCTATGTATTTCCCCATCAACCTGATAGCATAGCAGACCTGATTCAGCTTTTCCATCAAGTGTTCTATATGTAGTGACCATTTTAAAAATTCATCAATAATGATTACAAGAAACTCGGTGTATTTAACAGTGGGGATATCCCTGCCCTTAATCAGCATACTCGAAGGTTTGTTTTTTGATTTATTAGCACTGAAGATTATTTAATTAGTCTTTTCCTCATTAATAACCAATTCATTATTATTGCTGGTTATTGCTTGATTAAACAAATCGTTACATTTTTGTTCTAATCTTTTCTGGTCTTTGCTTGCCACCAGAAGGTTAGTATCGTCTGCAAAATTAGTGATTAAAAAAATCTTCTTAGCCAGCTATACTATTTAAATCAGTGATCATTATTGAGAACAATATAGGACCTAATATGCTACCTTGTGGGACTCGATTTTTCGATTTTCCCATCCTTACCAATTGAAACACACTGTGATTGATTATCCTTACTTATTAGTCATGTTGTATCCACAGTTGTAAACTGTTCAAGTTCTGATTGTCAATTAATATCGGTATATTCAGATTGAGTTTTAATCAGCGTTGTATACTTATTCAATAAGTGCGAGCGAGATTCGACAAAGATTGTGATAAATTGGCGTTCTATTCATAACGCGCTTGTCAGATGTCTAGCTAGACCATATGGATCTTGCATCCAAATAATTTTGTTGTAAGCATAAAATAATTATCTAAATTTGATGCTAGAGCAAAAATTGGATTCGAATTCATGAATATTTGATGAGGGCTCCTCGATTAATTGCCGAAGACATTTTTTTTGTTAGTCTAGTTTTTCATCCAATTCCAAATAATCTTATTTCTGTCATTCTTTGGTATGCATGTCATAGGTTTACAAAGCCTGTGTCAAATCACCAAGCGAATTAGTAACCAAGTCGATAACGATTTACTTCAGCTAACCATTGACGATTTACTGATGTATGAAAGAATTTCGCCAGATTCCTTCTCACTACACCTGATAATGAATTAGCTTTTCTCATCGAAAGTTGCACTATATTACAGCGTGATTGATGATCTCATTATATCAAGTTTATTATGTCTGCTCGCAAAATATAATTTGAATTCTTAAACATCTACAATGCATTAATTATCTGATGTCCGATATGAAGAGAATTCTACGTGATTAGATTGGAATCAGTAACAGACGTTTTCATTTTATTAACAATAATTACTGCTTTGATTGATTGATATTTATGCCGTAGATAGTATTATTGTATAAATATTGATTAGATAATTATGTGTAATTGTTTTCTAATTTCTTAAATTTGTAATAGTTATTTTTGTTATCTGTACAGAAACTATATTATTGCAAATATGTGTGTTTGTGATTTGAGACGAACGACCAGCCTCTTTTGAATAACATTGTTGAATGAAGTAACGAAACTGTAAACATTTCTGCTGGTTCTATTGAAAAATATAGCATCCTGGTCTATCATAGAATGAGTCAACCATAGAAGTAGTCATACCTACACTCCTCATTTCAAAACGCTACCTTATCTCATGAAAAATTGAAAAAAAAATTTGTATAAAAGTATCTTAGTTTGATTTATATTTTAACAATTACATGCTTCTGTACATATAGGGTACTCTATTTTTTGTAGACACGCGTCAACTTTATTAATTTAAATGGGACATCCTATATATAATTGCATATGATAATAATGATAATAATAATAATACGTCTTCATTCACACAAGAAACTATACATAGAAATCATAGAATATGCAAGTAAATATCACAAAAGAAAAAAAGAAAGAACTAGTTAACTTGTATGAACCTTAGGGCGAAGTTCAGATGAATGAATACGAATAGACATCCTCTGTTCTACCATTTGAACCCTAATTTGAAAAATAAAAAGAAAACAAATACAATGCAATATCAACCGGATTATATCAACCTGCAGGTACAAAATCCAAAATTAAACCCCAGTTACACGGCAAACTTTACGAGTCTTGAATATAAACATGAATAATAACACAATAACATAATAACAATAATATCCAATAAAATAACAAATAATCAAACTCGAGCAATCACACATTCATCATGTCCCCCACTGAACACTAACCAAAACATCGAACATATATCTTTTGAACCCCTTCCTATTTAATTTCCTGGTAAACGCAGGCAACCCGCGGTATAGTGCATACACCTGCTAAAAGACTAACGATTTTGACATATTTTAAATTTTATGTCTAAAATGACGTTAGCAGGCCCTAAAATAGTTATCAATTTTTCCTATAAGGAAGCCTTTATTATTTAATTTGGATTCCTTCTTGAAGCGGACCTACTTTAATAGATTTTCATAATATTTTGAAGACTGTGTTCAAAAAATAAGATTAAAACTGAAATTGATAAAACTGCCAAAAATCATATCTTTCAAATGGAAACCCCCAAATTGTATAGTTTTATCTTATTTAGCTATAAAAATGAGGGCGAGTTTGTGTAACGTTGCTTATTCCAAAATTTTGAAGTTTTCGAAATATTGTAAAATACAACATTTTTCTATTGTAAAATGCTATAGTCTGCTATGGTCACGACGGCGTTTAAAAAACAATCCGTACTACAGAATGTCATTATTTGTTGCCTTTTAATAATCATGCTTTATGAATTATGGGCCGTTTAATTCAATATCGGACAGTTGCCTATCATTTTCTACTAATTTTAAATATTTTTTAATGACAGTTTTGTTTTTCAATTTGTTGATTAAATTCCAGACCGCTTTTGACTTATTATGTGCATTTTTTATTTGGTTGTCATAAAATGTTTGTTTAGTTTCATGCAATTTCCTCAAATAAATCGCATTCAACTCTTTTTGTTTTAAACGAAATTCTGGATATCTGTTGGATAATTCATTATATAAAGTTAGTCTATCTTTAAGTTCTATTAGTTTCTCATTTATCCAATGACCGTCATAAATATATCTACGAACCTACTTTTATGTGTGAATGATTGGTCACTGTCTACCAATAATAACATTCCAATAGAAGTAATCTATCTGGATTTCAGTAAAGCCTCTGATAAGGTCCCCAAATTGCGCCTCCTAGCTAAATTGTGTGGTTTCCGGGGTGAGTTATTGGGATAGATATCAGCTTTTCTTTCTGGTCGTTAATTCAGAGTAAAAATTGGTTCAAGTTTTTCAGAATATGTAGATGTATTCAGCGGCGTACCTCAGGGATCTATGATTGGCCCATTATTATTCTTAATTTATACTTCCGATATTCCGGGACTAGTTTACTCTGAATGTTCGCAATATGCAGACGATATCAAGTTGTATATGAACCCTCTTTTACATCACCATTCGTTTCAACGTGATTTGGACATCATTTTGGAATGGTGTCATTTATAGTTGATACCATTAAATACGAGCAAATGCACTGTATTTCACATTGGAACGAACAATCAACATATTTCCTACCATCTTAATGGGTTGCAATTAAGCACTGCTACTTTACAGAAAGACTTAGGTATCACCTGATAACCTCACGTGTTCGCGCCACATTGAAGAAATGTGCAAGAGGGCGAATACTTCTATATTAAGTTTAAGTTTCTTCCAAGCATCATGCTTTCTTCATAAAACCTATGTGAGACCTATAATTGAATTTGGTTCCTCGGTGTGGTGCCCAGTGCTTGCGCGCGATAGAAATTTAATCGAATCAGTGCAGAGAAGAGCTACGAGAATGCCGTTTGGAACTATTCGTCCGGATTACCAGCAACGTTTGGGATTGCTTAAAATGCCTACAGCAGAAGATAGACCTAGACGTCGTGATCTAATCACAACGTATAGAATCCTTCAAAATACATTTTCTGTTAATTTCGATGATATATTTAACATTAATGCGGACCCGCGTTTACGTGGTTACTCTTTCAAATTAAGGCATGAAAATTATAAGACATCCTGTAGGCAACATTTTATTTGCAATAGAGTATTTGGTGTATGAACTCCATTCGACTCTGAAACTGTTGAATCACCTTCCGTGAACTCATTTAAAAACCATATTGATTATCTGCTTTTCAGCAGTTGATGTAGTCCAATGTAGGTCTTATTATGAATTCATTTTTCTATTTGCTGTTGTATTTTGTAATAATAATAGTATTTAGAATTTTTCTTAAATAGGTGTTATTTAGCTTCTATCTACAAATGTTATTATGTTTAATTGAGTCACAGGATTTTATCCTCGACTCTTACCCTAATGAATAATAATAACAATGTTGAATAAGAGATATCGAGGTTTGAACAGTAAGATTTGAATGCGTTTTTTTGCATTCGATTCGTTAGAGCTTCAGGAAAATTTGTGACCTAAATTGATTTATAAGAAATTAAAAATATGCAATTTGCATAAATAAAATGCATTTTATAATTGCATTTTAAATTGACCGTAAATACTAAATTCACAATTCGGTTAATAGTGGTACCTGGTGCCCACGGTGAACGGTATCCCCGTCGTCTCCTGAAGTTTTCGGAAAATTCGTTATATAATCAGTCCAAACTCGTTACTCGGGGGGTTCTTGGGGTCGCTGAACACGAATATTGCGACAGAATCGGTCTCCGAGGTACCTGGTACCCAGAGTGAATGGTATCCTCGTTGTCTCCGTACTGATCAAATTTTTCGATTTTGACCGTTTTTAGTGCTTCGTTTCCGCAACTACCCGAATAGCTGTATGAAAGAAAAATTAAGTTTGACTTCCAAGAAATTTCCCCAGAGTTGAAAAACACATATGTTGTCAATTAACTTTTAATGTAATGACGTATTTCCACCTACCTTATCTGTCTTTATTCTAATCATTTGCAATATATTTTCTGCTCCTACCAGTAAGGGAAGTTAGTGATCTATGTATCACAGTTAATTCAATAGAGGTGAGATTGTGTGGAACTCACAAGTTGATAACAATTTAAAAAGTAGGTCTTATTTGGTAAATTACTATGGAAACAATAAAATTGGCAAACCAAAGTCAAACTACATATAGTTGAACAATGTTACATAAAGAATATTTCTAGATTTTAATTTATTTAATTTGTTTTATATTAGTAAACTGGAATATAAATCTTTTCACTGCAGACGTACTGGCTAATATGATGAGCAAATATTATGCTTATGATGTTGTGTAAAAGCATCGAATAAATAACATTTTTATGAACATGTGTAAGGCGAATCGAAAGCAGCTACGTACCTACTTAGTTGATCTCGATACATAATCGAGTTATGGGGTTCCCTTGCCGGCTATAAAATATTCATTGATGGAAATTTTATTGGATTTTGTTTTCCCTTTTTTTATAAAATATTAAAAAACGAAATCATGATTCTCTGAACACAAAAGACCAAATCTCATAAATTTAAGTTAGCCATCATAATCGAACGTATCTTTATCGAATGGAATTTGAAATAAGCCCTGCGAAGTGAATCGAATTAATTTTTTACACGAAGACTGACGCAATTCGCCTTTCGAACTGCCCGCCTCATCTGGTCCACGAACCGAGATAAATCTGCGAGAGTCGTGACGTCATTGCGACGTCGTTATCGATCCTTGAACCGCGTGTTTGACAGAGGAAGCTCCAAAAAGCTCCAGTACATAGACCAGAAGCAGATAGTGCCAAATTTAAATAGCAACCTTCACCGCATCGTGTTAGTGCCGAAATGTACGTCTTATCCGTAAATTCAGATGCATGTATCTAGTTAAAGAAACTCGTCACTCACACTTATTTCCAGTTTATCACATCCTCGCTATTAATTTGCGGTAAGTGCTACGATTAATTGTTACTTATACGAGCTTTGACAGTTTAACCGCATTGGACCTTTTCGTTTTGGATGTTTTATATTTATAAAATATGATGCGGATAAAAGTATGCATTCTTGAAGAATTATGCATTGATATAAAGTATAAAACATTTAAGTTTACTGGAAAATATATTTTAATCAGAAAATGAATAATAATAAAAATTATTATTTTTCTCCAAAACTTCAAAGTTCATAAAGAAGCGATCACATAATTTTATAGGTGCAATAATATCAATCCCTTAACCCTTGAGCGTCGTTAACTTCTTGATAGCAATCGGTTCAAACTAAACCAAGATATATGAAATATGCTAATTGAAAAAAATATTTTTTCAGTGGAGAAGATTCATAATAATATGTATATGATAAAGATCTGTATTTATCAATAAAATTGCACTCTTGATTGAGATGTCATTGTATACACCTCATAATCAAAACTTCAAAGGTATAAGTGTAAACAACATCTATAACTTTAGAAAAACTAATTTCTTACAATTATATAATATGTTACTTGAAATTGACTGGTTCGTTCTGAATGATTATTCTGATATTGATAAGGCTTGCTCTGAATTCTATAGTATGTTATATTTGTTGTAAATGTACCATTATTTCAAAATAAAAAAGTGGCCATCCACCGTCGATAGGTCCCCTATAGATCTAATAAAACATAAAAATAATGCTAGAACTAGGTATTTAGAACATAAGTCTCGTCAGAATTTTGAGGATTTTAAGCAACTGAGATCTTTAACCAAAGTTCGAATAAAGAAAGTTTATCATTTCTATTTAGAGAAAATCAGTAACTCCATCACTCGTGATACAAAAAGTTTTTGAAACTTTGTAAATGAAAACGAAGGCATGACTGAATTTCCTGATTCTTTGATTTTTAATAAAACACTATTAAATGATTCCAAAGAAATTGTTGAAGCATTCGGTACATTATTTGCCAGTGTATACTCTGAACCCAATAACGATAAAGATTTCAGCAATATTTCAGATTTAACCAACATTAACTCATCATTTTTGAATATTGTATCAATGAGTCAATCAGAAATTGTAACTGCTATTGAAAACCTTAAGAATAAATACACCTCCGGACATGATCGAATACCAAGGTTCTTAATAAAAGATTACGCTTCTGTGTTTGTTGTCACATTACAGATTTTGTTCAATCTCAGTTTGAAATCCAGTAAATTTCCTAATAGTCTAAGAGCCAGAGCGATATTGATGGTCTGAACATTAACCCGATGGCCCTATGGTTTATCGTCAGAGGACGGTTCAATGATCAATTCATCTCACAGACCGAATTTTTCCCGGCTGCTAGATCTCGAGATACAGCATCCGCATTTTTTTTTTTTGACTGGAGGTTAACCCTTTTCAAGTTGCGGTTACTTGAAAAGCATGCCATTCTTATACACTTCCACCATGTGCCATCATTCTTTATCTTGTCCGTTTATCAGGCCGACCAGTTAAAAGTTAACCCCCCAAACCTGGTGGAAAATGTTCATTGGTGTTGGCAATTGTTAACATACACTATGCCATAAAAAGTTATCGATCCATTCCCGAGTTATTGGCCATTATTTGCACCAAAAATGTTTCTTTTTTTCATTTTGTGGATAAAACTTGCGGGTTACAAGGTAACATGATGGCACCATGTTAAATAACTTTATTGGAGGTCAAATAAAGATTTTAAATTATTGCCATCACTCCTTGCCTATTTCAACCACCCAAAATTCCATAAAATCATCCGGCAGAATGAAAAAAATAAATAAAAAAGAGCCGTTTCGATTTTAAACCCAGACAGAGTCTCAATAATTGACTAATTTATCATAAAATTGGTCATATTATCATATGATTCATATTTTTTTGGGGGGTGCTTTTAGTGGGTTTTGGGGGGTTAAAATAGTCAAGGATTGATGGCAATAATTTTAAATCTTTATTTGACATCTAATAAAGTTATTTAACATGGTGCATCATGTTACCTTGTAACCCGCAAGTTTTATCCACAAAATGAAAAAAAGAAACTATTTTGGTCCAAATAATGGCCAATTACTCGAAAATGGACCGATAACTTTTGATGGCATAGAGTATATTAACAATTGACAATACCAATGAACATTTTCCGCCAGGTTTGGGGGGGCTAACCTGCAGTCCATTTTCGGTTCAATTTTAACTGGTCGGCCTGATGAACGGACACGATAAAAAATGATGGCACATGGTGGGAGTGTATAAGAATGGCATGCTTCTCAAGTAACCGCAAAAGGGTTAACCTCCAGTCAAAAAATAGAAAAAATATGGATGCTGTATCTCGAGATCTAGCAGCCGGGGAAAATTCGGTCTGTGAGATGAATTGATCATTGAACCGTCCTCTGACGATAAACCATAGTGCCATCGGGTTAATGTTCAGACCATTAATATCGCTCTGGCTCCTAGACTATAATGTTTGGAAAAAAGCAAACATTGTTCCCGTTGACAAATCTGGTGATGTTGGTATTATACTCAATTATCGTCCAATTGCTATATTGTCTAACTCTTCTAAAGTCTTTGAGATGCGTCTCTATCCACGCATTTATAGTACTTTCTCGCATATGATATCACTATACCAACATGGATTTGTCCGAAGGAGATCTATGGTTACAAATCTTACTTGTTTGAACACGTATATTGCTGCTGTTCTTGACAACCCGGAACAGGTTGACGTATTATATAACGATTTTTTTAAGACTTTTGATAAATTTGATCACACTATGCTTGTAGGTAAGCTCAAATCTATTGGATTTAGTACCTCCTTAGTAGCGTTTTTTTGCTCATACCTCATCAATAGATCGCAGCTGGTGCAATATTACGGTCAGACATCGAGCTCATTCATCGCCAAATCAGGTGTGCCTCAAGGCTCAAACCTCACTGTTCTTTTTATTTATTAATTATTTGGCTGAAACCATAATTGGCTTGAAATTAATTTTTGCTGACGACTTGAATATATTTTTGGAAATAAAGACCATAGATGACTGCTATGCACTACAAAATGATCTGAACAATATTTTTGAATGGTGCGCCAACAATAAAGTGAGCCTAAATATCGGTAAATGTTGTTAGCTTCAGTCTTAATGTCCATACATGATGCGCTTTTGGAGTTTTCGTAGCCTAAAAATTTCATTTTGGTTGAATTGATACATTGTTGAACTAAAAGTAAGATGTGAGAGGACTATGGCATCATATACTGTTATTTTAGACCACACTGTCAAGGAAGGAGAACACCAGATAATTTACATTATAACTAAATTCAACAATATTGCGTGATTTTTAAAAGATGACTTGTCATTAACAATTACTCCCAAATACTTTTCAACCTGTTTTATTGTGGCTCTTCCTATATATACTTAACATTTAATTATTTGATGTAAAATGATTTTGCTCTTTATCATTTCCAATAATTTATTGACTTTCTCCAATTTATTCTAAGTAGAGGAAGGTTTGTTGAAGATGTGAAGATCAGGGTGTAAATGACAAAAATGTTTTTATTTTAACTAAGGAAACCAATTATTATAAAAGATCCATTCTGGAGATGATTCACATAAAACGTGACTCCAAGTCTGTAAGTCATAGAACAGACATTCGGTCATTAAGTCAGATTTATACTAATTTAATTTTGATTCTTTATTACTATTCTCGATATATCGAAAATATTATTCTGTTTGTTTTTGACTTTGGAGGCAAGTTGAAAATTGAATGTAGAGAAAAAATTATCGGACAATTTTGTATTTGATGACGTTTTCTGCAATGGTTAGTTTCAAGAAGTGTAGAATAAAGACTTCTTGGCTAGTTTGATCCGGATGCATTGAAGAATATAAGGTTCTGAAGCTACGTTGATAATGATTATATCAGTTAAACCATCCTTCTCTACTTGTTTAAGCGATGCCCGGTTAGCGTGATACCGCCAAGGACGACGAATGACTGTGGAGGTAATTTAGCTCCAACCATAGAGATCTTATAATTGATATAAGGCGCCAGAACGGCGCCTGGAAACGTAAATTGACCATCACGATCTTCTTAGTCCTAGAACCAGAGATAGAAAAAGTGGGCTGGCTGTTGATTCACAGCCTCTTGGACCTCGAATAGGCATCACCCTCACACAAATATGCTAGTTGTGAGCTCAGAAATGGGTCATTCCCAGGGGCAACAACAAAAATACGGTGTTTGGGCTGACTCGTTGATTACGTGAAAGGTGGAGGAAATTTGACATTGGGGTGTATAGCATAAGCATATAGCCGACTTTGTAAAACTAGGGAATATGTTCCTTGGGATGAATGAAGGACATATCTCACGAGACTTTTTTTATTGGTGCAAACTACTTTCACAGTAGCTTTCTTCAAGTTGACCCAATATAGCCAAATGTTGATAAAAAAGAAAACCTTTTGGCGTATAGATTTGTAAGAGTTCCAAGAATTTTCACCATGAAAAGCTTCTTCTTTTATTAATTACCATTCCTTATTGGGACTTTTAAGGGCCAGATTTAGAAAACAAGTATAAAGTTTTGTAAAAGATGTTTAATTTGACTTTTTCTAGAGTCGCTGATCACGAAAATCTATCATTGAAATTTGGATTCCTAGACTAAATATTCGTAATATTGAGGGTAATTCCTATTTGATGTTCAAGGGGCTGCTAATCAACAATTTTCATAGTTTTAACATTGTGGCTTAAACCCTCTGGCCTCTTGATTATTTATTTTCTGTGGGGATATGTAAAAGTCTTTGGAGAATCCATATAAATCAGCAACTTTGAACAACTTGGGTGCTTAAGTCATGCGTGTTATTGGGAAAATCAGGCGACCAATGCTTGAAAAATTGGTATCTATTTCACAAAAAAGTTTCATACTTACAACTGCTGTCGAACTTATTCACATTATATTAAAACCTTGTTTCATGCTGACATCTGCAGTCACATGAACTATGAAAATACTCCGCAGAGTGAAAACATAAAATAGACTGTGCCGTCACATCGATGACGTCAACTGAATCTTAAATGAGAATTTCAGATACTTCTGCTGGTTAATATATTCGTGTGATATATATTTATAACCAAAAAACACGGTTGTCATTATGGTTCAATAAAATATTATAATTCCATTCGAAAAACTGAAATTAAATGTCACAAATACCACCTGAAACGAGGCTACCGCGCCCAAAAATAATACAGCTCCTATTTTCACCACTTCAGAGGGATTTGCAAATTTTCAAATCCCTACGACCAAAAGGAACGGCGCAATCGTCACAACTGTTTTTACACAGACATCATTTTGAAAATAGTCTAGATCGATTGAAAAATGGCTCCAAACAGATATTTCAACGGAAATCTGAGAAATGTTTTAGACCAATTAAATACTTACCCTCACCCTTATTCTTCGTATAGTGAGGGTACTAAAAAGACCCGATAGTTGAGACGTCCTAGACGTTTCGGCATTTGTGTGGATTGCCTGGAAGCACAATCAGAAATGTTTAACTATCATAACAAGAAAATAATTATACAACGAAAATATATGTCCAAGTATCTCAACAGAGAGTTTTTGAATTGACAATTATAATAATATAGGTATCAACATCGATCATAGTCAATTATTAGATCAACGTATTTCAACCTGGTTTAATTTTTTTATAACAACCAAGAAATATCCTTTTAATGAGGCAATTCAACTTCAACATAATTGAAAAGCTGGCATATCTGTTTTCCAGTATACTAATGTTGGATGAGAAGACGATATGCCAAAACGCAAATAATTCTTGGCATCGCATGTATACACACACAATTTGGAAATAACATAAAATTACGATTTTCTTCTCTCAATATAATTTGGAAACTCTTTTCTTTTGCTGCCCTCGTAGGTGGGAAACACTACTAGGACAGAGGTTGTACGAACTTATTATTTCGCATCTTCTATGTAGCATCAGGATTGGGATTCTAATACTTGCACTCACAAATAATGAAGATTACTGAAGTAAACATACAAAGGTAGCATGCTAAGAAGTCGAGTAGATGAGACCACCTAGTTTCTATTTTACGCAAAGCATTATGGATTATCTAACTATGCAAAACTTTGTTCGGTTTGTTTACATAGGTCAAAGGGTATAGTTTGGGAATTGTTTTCGAACTGCGACTGAAATAGTCTTTACTGTCTTATCAAATGAAATTGAATTTTCATGCATAACTTTTTGGGGTTGTGATTGCTGGTGGTCTGGTAAGAATGAATTATCATCGTAGAGTTTCTCGGTTTATTGGAATAACATTTATACATGTAACAACGGTTCATAACATAGAACTAATTCGGAACTGTCTAATCTTAACTTCTCTAATCATTAATTATGATTCTAAAATTCTTCTAATTCTAATTGCTCATGATAACTCTATCCTAATCTATTAATACTTCTTCTTCCTTATAAATTGATGATGATACGTCATTCCATAACATTCATTCATATCGATGATGACATGGATGATGTATCAACAATAAGCTAACCTTGCTTACGGTGCATTATTACACATTGTTCACTTTGTATGTTATACCAACCTCATTATATAACTTTTTGATATAACATGTAAACAATTAAACAAATAGAGTTCGGAATTTACCTAATTTAGGACTAATGAAGATATACCCTTATTACCTTTCCATTACAGGACAAACATTTACAGGATTAGCTCCATATTTAAAAAAATTTGATGCCCAAACTATTTTGTCTATTTTGCTGATATTAATTATTCTAAGTTTCAAGGGATCAGGGAGATTATCAATCAATTTTCACCAAAATCATTATCCTTCTTCACTCGGATATCAAACTCAATTAACAGGTTTCATTTTGGTATAAATTCCTCAATCGTTGTAGAGCTCCGCACCGCGCTTGTGATGAATTCACTGAACTATTCATTGTATGAATGTGATGATTGTGATGGAACTAGATATGCATAATTATTATTACATCTCCTAGTAACTTTTCTCTTGTTGTATTGTCTATGAATTAGAATGTGCAATGAGATGAGATTTATGTTTTGGTCTCATTTCTAATTTGGCTATTGTATTAGACATTTTTCAAGTGGTTACAAATTTCCAATTTTATGTTTTAATGTGTTTAATGCGACTTTTCCTAAAATTGGAGCATTTTATCAAGAGCGGTTGTGCAAAAGTTTTTCAGGAAGTGGCCACACTGGTCCTGCGAGTACATTCGAAAGTAATTAAGACGGAGTGAGCGTTAGCGAACGGAGTCCTCTCTTGAATCGGGCTATATGACACAAGGTATGTCCTCGTTTAGCGTCCAAACGGTAAATACAATCCACTTGAAATTCTGGCACAAGCTAGACATGATGCTCAAAATATACTGGCATAGAAATTCAATGTCGTACCTTGAGCCGTTTTAGAGTTAAAGCGCGGAGCGGTCCGTCAAAATACTCCACGCCTATTCATCCTAACATCATGTTTTGGTCTTATTTCTAATTTGGCTATTGTATTAGGCATTTTTCAAGTGGTTACAAATTTCCAATTTTATGCTTCAATTTGTTTAATGCGACTTTCTCTAAAATTGGAGCATTTTATCAAGAGCGGTTGTGCAAAAGTTTTTCAGGATGTGGCCACACTGGTCCTGGGACCCGGTTTCATTCATGAAATCCCGGGATCATACCAGGATCAAATATCTGGAATGGAAACCCTAGTTCTGGTAACGGATGCAAGGGTCCCACAAAATCATAATCCACAGCTGGTAATAATACTAATACGATGAATTCAAATATCTGTTCTCAGTAAGTACGAAGGAAATAGTGAATTTTGTGCTTGTTGACTACTAATAAAGTTAGACATCAATATTAAATGGGCCTGGTGCAATTGCGATCTAAGTAATTAAGTATATAGACTAGAAATTCAAGCAACATTTAGCTTTCATTTAGAGTTATAATTGATATTATGGATTTTATCAACGGAACGTGTGCACATTCAATGTGATGCAGAAAGCGCGGATGAAACAAAACTGTTAACACTGATGTTATTAACATATTTTGCTTTTAAAATAAATTCGGCGCCAATTCCTTGACATTTTCCAATTACGTAGTTATATATGTTACACAGAAACAGTTTACTTATCAAGACTACCTATTTGCATTTGGGAGTGAAAATGTTCTTCACACAAAGAAAAGCAATGCTCTCTAAACTCTCAGTTTAAAACTCAAATCCTCTCACTTAAACAGCGTGGTTGAATTAAATGAGGTTAGTTAATAGTTATTATCATTTCCATTTACGTTACATGATTTCGTCGTTATAATACTATCTCTGGGACTAACTGTAAGTTCCAGCTATAATCCTCTTTATAACCCCAGATATTAATATCTGTATCTATGATAATCTGTGGACTTCAACATTGAATAATAATACGAGGGCAAGGTGAAAAAAAGTCCCTTAAGAATAGAACAGATGACGCCACAATCGGAAATCCCATGTGACATTTGTGATGTACCATCTTTAACTAGAACGCATTAAAGTTTTCAGACTGATATGTCATTCAGTTCTGTTTTGATACCCATCGAAAGCAAGCAACCTTGAAGATTTTTGTAAACATGGAAACAAGTGAATTTCTCGTCTTGATTAAACATTAGTTCTTGCGTGGAAAAAACATTACGCAAGCCAAAGCATCGTTTGTTAAACATTATGGGGACTCCCTACCATCGATTGCAATGGTACACAAGTGGTTTACTGATTTTCGTTGTGGTACTATGACCACAAAGGACGCCGAACGTTCTGGTCGTCCAGCTGAGGTTACAACGACAGATATCGTCGATAAAATCCAGGGTATGATATTGCACGAATTTGCTGAGGCTATGGGCATTTCAACCGAACGGGTACGGAACATTTTGCATAAATTTTTGAATATGAGAAAGCTATCTGTCAGATGGGTGACAACAAGCGCCACCATGTGACAACTTTCAAGGAGTGTTTGGCGATGTTCAAGCGCGATAAAAAGGATTTTTTGCGCCGTTTGGTAACCGTGGACGAACCATGACTCCATCACAACACACCAGTGACCAAAGTACAGTCGAAACGGTGGACTTATTGTCCAGGCGAATCGAACGTCTATATCTATTAGCTTGAAAAGGGCGAAACGATCACCTGCGTATATTACGCAGAGCTGTTGGATCGATACGACGCAGATTTGAAGCGAAAGAGGCTGCATTTGGTAAAGAAAAAAGTGCTCTTCCACCAGGACAACGCACCGGCGCACAGGTACACCATCGCAATGGCAAAATTGCATGAATTGCGCTCCGAATTGGTTCGTCATCCACCATATTCTCCAGATTTGGCCCCCTGCGATTTTTATCTATTTCCAAACTTGAAGACATGACTCGGCGGATAGAGATTTGCCTCCAACGATGAGCTCATCGCTTAAACAAATGGCCGATTTGAAGGATCGCCGAAATCGTATTATTTGGAAGAGGATTCACAAGGAGATTACGTTGAGAAATAAAATAAGTTTTGACCGAATAAATCATTTCTTTCTTTCTTTGCTTTCGAGATATTCACTCTCGGGTAAAAGATGAATTTGGTATGAATCGATATATTTTTCATTGTACACAATAGCTTTCTGTGTTAAAATTGTTCTATTGGATTGGAGAAATAAAAGATTTTGAGGAAAAACTATGTTTTTCAGAGCAAAATAATTCCGTGTATTTGCAACTATCAACTTGTTCTAACTTCTTCTTGCTCGATCGATAGGAATAAAAATGCCAAGGTGTTATTGAATTAACTTAAGTCATTCTAATGGTTTTTTGAACAGAACCGATACACAGTCATTAAGTCATATTTATACAAATTGAATACTTTTTACGTATTTCTTTATAATGTTAAAATAGTGTGTAAGTAGAAAGCCGATATAGTAAATCATGCATTTGATATAGCTAATACCATTGATATAAATAAATATCAAACACATCTGTTTAACTTCATGCTTACTTGACGCAAAGGAAGTTCAGATGTCTTTGCTTCTTTCTGGAGTAATGACGCCTTCAACTATAACATTACTTTGTAGTGGTTTACTGGTCTTCTATCAATATGTTAGAATTTCAATTTTTCATGTTTCGTTCGTTATTGCGACGTAGACAATATCAATTGAAATTAATGCGATATCGACGCTCAGTGCTAGTGCAATTAGCTTAAGGAATGCCCCCGCACTTTAGTTGATGCGAATAATCGTCTTCTGCTGATGGTCGTGAGACCGAAACGTACATAAAAGCGAAAAAATATAGTAAACATATGTGTTAATGTGACCAATTCCCGAAAATTTACATATAATAATGTTGAATAAAGCGGATTTTTCAATTCTGCACTAAAAAAGGTCGAGGGAATGTTATTAATCCGAAATGAAATACATAGGTTTTGAAGCTTAGGATTCAATGAAGCTTGCTGGAAGTTTTCAAAGTTTGAACATTTAATGGGGTTAAGTTACATCCGCGGGAAGAGTCGTGACGGGCTGTTCCATTACCGCCGCATTCAAGACGGGGCTCTGCCAGCTCTCATCTTATTCGGCAGAGTAATTATTTAATTTGAAGAGTAATTATAAATTTGGATATTGAAGGACATATTTATAATCTGTAAATATCTTAATATTCATGTGTTTCTTAAACTTACTCGGAGCGGTATAGTAATTTGTAAAAATATCCAATGTTTTTATAATTATCTAAAAACATCATCTCAGATTTATAACTTTTCCCAACTTCGTTTTTGATGATTTAAAAGCACCTTATAGTTTGCTATGTTCTAACATAATATTCACATAAACCAGCACGTTCACCCAACAAGTCGATAAGAAATCCATTAGGACATAATAATAATAACACGCTGCGCTATAACAACTGTATATTGTTAAAAGTACAAGCATTTTTGTCGTATTTACGTATTACGTAAGACTGTATGATCAATATCGACCTATCACTTTATATTATTATTAAGTGACGTGAAACTAGGTTCTAATATATTTTTCCGCTTTCAATTCGTTTTTTATATTAAAATTGATGGTTAATAAAGAATATTTTCATGCTTAAACTGTGATTAATTGATCACATAACTGTCACTCGTAGGAACCGAAAATTTATTGGTAATGATTAGCAACAGATAAAGATACTCTGTTATTGAAAGTTTATTCGAATTGACAATACATGTGTTTTACAAAGGTCAATACTATTACCTTTTTTATAATACTAACTGAAATTCCCGGGATTGACCGGGAAGGGAAATGCGTAGTTATTTCGAAATCTCTTGTAGAAAGTGACTTTCCTCTTGCCTTGAAGGTCAAGTGTACATCAAGATCGGTACTCATCTGCTTTAAGGGCTGACAAATTAGTTTTTTTTCGAAATGTAATATAGACATTGACTTTACTCTAATTTTGAGTGTTAAGTGTGCAGAATTAAATCGAAATTATTACCTGTCCTCATTAAAGGGTGGTAAAGAGGGTTGAGGACTTTTTCGAAATCTTGTGTATATCTTGCTTTGACTATTGACTGTGCAAAATTTCATCAAGATCGCTTCCTGTCTGTTTTAAGGAGTTGGAAAGTTGGTGTAGGTACTATGCATTTTAGGTAATAGGAATATGAAACTTGGCTAGATGCCGATGACGTCATTGAATCTTAAAATGGGCATTTCGGACACTTCTGCAAGTTAAATATATATAAGTGTCATATATTTATAACCAGTAAAACACCGTGGCTTAATAAAATACTATAATAATTTCATTTGAAAAACTGAAAATGGATGTCAAAAATACCACTTGAAATGAGGCTACCGTACCTAAAAACAATACAGTTTCTATTTTCACCACTTTAAAGCACTCTGGAAATTTTCAAATTCATACTGTAATAACGAGCCCTTCTCTGATTTACTTTGCTTACTAAAGTTTATCAATTTACTTATTTTATCAAATTCATTCATATATATCATTTGGCCTGATTAATTAATATCAATATAACTTGCAGTACGTGTACCGATAACCAGGAAGTGACCCGATATCACGGGTTTCTCATAAGCATAAGCTAGGCAAATCAGGCAACAATTCGGTCAATAGATATATGTAATACTCAGTCTTCTATGGTTGAGACAATAACACTTTAATTAAGCACTGTGTGATCGAGGGTACTTGATAAATTACGCTAAGTAGAAAAACTCTCAATCAAAACAAATATAAAATAAATAATAATAATAAAGAAATAAAACAATTATAAAAATGAATTAAAAGCTAAAAGATTAAATATTACTAAAGTATTAATTAAGAAATTATTTTGAATTTGGAAAACAATTAAGTAATCCTTTATTTTAAATTAACCTCACTAAAACCTAGATACGATTGGAAAACTAACTCAGTCCGGATATACCAGAGTAAAGAGTTAAATAAAACTATTATGATTTAGCTCATCAAGGAATTCTAAATTTTATGTATTCAGCAATATGACTTGATGCTAACTGAACTCAGCGAAAATTCTACCATAAACCCCACAACACAAGCTTAACTAGAAAACTTTCAAAGTCTTCTAAAATATGACTTAAGTGATTTGTGAAATATTTATAGCAAGATTTAACTCGAGAAGTTAGAATATGACTGACTTTAGTGTGGTGACTGATTTTTTATAATCTTGTATAACTACTCCTCATTTATCAATATGTTTGGGGACTGTAACTTTTACCCAATAAAAGAGAGCTAGTGAGCTGCATACAAAAGAACTATCCTAGTTTTGTTGACAGGGACCTTAATTTTATAGCCTTATTTAGACTTCCTTGAATTTAGGTATGAATGAAAAGTATATCAAGATAATATTCAAATTACATGTTAAATAAGAAACGACATCTTGCACGTCTTATGTTATAGTTACGTGAATATATTGTAGCTTCAAAGGAAAAGGCAGGATAAAAAACCTTTGCTTAAACTATAGCAAGCGAACAACCTGCCGTTACAAATTAGATCCTGAACTACCAATATACTGTAAAGCACTGTTTTCTTTAGAACCATTTTTGTTGAATAAATACGTAGCTTATGATTTCCTATTGAAACTATGAGGAACCTCTTCGACTTTGTCGATATTTTACAAATTATAATAACCCTTCCTTGACAAGGATTCAGAAACTACACATCTTGTTTCCGTTCCACAGATTCAAAGAACGAACTGTATCAATTTATGATGGGTCCGTAATGGAAGGTAACAAAGAATATAGAATATACTATTTCTATTTACGTTCATGGGTGTTCTTAGAACCAGCTTGAATTTTAGCAACATGTTTGATATCTAACTAAATTAATTCTAACTGATAATTAATAAGACAGCTTTGCTACAATACGACCAATAGGAATGGCGCAATCGTCTCCACAGTTTTTAAGCACTCACCTACGCACGCACAGACTTCATGTCAAAAATAGTTTAGATCGATTCAGGATTGCTCAAATGAATATATCTGCCAAAATCCGGAAAAATCTTTCACAATACTTCCCTTACGCTATAGTGAGGGAATTAAAATGAATTGCAACTACAAAATTCTGTAACCAGGAATATGAGGAAAGCCAATTCAATTCCAACTAACTAGAGCATTCTTTACATAGAGTAACTATAAAGAAATAATGTATTTTTCTGAGTTTCGTGACGCATTCTATTGCTCGCAATATTGGTTATGAATTCCAGTAAGTGGAAGTTTTCAAATTAATTTATGTCATTTTTTCCAGGGGAAGTAATGCGGTGGACAGAAGATGGGAGCGCGGGGGGCAGCTAGCAGCGCGAGAGCCCCCCGGCCTGAGAATGATGTGCGCTAGAGAATGAAGAAGCAAAACGTTCGCACGATATCTCTTATCGTCTGCACCTTCACTTATTTATTGGTAGGAGCAGCTGTCTTCGACGCTCTAGAATCGAAAACCGAGAATCAACGCAAAGTCGTTCTACAAGGTGAATATTTCAATTTTTAAACTAAGTGAACCGATTCAGAAACTTTACAATCTTGTTCCTTAATTTTCGGAAATGGTTTTATAGAGCTTTCGACAACAACCCTAAAATAAATATCCACTGCAAGTATATTCGAAAGTTATTAAGACGGAGTGAGCGTCAGCGAACAGTCATCTCTTGTATCGGGTTATTTGGCACAAAGTATGTCCTCGTTTAGCGGCCAAACGATAAATGCAATCGACTTGAAATTTTGGCACAAACTGGACATGATGCTCGAAATTTACTGGCATAGAAATTCAATGTCGTACCTTGAGCCATTTTCGAGTCATAGAGCAGAGCGGTCCGTCAAAATACTCGACGCCTATTCATCCTAACGATTGGCCGAAATTTCTGTCTCACGCTAGCTATATAGGAGTAATAAATACAAGTGTATTGTACATCTCAAAGTACAACCTAAAATCGAACAGCTTCGAAATACTTAACGATATTTGCTGTTTCAAGCGTCGTTTGGTGCGTAAACCATTTGATCGATTATAGAGAGACATGTAACAACACGTTCGCTGTCGGCATTAGTCCAGTCCCTGAGCTGGGAGACTAACTAAATTTTGTACAGACGGTGAATTCAAAAAAAAATTTTCCTTAAGATCATTCGTAACTCTCTACCAACCTGCCAAACCACCCCGATCACCCCTATACTATAAAATACCCCAAATTCTCACCTTCATTTTTAGACTAATATTTTATTTGAAAAAATGACAATTAAACCCCGAAAATGAGGTCTAGTAATCATTAATCCGGTCGGAAAACTCATACCACGGCCGGGAAAACGGAAAAATTTGGTCATTTTTGCGGAAATTGACTCATTTTTCAGGCGATTCACGTTTTCTACGTCATCAAGGTTACGAGTCACAAATAACGATTACGAATAACGGAAAACCATGAAAATTCCCGGAAAACTATGGAAAACCTGCAAAGAGAATTTTTCAATTTTGTTCATCATACATACATCATGATTGGTGAGTCTGCTGGGAACCTTCTTTTGAAAGTGCCTTGTCCAATAACACAATTAGTCGGAGAATACAACATATGGCGGAGGATGTTAACTGAAAAAATTGAAGGTTTCGAATTTGGATTGCAGCTGATGAAGCTACGGATAATAATACGGATGCTCATTTGATATAATATGTACGGTTTATAGATAGTTATAATATCAAAGAAGATCTTCTGTTGTGTAAAAATATCACTGCAGAAGCGAAGCCTCAGGACCTATTCAAGATTCTTGATACGTGATACGTTCACATCTGAACATAATTTGAAATGGCCTAAATAAGTTGTTTTCTGTACTGATGGAGCTAACTCCATGTCTGGCTGCTATGGAGTATTACAGGCGTCATCAAATGCACTGTGGACCCATTGCATTATTTATAGAGAAGCGCTTACGTCAAAGCAATGTCCTGCATTGAATGAGGTGTTAGAATGTGTGATGAGGGGAATATGGTAAATTTTTATAAAATCTCGTTCGCTGGACGCAGTTTTCTTTCGTGGTGATGTATTATCACGTACTTTTGAATCGTGGCCAAAAAAAATTATTTTCGATAAAGAAGAGAGATACAAAGATGCAGAATATTGTGCTGATGCCGATTTTTCAATAAAACTAACATATTTATGCGAAATTTTTGAAAAGCTTAATTTCCTTACTTGCTCTCTACAAGAAAAAAGCATGCATCTTTTTTATAAAAAAACTCGAACTATGGAGAAGAATGATAAATGACGATGCAGGCAAATATTGTTTTTCAGCCTGGAATTGAATTTTGGATATCAATAAAAGATGAATATCCCCTTCTAAGTAATAAAGCTCAGCGAATTTTAATTTCATTTTCGACGTCGTATTTGTGCGAAGCTGGGCTTTCGGCGGTCGCTGCAATAAAAAGCAAGTATAGAGCAAAAATTATTGTAGGAAAGAAAATGAGGGCCGTGTCCAGTTTAAATCCATGATTTTAGAAAATGTGCAGGGATTTGCAGGCTCATCCATCACATTAATTATCAATTATTAATGCTAATAAAGTAAAAACAAATAATGAAGATACACGAGTCTTATTTATTTTTATTTCTTATTTACGAATAGTCATACTTATACTCAGGGTAGGGCGCCATTGATAAAAAGGTGCGACTAGGAAAAGTTTGGGAACCACTGATTTATAAGAAGTATTTTAAACGGAATATATTTTAAACGAAACATGTTGCAATATTTCAGCTTTAAATAAACAGTCACAATCTTTTATAAATGAAGAAAATTTTGAATTTTTTTGAAACGCCTCCATTTTATCTTTAATTAAATGTTGATTTCAGCAATTTTTGATATAAAATTCATAATGAGCGCCCAAAAAAAAACCATACGAAGACACATCGCAAGGTCATTTCAATGGCGTTATGATGTTTTCCATTGTAATTTTTCCCAGCTCACACTGGACTACATCTGCTGGTGTGGTATCCGACAAAGGGCTAGCGCGTTTCGTCGACGGCGCTTTTCACTAATTTAATTAAGACGGGCTTATGCGAAGGCGGAGGGAACAATAAAATGAACAAATAACATAAATTTAAGAGTTTGATTTTCACTTATTTAATCAACACTTTTCGACTCACTCACTCCGTCTTAACCCTTTGGGCATATGTGCAGCGTACTGACCGACCTCCTAGATAATTAGAAACTATAATTGTTCATTCTCGAGTGTTAATCATTACCCAATTTGATAAACTGCGTGCAATACTGAATCATAAATTTGAAAAAGAGAATCCTACTACCTACACTACTTACTTTTATTATATATATCTTTTCTGCAAATCCTGCATTGAAGTATCCCATCCAATCCCAGTGGGATTATGTATTGGCCAAAATCCAAACGAACTAGCAGCAAAAAAAAACTACCGATGTTTATGAGTTCATAAGCTACCTCATATGATATCGATATCAAAAAATCTGATGTTTAGTTTCGCACAAACTAGGTCCCAACGCACACACCATATTCCGTGAATACGGGATGTTATCCTGCATACACATGAATTATATTTAGAAGAAAACTTCAGAATACGAGAAAATAGTAATTATATCAAATATATTGTGATGGGAATGATTAAGGTCCTGTTAAGCCATTTTATCGCGACTGAATAAAATTATCTGTTTCTCTCGAGTTTATTTACTCGGCACAAAATCTTCTGTTAAATGAACCCGTGAATTTAAACATATACCAGGATATCAACACAATTTACTGTTAAATTCAATCGATTTCTGTTCAATTGATACATTCTCAGCTTTTAGTTTGTTATTTGAAGATTTTAAAAAGTTGTAGATTTGTACGTAGCCTCATTTACATTTTCGAAATAGGTATGTGTGATTCAAAAATATCATAATCTGTGCTTACGTTTCAAGTATTGTTGAGGTACGTGCCTGACAATGACCAGCGGCCTGCGCATGTCATTCTTTGAAGGAATAAGCGCCTTCAATTTAGAGATTCATCATTCTCTACAACCAAAGCACATGCAAGAGACATACCACCAATAGGCATTCGGCAATAGAAATGAATGAAATGGCTAGAGCAATCATTTACAATGTTTTATGAACCATAAACGGAAAACTTTTCAAATTCTATTTTTCATTATTGTATAATTGGAACATCTGTCCTTGACAAATGATGGCTAATCAAGAAGATTTAAATACAGCTCAGTTTGGGCGTAACGAACCTGCCAATTGTAGGTTGGTGATTTTATTAAAATGCCAACTCGTATGAGGGCAATTCCATTTTCAAGGAGCCCAGTTCAGGGGGGGGGGTGTCAGTTCTTGGCCCGGCTTCTGGTTTTTTCGATTCTACTACTAGAAAAATGGCTTCCTGCCAAATTTCAGCTGAAATGGTAAGAACAACAAAAAATGGCGCCTATTTTTCGTTTTTCTGTCATTTTTTGATATTAATTTATCAAACATCGTTTTGAGAGCCGTTCGCGTCAGTTTGAGTCCAGAAAATTTTTTGAAAATTCATAGGAAATCGGAAATTTCCCGTAGAATTCGAATTTTTTTTAGTTTGGGCCCAGCGGCCATATTTTTTTTTGTAAAATCAAAAAAAACGATTTTTCGTCTTTTTTTTTTCGAAGCCGCACTTTTCAAAACGTTCTCGTTATAAAATATCAAGGAAAATTCAATCAGTACCATTTTTTCTTCAAATGCTCTTTGTATATTGGCTGTTTTTTTTCTAAAAACCTCTCAAAAACTCAAAAAATTATATAGGCCAGTCACCAGAGGAAAAATTAAAGAAAAACAATTGAAGGTATGGATTTGCAGTGTTTTTATAGGTATTTCGGTGTGCTGAAGACGGGAAAAATAATCAAAAAATTCCTACAAGTTAGCTCCAAAAGTTACGGGCATGTTTAGGCGCGAAAAAAGACGTGTTTCTTGCGTTTTAAAATAAAACGGTGGCCCAAATGGAATAACGTGTCAGGAGACAAATCGTAGAAAAGTAGAAACGCATCGTTTGAAATGAAGCAAAATATATTTTGAGGTTATGGTCTTGAGATATCAGCGCATATCGTTTAAAAAATGAAGGTGTAAATTTGGTATGTTTTTAAACATAATTTGGTGTGCTGAAAACGAGAAAAATAATCAAAAAATTCCTACGAGTTAGCTTCAAAAGTTACGGCCATTATTTGGCGCGAAAAAATAAGATTTTCATATTTTTTGCGTTTAAAAGGAAAACGGTGGCTCAAATGGAAAAACATGTCGAGAGACAAATTGTACAAAAAGTTAAAGCGCATCGTTTGAGCAGAAATATAAGTCATTTCGATGTCACAGTCTTGAGATATGAGCAAAATAGTGTTTTTTGAGGGGAATACAAATGTTTTTTTTTTCTCATTCGAATATTGACCAAAAAAATATTCTATTCAAATTGAAATATATTGTCTTATAAACTTTCTACGGTGTTTTGTTTTTTTTTATCTTTCATTTTGGCTCCACAATCGGCCATTTCCAAAAATCCATAAAACTGAGCAGTCGAAAAATGGACTTATCGACAAGAAAAAGAAATTCTCTTGTAGATCTCAACAAATGTGATACAAAACATCCTTCAATACTGTTTTTGGGGCTTAAAAAAAATGTAGGACAACTTTGGAAATTAAGGACCTCGGAAAATGTGCAAATTTTTCAGGTTAGAAATTTTTTAGGATGATCAAATCTCAGGTTCTGTTATAGTATTTCACGACGCGTATTTAATGCTAAAGAAAACTTTTCTAGGTTTAGTAGAAGTTGAGATATTGATATAAATGTGTTTGGACCTCCACAGAACCCAATTTCGGGCCCCAAAAAAAGTATTGAAGGATGTTTTGTATCACATTTGTTGAGATCTACGAGAGCATTTTTTTTCTTGTCGATAAGTCCATTTTTCGACTGCTCAGTTTTAGGGATTTTTGGAAATGGTCGATTGTGGAGACAAAATGAAAGATAAAAAAAAAAAACACCGTCGAAAGTTAATAAAAAAATATATTTCAATTTGAATATTCGAATGAGAAAAAAAAACATTTGTATTCCCCTGAAAAAAACAATATTTTGCTCATATCTCAAGACTGTAACATCGAAATGACTTATATTTCAGCTCAAACGATGCGTTTTCACCTTTTGTACAATTTGTCTCTCGACACGTTTTTCCATTTGGGCCACCGTTTTCTTTTAAAACGCAAAAAATATGAAAATCGTATTTTTTCGCGCCAAAAAATGGCCGTTACTTTTGAAGCTAACTCGTAGGAATTTTTTGATTATTTTTCCCGTTTTCAGCATACCAAATTATGTTTAAAACTTATCAAATCTACACCTTCATTTTTTAAGCGATATGCGCTGATATCTCAAGACCATAACCTCAAAATATATTTTACTTCATTTCAAACGATGCGTTTCTACTTTTTCTACGATTTGTCCCCTGACATGTTATTCCTTTTGGGCCACCGTTTTATTTTAAAACGCAAAAAACATGAAAATCGTCTTTTTTCGCGCCAAAAATGCTTGTAACTTTTGAAGCTAACTTGTAGGATATATATAAAAACACTGCAAATTCACACCTTCAATTGTTTTTCCTTAATTTTTCCTCAGGTGACTGGCCTATATCATTTTTTGGGTTTTTGAAGGGTTTTTAGAAAAAAAACAGCCAATATACAAAGAGCATTTGAAGAAAAAATGGTACTGATTGAATTTTCCTTGATATTTTTTAACGAGAACGTTTTGAAAAGTGCGGCTTTGAAAAAAAAAAAAGACGAAAAATCGGTTTTTTTGATTTTACAAAAAAATATGGCCGCTGGGCTCAAACTAATAAAAAATTCGAATTCTACGGGAAATTTCCGATTTCCTATGGGTTTTCAAAAAAATTTCTAGACTCAAACTGGCGCGAACGGTTCTCAAAATGATGTTTCAAAAATTAATATCAAAAAATGACAGAAAAACGAAAAATAGGCCCCGTTTCTTCTTGTTCTTACCATTTCAGCTGAAATTTGGCAGGAAGCCATCATTTTAGTAGTAGAATCGAAAAAACCAGAAGCCGGGCCATGAGCTGACACACCCCCCCCCTGAACTGGGCTCCTTGAAAATGGAATTGCCCATGAAGAATTTGTCCATTTCATAACTTTTTTTAGTACATATTATACCTAGATACATACAGTAAAAAATTCTTTCTATATCATTGAAGGATTACAAGAACAAAAAACTTTAAAATAAGATTTGTATTTCTATTGTTACACCATGGTTTTGATAAATCATTATCATCATGTGAGTGAATTAAAAATAGACATATACAAAAGGAGCGCGGTATGTGAAAATGAAAAAAATTGATTTAAAACTATAAATGTTTTTAATCCAAATTTTCACTCTGCCGTTTTTCAATGGGAACCAGCTCTAAAGAAAGGTCAATATCATATACCTACCTTATCCTTCGAAGAAAATAGTGACATCAAAAAATTTAAACGTTCATCTCCCATTGTTGTGTAAATGATGATAAACTAATTTCAATTTACTAAATGAACGTTTGCAAGAAGCTGACATAATAGGAGAAGTCGAAACGAACTAAACAAGTTTAAACGCCAAGGGCCAACATTTTACAGCGATCATCCCAACTTTTTGAAATTTTCGATTTTTGAGAAATTTCATAGGGATAAGTATGGAATAATCGCAAATTCCGGTCGCAAATTTCGTGATGAAACTTTGTTTCAATATGTTTTCAATGATGAGGAATTCGAATCTGGCATCATTTTTGACCTTGAATCCTGAATAACTACGGTACTGAGTGTCAAGGCCCTGAATTCTGCTCACCCCATAGACAAAGACCCTAATAAAATCATGTTGTAAAGGGACAACTATATACTTATATTTTGTATCGGCGTCCTTCTGAAATCATACTGAACAAATTTCAAGCAATATCACAACTTTTTGAAATTTTTGATTTTTGCGAAATTTCGTAAGGATGAGTATGGAAAAATCGCAAATTTCCGTCGACCTCATTGCTTCTGATGAAACTTTGTTTCAATACGTTTTCGATGATGAAGAATTCGAATCTGACATTAGTTTTTATCTTAACTCCCTGATTAACCACCGTAGAGACTGTCAAGGGCTTGAATTCTGCTCATCCCCATAAACAAAGACCCTAATAAAATCGTGTTGTATATGGATATATACTTAAAGTTTTTCTCTTAGGGAAATTGGCAACCGCGTGAACCGTGAAGTGAGTATTAAAATGTTGGGTCAGGTTTGTCTGAAAAATGTTGTCATTGGCGTCGCCGCGGATCTGGACGTCGTAGGGTGACTATAGATCGTGAAGAACATCATCTGAGATGGTTAGCGGTAAAAGAAAGATTCTCCCCAACACAAGTTGGGGAAATTTATTGGAGAGATTACTTTAGAACGAATAGTGTCTATGATGTCGTCTGCGTAAGCTTGGGCGTAAAACCCAGCCTCATTCAGCTCGACCAACAAACTGTCCACCACCAGGCACCACAGGAGCGGAGACAGTACTCCTCCCTGAGGGCACCCACGTCTATGATGTCCGTATGATATCGACTAATAAGATCCTATGAACTTTTTTACCGACAGTTCCTATGCGTACCCTTTACTCCAATTAATCGTGACCGCAGGCGACAATGGTTAATGAACGAATACAGTGGGTACAAGAATGGCATCATGTGGTCTTTTCGTAATTAGTCCCTATTCTGTTTGTGGATCTATGATGGACGAAGAAGTTTTCTTGGGAAAAGGTGGAATTTATACCTAGCTACGAAACGCTACTTTGAAAATTCGTACAATATTTTTAGCAAACAAATATTTCGCTTCTTCTTTGAAGAGTTCAGGCTGTGATTGTACATTGGATTCGATTGATTAAACAATGTATAATATTTATGTACATTGGAATTCCAAAATTTTTCTGAATGGCTTGAGAGTTCGCGTGGACTATTTTCAATGTATTTAGTGGAAATTTCGAACACAATCTTCAATTCTTTACAATGAAATGTGAGGAAATCAAATTCTTCAGAAAATGCATGAACTTTTTATGAAACCATCGAACTCTTCGTCATTATCCATTTGTTGAAATGATGCTTGATGTACTTATTTTATTTCTTGCAATTCATGAAATGTTGCCATTGCGACTGCGGACCTATGCTCCGATGCGTTGTCCTTGTCAAAGAACACTTTTTCTTTTCCAAATGAGACCGTTTTCGCTTCAAATCGGCGTCTAATCGATCCAACAGCTCTGCATAATATACGCCGGTGATCGTTTTGCCCTTTTCAAGGTAATCGATATGGACTATACCGTGTGCATCCCAAAAATCTGTCGCCATGACTTTGTTGACCGATAAACAAACTTTGGCCTTTTTCGGCTTCGATTCGTCAGGATAAGTTCATTGTTTCGACTCATATTCAAAAATGTATGCAAAATGTTCCATACCCGTTCGATTGAGATGCCCATAGCCTCAGCGATCTCGTGCCGATCGCCCAATATTATCCATGGATTTCATTGACGATTTCTGGCGTTGTGTAAACCACTTGTGAATCGTTCCAATCGATGGTGAAGAGTCCCCATAATGTTCAACAAGCTCTGCTTTGGTTTGCGTAATGTTGTTTCCACGAAAAAATAGTATATTGTACAACAAGTGGGAAATATGTCGTTTTCTCACGAATTGTACATTGTACTTTTTCTACGGATGCGTTGTTTTCAAGTATTGAAAATTAAAATACATATACAATAATACTTGTATGTCATTAACTCATTTTTATATTTTATTTAAAATAGTAATTAACAGTTATATTTGAACTATTTTGTAAAGTAATTCCTGGTAGGTTGTTTTGTTTCAACATGTTTTCGGTAATTGAAATATTAGCTGCGGTCGAAGTTGAAGTTGATGGGGAAACGTACTGAGCTTCCACAGCATTATTGTGTTCAGGTTCTAATGGCACTGGAGGCTGAATGGATTCTACTATACTTTTTGAAATTTTCATTTTGTTAGCTATGGAGTTGTCGATATAAGATTCAGCAACATTGCTGGATTTCCAACCCCCATGGCGTTTTAAAGTTAAAAGATCTGCCCCTGCATTAACTAAAATAGTCGCAGATGACCTTCGAAAACAGTGGCCAGTATATAATTCATGGTTCGGTAATTGCAAAAATTTCGCTATTTCTTTCGCCATGGTGCCAAATTTATTTATCCCCACAGGCTGTTTCGTACATTTGCTATTTTTGTAATTTAAAAAAAAACGTGTTTCATTTGTGCATGGTCGAAGCTTTACATATTTTTTGTAAATTTGGTAGAATTCTCCTGTGACTGAAATTTCTAGGAACCCTGGTTTTAGTATCGGGTAATTTTATTAAAAGGGCCGAATTAAGACTTTCCATGTCATCAATTTTTAATTTTCGAAGTTCATCACAACGGCATGCCCCTGTAAGGCCAATAGCTAAAGCAGCCTGAAATCATAAAAACCAAACATTCATTTTCCGAAAACAATTTAAAAATTTTCAATTCATACCTTTATCAGCAAATACTTTTCATCAGGTGCATCTTTTAAAAATTGTTGAATTTCTTCAGAAGTTAATGTTTTTGACTGTTTTGGAACATATTTTTCAGATTTGCGTTTTAAAAATGAACGTAGTTTTACGTATTTTGATATATCAACACAGTTTTTAATCATTAAGGTACTCCTTAGCATCGAGTACTGAGACCATAATGTTGATGATTTCAATCTTCTTGACACCTCTTCAAAATAAACTAACAAGGTATTTTCGGAACAAGAATTTATCTTGGCTTTCATTTTCCAGTCCATAAAGTTTCTGTAAGCGATTTCATATTTTTCTCTTGATGTGCTTGGTAGCAAATTATTGCAAACATCTATTGCTTTCTGAATAATTTCTGGAGGTGTATTTTCCGACTCTAAATCTTCGTATTCCATTGTATTCAATATTTAATGAATCTGAACTGTTTATATTATAACAAATAACAATAAAACTATTTTTGTTGGGTAAGTTGACAGCAATAATTATGCAGTGCTTCGGTTTTGTTGTTATAGAAACGCCAACAATGGGCTACTTGGATATTGCACGCGAATCGTCGGCGTAGCGTTGTCAACGTGGAGAACGTGTCATATCAATCTGACATGTAACAATTCATGACTGACTTGGGTTATCGTGATAACAGTGAGAAATTATTTCTCACTGTGAGAAATTATATCTCACTGTATTGGCGGATATTTCTCACTGCGTGAGAAATCTTTCGTTTTGAACGTATGAAAGCGATGAGAGAAGTGGCACATTGTATAGCATCCGTAGAAAAATAAAGTTTAATCACAAAATTCACTTTTTTCCATGGTTACAAAAATCTTCAAGGTTGCTTGCTTTCGATGGGTGTCAAAACAGAACTGAATGACATATCAGTCTGAAATTTTTTATGCTTTCTAGTTAAGGATGGTACATCACAAATGTCACATGGGATTCTCACTTGTGGCGCCATCTGTTTTATTTTTCAGGGACTTTTCACCTTCCCCTCGTACTTTGAATCAATCATCACTAATGCATCCATTCTATATCTTCCAATTTCTCTGTCAGATTTTTAGCTTTGAACATTACATTTTTGCAAACATAAAGAGCTAATGAAATCGAAATCAAAATTTTTTCAGCGGACCAGAAGCTGATAGGTTCGAGTATCAGTATGAACATTTTCTGAATCTTTCTTGTTTATTCTAAAGCCTAGATTAATGCGTTCTAAAGCAATCCACACAGATTTGGCTGGTTCAACCCTAATTATAGTCTAGAACACCATAAGATCTTCCAACTATTGTCAATTAAAATAATGAGATATGAGGTGGGAAATCGAATGCATGCTTCATATAGTATGAATTTTTCTGAAAATGCTCAGTGTTCATTTAATTTTGTGCCATTATGCTGGTCACAGTTATACTAAACCATTTGCTGAAAGTGACAATTATTATAAAGTAAGTTTATTTTACAGAAATTCAAGCAATTGTCAGAAGGAAATATAATATCACTTCCGAAGATTTTAGAATAATGGAAACGGTCGTATTGAAATCTGAACCCCACAGAGCGGGCCAACAATGGAAGTTCACTGGTGCATTTTACTACGCCACGACTGTCCTGACAACAATAGGTTACGGACATTCGACCCCCGCAACAATAAGTGGAAAACTGTTCACGATGTTCTACGCTATGGTAGGAATCCCTCTAGGACTAGTCATGTTTCAGAGTATAGGAGAAAGGGTCAACAAGCTCAGCAGGTCAGTCTAAGTTGATATCTCTTGGGACTTTATTGATAAAGCTTTAGCTAAACAGTTGTTTAGCTCTTATTCGTACACTTATCTTTTGACTCTCTTAACACTTTGATGCGATACTTCCGGAAGTTTCAAACTCATCACTTTCTTTTGTTGAAATGTGAAATAATAGAAATAAATAGAATATAATAGAATCTAAGGAAGAGACAAAAAATTCCATCAGAATGTGAGAATATGAATGCTGATAACGTTTAGAACAAATCGGACATTTCAAACAATGTAAAAACGAGAGTGAAAAATCTGTTAGATATTTATCAAAAGATTTAAAAAATACGATTTTCCGAACGAGGAATCAGTAATGAATTACTGAATAAGAAACGTAGAATTATTTTCTTCTAGAATCTAGAACGTACAAATAGCGAGATCCTCCTCACCTACTAAGTGAAATATTGTCCTTAGCTAATTCTCACACTCTCACACCAACCAGCATACATCACTTCCTGTCACGTGTTCCGGAGAGTACATGAATGATGAATAGCATATACTTGATCAAGCAAATGCTGAGGCAGATAACACCCTCTCAGTAGGTACCGCCTCCTTCAGAACCCATTCCATCAAATCGCTTACCTGTGTTTGAAGGATGCCTGGAAAACTCAATCAGTCCACTTACCTAAATAAGAGAGAAAGGAAAACGTAGCATTTTCATTCACAATACACAGTTCACCCTAGAAGGCGTTACTTAGAACATCTGAGTAACTTACTAAAATGAGTAAAATTTCCGAATATTTGTTAAAAAAAAATGTCACTAACCATTTTTTATGAAAGCAGTTCTGGTGATAAGTACGAGTGCTTTCATTTAAAAAATTGGTTGTAAAAAACAATTTTCAGGAAATTTTGTTGCACGAGTGATATTTCGATAGACTATTTCACTCACTTGCGAAATGAACCAATCAGAAGCTCTAGTCTAGTTCGGATTACCGATAATACCAAACTTGACTCTTGACTCTGATTGGCCTATCAAGTTCGGTGTTTTCAGATTTGTTTACAGTGCATGTGACAGTTAAACGTCAAATATAAGTGATTACGCTGTGCACGCATTCAAAAATGAGTAGATTTGGGATGAATTCTATCGAATCAATCAACGAAAAAATCGATGAAAATGTACCGAAAAATACGAGGAAATCGAAGGAGTACATTTGAAAGCAATTTACTACATTTTGCGATGAACGAAAATATCTATTAGATGAAGCAACGCCTGTCGAGAGACTAGCTATTATTTTGAAGGACTGGGGCTTCAACATGAGAAAAATCGATGGTTCTGATTACAAGGAATGTGTTATGAAGACGATCTGGAATACGAGTGCTAGATTATTGCAAGAAAAATTGTATAATGAATATGGACGAAGTTTCGACCCATTCAAAGATATTATTTTTCAATCGGCCAGAAATGCGCGAGATACAAAACGCAAGTTGCTTCAAGGTAACGTACAGAAACGAAAGATCAGTTCGGCACCGTTGACCCATGAAGCAATATGTACACAATGGGATGGAGATACATCCACATGACTCCAAAAGAAATTTTTCCATATCGCGGTAGAACTTGCTTGGAGAGGAGGTGAAGCTGCATATTGTTTGTTGGATTATTTTAAAGAAGAATTAGATAATAAGTGGGCGCCTACCGGCAGAATCGAATATAACACAGTTTTTTCAAAAACTTGCCAAGGAGGTGGTCAGCGATGTGCGAACAGCAAATGGTTGATTGAAAATCTGCAAAATGCAACAATGTGCCCCGTGAGACTTTATAAAAAGATGATTTCAAAACGAGGTAATAATGTAAAATCTAATAGGTTGTTTCTTACTGTGAATGGACATTGGAAGCCTGGTGATGATTGCACTCCTTGGTACAAAAATATGCCTCTAGGGATCAATACGATCAGTAAATGGACCCAAACATCAGCTCAGAATATAGGGCTTGATGTGAAAAAGCAAAAAATTACCAACCATTCAAATCGAGCAACTGCAATCAGTGAACTTTTATGTAGAGGAGTAGGAGAACAGGAAACCATAAAAATTACCGGACAATCGAGCTCTAACTCGCTGAAACCCTACATCCAACTTAGTAAACAACATCACGTAAAACTTATTGCAAATGTCAGAAATAATAGCAATCAAGATGTAACAACTATTGCAAGCGGGTGTTCAAATAATCAAGCTCAAAACATTGTATATAATAACTGTACCATTTATAATTATAATTGAAAAATATTTCAGTATGTTATGTTATTGTTGGTTAAATTGAATAAGTATTTCTTTCGATGTCAATGTTTTCTGTTCATTAAAATTTATTAATTTCTCAGGTCAACTTTTTGCCAATTTCCTCTAATCCTGCCGAATTTCAGATTTTTTATCTTTCACTTTGTTTGTGAAATAGTCTATGAAATTGTTACGTTCTGTTATATCATGGTGAGTTGTGAAATACCAGCTGCGATTTGATTAAATTCGAAATCCTGCATAGTACTTTTTTTGGCAGCTTTGTCAAAATGTATCCATTTGTTGTGGTAACATCCAGAAATAAACTATTATACCGTGATACCGAAATTTAAGACCTTTTATGTTTGCGGAATCACAAAAATCCATTTGAAATTTCTGCAAAAATTGTTATCACCAATACAAAAATCAGTTTCCAGTATGCCTACTGATATAAAATTAAGATGAATTAACTGAAACAATCCGTTTTTTCATTCTCGTACAAACATGCCAGGATCGCATTATAATGTACTGAAAATTGGTGACAGTTTATTCTCTCCCCTATATAACATCATTAAATTTTAGGTATGAAGCAGTTATAAAATTTATAATGATGGTTTCAATTAATTAAGAACAGTACAATGAGCAATTTTGTTTCAGCGTAATAATTAGATCTGTTAAATCTTCTTTGCATTGTCAACAAACTACAGCATCCGAATTAGATCTTATATGTGTGGTAACTACATTGAGTTCCCTCACCATCGCTGGAGGAGCTGCAGCATTCTCCAGATACGAAGGTTGGAGTTACTTCGACTCTGTTTATTACTGTTTCATAACACTAACTACAATAGGTTTTGGAGACATGGTGAGTGAATGTTGACTATTCTTTTGTACTGAAAACTCTTATTCATACTAAAGAAGCAAACCGTAACCTTAACTGACATAACACTATTGATAATAAATAATCACCCATATCCGCTAAAAATACAGTTAAAGTACTGAGGACCTTTCGGCTACCAAGTAGCCATCATCAGAGTAAACTAAATTATAAATCAAAATGTACCTGTTCACTATTTGGGGATAATAATGTAAACAATGGGTTACACTCAGCTGGAGAGGAATCGGAATTGAATAAGTTGTTCTTCGTTTATACATTTCAGTTCCTTCTAAATTACCTAGATATTTGCCTGTTGTAACGGTCAGCCGAACGTATTGTTTTATAAAAAATCTGAACAGAAATTACTCTAGATTTAATATTTCCAAATAAGTGAATAGGCTTGAAAGTCTATCTCACTGCTTGTAACAGTCGGCTGGGTATTATTTCAGGTAGCGTTAATACCTCATCGACGTGTTATATAAATTAAGATTTATTTGTTGGAACCTGCTCGGGTATCGAAGATCTTAGTTGATCCGTGTACCCTTAAGGTTCTTTTAAGCTGCCACCACTAGGTGTATATTTCAGCCCACCTAGAAGCTGTTTTTGACTACGATGCCTTGATCTCTTTCAAGGGACCGCCTCGTACTATGTCTTACAATTATATTTTTATATCTATTCAAGCGTAAATTCTGAAGGTCGTATTCGCTAAGATGTGATTAGGAATTACCAGTTAAACTCGTAAATCAAATTAAATAATACATATATATTGAATAAAAGTTAACAAAATTTAGTACATCAAAATCCAACAAAACGATCATAAGATTAAACCAAAATTTAGCAATGGGATTGATACATGAATTTAAAAGATGTCAAGTTCAGGTTGACCCTAAGTGGGAACCTGGGAAATTATCAATGTCGCTATCCCCTTCGCCAGCGAGCGAGGTCTTGTCCATGTTTTCTTAAGAGAGTTGCACTTACCCTGTTGGTCTAAATAACACAATTTCCTTTCGAACCCCTTGTAGAAATAACGCACAGAGGATTTAAACACTCGATTTCCACATCGGATTAAATTTGATATGATAGGAAATTGTCACAAAATGATTTTAAATAAGGGAACAAACACTTTACGCAAGACACGGAAGACGCCAACAAGTCCAGCGCTGCTTTAGCCCCCAGGGATGCATAACCCTTGTTGCAATGAACTAAAATTGATGAATTAATTTAATCTCTATAAATTTCTGAAATTTAGTTTCTCTAAATCTTGACAACATGATATTAATTGATTTGATTTAATGCAACAATGGAGCATCCCTGTGGACATAAAGCAAGCTGACTTACCGAACAAGTAGGTAGTTAAGAACTATCAGTAGGTGGTTGAGAACTGTCTTTTTTCCTCAAAGTAATTAGTTTTTATGAAATCATTGAAGCGGAGGGGCCACCCCACGCGCATAGCTTAGAAAATATGTTCAATTTAGAATACCGGGATCAAACACGCTCATGAGTTATAACAACAGCCAATAGGAATCTCACTAGGCGAAATAATCGTACATGACCGCTTTTCTCAACTCCACGTGGACTTCTCCTGACTCAGGAAAAAGCAAGTACCATTGACCGCATACTTTGCTAGGTTTGTTAAGCATGGAGTCATTGCCACAGGAAAGGGGGCATCAGATTACAGTCGCCTATAGACATATCTAACATATCGTATGTTTATTTCTAGATATAATAATTCATGAAACTTTCAATTTGAATTAAATCAGGCCCCCAAAAAGTAATAATCTGTCGGATTATTACACTGTACTGTGTTTCTTGAGAAATGGTGTGACCTGTATTCAAAATATGTTTGCCTACCGCTGATTATTCACCATTATTTTTCTTTATATGGGCAAAATGTTTCTTATAACGAGTTAAAAATACCTTCTAGTTTGACCCACATAGTGTTTTGAACACCACTCACAATTGATTTTAAAATCCCAGATTTGTTGAAATCTGAAACTTTATTAAAGGTGTTGCCTAAACGGTGTTTTAGCTTGTTCTTACATCTATAAACTGGTTGTATTGCAAATTTAGAAAACAAACAATGGAATTTATTAATTACTGAAAAATGATAAGTAGAACTTTTGAATTTCATTGAAGTATTCGAAGGTAATGTCTCTAATTTGGTTAGTTACGTCACGTTAGTTACGTTCCAATTTCCTTTTTTGTTCAGAAATTAAATTATTGATCAAAGATTTGTGGTAATCATTGTCCAACGCAATTTGCTGAAGTTCCTCAACTTCGTTGTTATAATTTTGCTGGCTCAAAGGGATGTTAATCTAAGAACTAGACTATTAAACGGAGCTATTTTATATTATCTAAATGGTGTAGAATCTGCCGGGGTATATACCTATTTGATTGATTGGTTTTTCTGTATATGTCGAAATCCAAGTGATTATCATCTTTTATAATGTTAATATCAAGGAAAGGAAGCTGATTATCTGTTTCTATTTCGACAGTGCATCACAGTGAATCAAAATAGCTATTAAGCGTGTTCAAAAAGCCATGTAAATCAAAATTGTCAATTGTAATCGCGAAAATGTCATCAACATATCTATACCAAACCTTTGGGAACTGATTCAATTCACTTAGAAAAATATTGGCCAAAAAAGGAGAGAGTGGCATGCCCATTGGACATCCGCTCGTTTGTTCATAACAATTTGTGTTAAAAGTGAAATAATTTTGCTTCATACATGAAAATGTAAGGATCACGTATTCTGTGCAGTTTCTATCGCGGATATTTAATATTTGAAAGCCCTTTTCTTCAGAATATTTATCGACTCAGAGATTGGAGTATTTATAAATAGTGAAACAACATCAAATGAATCGAGAGTATCACCAGGTTCAAGTTTGAAATCGTAAAGTGGAGCAACTGTTCATAGCCCAAACGTTGGTGGAAACAGTGGAAAGACGCAAATATACAATTTATTTAGGTTATCAGTCGAAAAAGTCGAGGTTGAGTGAAACACGCGTAGTACAGTCTTATAAGCAGCAATAATAAATAATTATAATTATCAGGTGATACTTGAGCTACTACAATATAAAATTGCTTAGTTTTGAAATGACGAAATATCTTTTTAGACGAAAATTGGGGCAAACGATGAACTACAATAGATTCAGCGAAGGTTATGAGTACCTACACGCAAACATAATGAAGTTTCAAAATATACCTTTATCAATAAATTCCACCTTGATTTCAAAGAAAGTATGTATCGATGGAAATTTGAGATATTAGTGTGTAATTATTGGAAGAGTAAGCTAGAGCATATTACCTCATTCTCTTAAAACTGAACCGAACATTGACATATTGGAGTATAGCGCGATTGATTCTTCAAACTCATCTGTTTCCGAATGAAAATGTAATGGAATCTCAATGATCATTGCATGTAGCATCCCCATAGCAGTCTCGGAGCTGATTTACATATCGCGACACTACACGTAAAAGATTAACATTACATTATCTATCTTCTTTGAGAAATTGTTTAGAAATTAAACTTCTACAAGCGTTGTGTCGAATGAAGCTTCATGTGCACCAAAATTTGCACGTGACTGGTTGGGATTTTAGGGTAGTTAAAACTACACCATCCTTAGGAATTCTATGGGTGTTATCGAAAACGCCCGATATTAGTGTCAATTTAGTGAAACTTCTGATGCCGTTCAGCTCCAAGTTCATCCCTTGGGAGCTATGTGTAGGATGGGAAGGGAGTATATGTTAAAATAATCGAAAACGATTGAGATTAATTTCGATTTCATAGTTTCATCATGGTGCTCTGCTAAGAGTAAGTGCTTACATCCAAAGTGTTCCGGCATATATTGGTAGATCAACCTTGGAAAATGGAAATGGAATTCTGAGTATATTTTAAGTTTACATTGAATCGATAGTTCACATATCATAAAGCTACCAATATGCCGGAACATTTGCTGCGTTCTAAAAAAACATTTTTTTTTATGTTTGATATTTTACATTGAAAAAATTGTTTTTCCATATGCATCATTATAAATTCACACCTTCCATACACAAATGACTATTTGAATATATTTTATCCTTTCCATTCCAGGTAGCGCTTCAAAAAGACAACGCCCTTAGTAAAAAGCCAGAATATGTCATGTTTGCACTAATTTTCATTCTATTCGGATTAGCCATAGTTGCAGCATCTTTGAATCTCTTGGTACTACGTTTTGTCACCATGAATACGGAAGATGAGAGGAGAGATGAAGCTCAAGCAATACAAGTAAGTACTTAGTACATTTGTTGTGATATAGATTGTCGAATATAAGTCTGAATATTAAATCAAAATGAAAATGTCATATTCAGGATATTATAAACTCCATTCACTATACAAGTCTTTAATTCAGTACAAGTCAAAGAGAACATCGATTTTGTTCATATTTAGGAAGACAGTCATAATAGACTTCTCCATATAAACTAGGCAACAAAGACTTTAATAGTTCTTCATTGTGAAGTTTGCTTCTGCAAAAGATATTCGTGATATTTAATAATGTAGCAGCCAATGAAAATCTGTTCTGATGAGTTTCCTATATTTGATCATAAAAGATGAGATAGTATGTAGGTATTCAATAATAATGGAATGCTCACAACTGACATAATTCTCAGCAAAAACTAAGAGAAATGGACTGAAAATACTTGTGGCGAAATATCGTTAGTTTATAATAACTAACCATAACCGTTCATTGAAAAAGTTAAGCTTTCAATCAACGCCATAACCAAAGTGAAACAGAGTTGATATACAGCTTTGAAGAAACATATAGATGTACAAATTTTAGTAATATCCACCAAATATGTTATTCAGTTGGGCTCAAAACTATATATACCAACTTTTAAATGAAAATGTTCTATATTATCACATAAGAAAGATTTTATAGTTTGACGGTGGTCATTGAAAGTCATCTTTTGTTCAGGCACTGGCAGGGGCAGTTCGTTTAGAAGGTGATGTAATAACTGCCAATGGTTCTATTTTGAGTGGCCAATTGGGGCTGCATTGTACAGAAACCACATCCTTAGACATTGATGAAACGTCCGTATGTTCTTGTCACTGTGGATGTTTTACCTCAAATAACAAGCACAGGTAAGTTGATTGGCAAGGTTTCAAAGTTCATGGTATTAATACCGCAGTATAAAGTTTTTTTTGGGGAGGTGAAGAAAACCCTTTATGGGGAGGTTATGAGCCTTTGAGTATCATGGTCTACTGTAAGAGTCACCTTTCCATGCATACTCACAAAAACTTCACTCCCTTTGAAGGCTTGTCTGGCTATTGCCTCCGGTGACACTTAGGTCTACTGGCTCATTGTATGTGTGTCACTGTTTTTGTATCCGTATCGCAAAGTCTGCATATCAGGTTGCCATTGTACAATCCTATTTTGTTTAGGTGACCTTTTACTGGCGCATGGCCAGTCATGAGCCCTGTTACGACTTTTAATTTTCCCTATTTAGTTCTTTTGTAACACGGAGCTTTGATGTATTTCTTCCCATGTTCGTTTCCTGGGATTTTTTCCCAGTATTCTTTGTGGTTTTACATGATCTACGGACCTTAGTGCTGTACGTTTTGGTACCCCCGTGGTCTCTTCAGGAACTGGGGCGTATTCCGACCCTCTTCTATCAAGTTCGTCGGCTTTGTCATTGCCTGTCATACCCTGATGTTCAGGCATCCAGATCATCTTCCTGACTTATCATTGCCTTAAGTGGTGCCTTATTGTCTGTCAATATGTGGATCTGCTCATTTCCGATGGCTCTCCGATTGTTTTCCTCCATGAATTGGAGGATTGCATATACCTTTGCTTGGAAGACAGATGTGTGCTTACTCAATGAATAGCTGAAGCCAGTCTTTGGGTTTCTTGAGTATACTCCTGCACATTCACCTTTCTCAGTCTTAGACCCGTATGTATACCATATCTTTCCCTGTAGAATGTCGCCCAGGTCTGTATGTTCCCATTCACTTCTTTTTGGTATTGATACCCTGAACGTGTTTGTTAAAAGAGTATCGCTTTGGAATGTGATCTATTCTCATGCCTAACACGTCCCTGGTCACAATTTTCACGATGCTCATGTGTCCTAGCCCAATGTGAACATTCTCCAGTGTATTTTGTGTTCTGAAGGCACCAAGCCTTGCCTCTCCCTGGATTACCATTTGGAAGGAAGGTAATCCCAGTAGTATTTCCATTGCTGCAATGGGCGTTGATTTCATGAGCCCTGTGACCCAAGACATGCAAGTCTCTGAACCTTGATTAGTTTTGTCGTGGTCCCTCTTTGTTGTGTTTTAGACTACCATACCAAAGACGAGTATGTTATTGCGGGTTTAACCAACATGTGGTACAACTAGTAGAGCATGTTCGGTCGTAGTTCCCATTTTTTCCGAAGGAGCGTCTGGCCACAAATAATGAGGTCTCCGCTCTAATTTGCGTTTACGTGTAATGCTACTATGGTGGCTTTGTGGGGACTGATATTCAGTCTCTCTGAATCCGTCCATGTTATTACCAGGTTCAGAGCCTCTTGCATTTGATCTCTGACCGTAGAGTTGTATTTTCCTTATACCTTGGCAACTATGCCGTAGGCATATCCAAGGGTTCTGTATCCTTTGTCCTGGAGAGTTCCCAGTACCCCTCCACGACCAGATTTCACAGGAGTGGAGAGAGTACTACCCCTGCGGGCATCCTCAGGCCACTCGGACCACTACGGTCTCCTCCATTATGGTTGCATGTATCATCCTGTGCAGTATACAGTAGTTACATACTGACCTGAGAACTTAGTAACGACCTGGATATTTAACAACGAATGTTCATTGATTGTAGGTTCACAGTAAGAAGATCACCAACTCAAATAAGTCATTTGCTCTCCGTGTTGCCGATGCATGAGCTACACCTTCCGCAAGGACACTTGCTACCACCACCCGCCATTTATCCGAACCATAGAGCATCAATATGATTTTATAACAGTGGCCCAAAAATAATAATTGTGATATATCAAACGATATCTTGAACTGCATCGTCATAAGAAAACTTTTAGTATTTAGTGACTTATAAAAATAAGTGCGTACATTCACTCGTATTTTGGTTCTTACTTGAAAGAACTAAAACTCATGAAACATAAACGACATTTTTTTTGTTCTATCGAATGCCATGGTCGCTGTTTGAAAGCGATATGAATTTCAACTAATGAATAATTTATATTACTCAATGAAACATTAAGACTAAAACGAATATAAAAATTGTCTTCCGTATCATTTTCATGATCATAACTATGAAACATAATTCACGAAAACCATTGAAATATAGATTGTTACTTCAAAATGTGTTAATAACTGTAAGTGTTAAAATGATTGTGAAACAATCCGGAATGTTTGGGAGCAAACCAAAATTAGTTGGAAAAATAGTTTTAATATGAATCTAAATGTTTGGATATACATGTTACGTTGTTCAAATTTTACTGTTTTCATTTTACGTTCGCCTACTGTCTGTAGTATCATAGAAATACAATTATGACGATAGTGAATCAGGTGCTCTTGTGATTTAATAGATTGAATAATTATTTCCTAGATATTATATCCTATAGGTGAAATAATAAATTTAATTTTCGTTCTATAATTCATTCGTTCACATCAAACAAACATAGCCGATATTCATGTTGTTTTAACCATAAGTTAGTTGTTATTTATGTCGGAACTCTATTAAAACCAAAAATTATTCTATGTACCTATCTAAGTAAACTATTTTTCTTTCATAAAATTGAAACTGTGGGAATTTGTTCAATAATACGAACAGTCAATTATCTTCAAAAATACAACAAGGAGTGACTAGACCACCAGCAGCTAATTGTACAGCTTGTCCCACATATATCTTGTTAAAACCACAGAGATGAAGAATAGACCAGAGAATTCTAAAGCGTGGCTCCCGTTTATTTTTGTGCGGTTTTGAAATAAAATAAAATATTTTTATATAAAATATAAAAATTTTCAAGAAGAATGAATTAAACAGTAAACAAAAATCACACGTGACGCGTATACTGCTAGAGTAATAATACAAATTTCTCTACTTTTAGTTTAGATGGCGCACACCTTAGCGCATGTGTAATGCCTTACCGCACAAAATAAACGGGAGCCGTTCAATTCACATTGGGTATATAGGCCTCTGGTACTCTATACATCTATGTGGTTAAAACTCGGCACGCATCAAATAATCAGATGTCATTGGCCTGCTTAGTCGACCACAATGGCCCTCTATAGTTTGAAGGGCCATACTACTATCTAACCATATTATCTGACAGGCCTTTCACCTCAAGAATATTATAGACATGAAGACATGTAATATCCATTGATGAGATCTATGCTTAAGGACGATTTAGTTATAGAAAGTAATAAAAATATAACCCACCAATCTAAAGTTATTGCTGGAAATGTTTTGCCACCTATACAATTAATACCTGTAACCGCCCACAACAATTTGCGGATACACAGACAGGGGTGATAAGTTGCAATGAATATATATATACACACATAATGTTCCGTCTAAAACGTACATTAAAAGTATTTTAAGTTCTAATGAGGATACCAATCGCTTATTTTCGGCCCAATAAAAATATTTTCAAGATAGCGGCAATGCCGGTTATACCGGAAATAAACATCAACATGGTTACTTTGAACGGAAAGCTGTATTATTTATTACGTTTTTAGATTTTTTGAGCCTTTCCTTTACCGGTTTCGAAATATTCAGAATAAAGAACTTTTTTTTTTGAGTTTGCACCTTTTTCTTCGAAAATCATTTTTGAATGTTTTGAAATAGTTTTCGAGCGTCAGGAAGAAACTTATGTAACTTTCTTTCGGAAAAACAATTTAAAATTCCCCAAATTTTGGGAAAGTATACTACCCATAACTCTTTTTTATTTTCAAATTGAATGCCAATTTTTTTCTTCTACCAAATAAAGGAGGATTAGGATCCGCATCAAGCTGTATCAATATTCATAGGTGTTTGATAGTTTTCAAATTATGACTTTTTGTTGACATTATGGATGACTTAGGTATAGGAAAAGGCTGATTATCTCAGAAAACTATGAGGAAGCCAACAATGCAATAAACATATAGTTGTAGGTTTAAAATAACGAAGTTGATTTCACTTCGGGTATAACCGGAAGCGCCCTCATCTTTTCATTGAGCAGCAAATAATCGGTTATAGACAAATATTCAGATTGTTATCTTTATTAGGTCTCAAAATAATTTTTTGTAATTTGCCTCTATTTTGATTTTCTAATAGACCCATTAACGAACGCAACGTCATCACTTGCCGTGTCTTAATATCCAAAAAAAGCACGGAACTTTTTACATTTTTAGGATGGCGAGCTTGATGCGGAATTATCTTGTCATCATTATGTCAGTTTAAATGACAGTGTCGAGCATCAACAACTCAAGAAGAGAAAGTCATCGACGTGTCCAGTGGAAGAATTGATTTCAGCTAATACACAATATGGTTTAGATATTTGTACTAATAGTCGTTTTCTAGTGTTATTGCTCTTTCCAGTAGAGACGAAACTAAAATTACGGAAACAAAAGCGATCACAGAACCACTGAATCAAATTTTGACTTTCAAAATTAAGATGTTACCAACCACCATAAAAATCCCTAAATGGACTAAATTAAACATTTTTGTTTAAAAACGGCATAAAAAGGGCAAATTACAAAAAATAGTATAAACAACTCGTTTCCTAAGACCTTGAAGCACTCATTCTTTAAAAGAACTCGTGGCTTCGCCACTCGTTTTTTAAACTTGAATTCGTGCTTTAAGACGAGTCTTAGGAAACTCGTTCTTTAATATACTATTATGTGCGTTTAGACGCATTGTATAAAGCAGACCTCATTTTTGTATCTATGTTTTTAAGCTATGTGTGATTACACTGGTCTACAGTGGTTTTGTTGCCCTAGATATAAGATCGATTTTGGATATATTTATGCTCACATTTCATGAAACTATCAATGATTTTGCAAGATTTGCTCTCGTTTATTTTTAAATCTTTATTTTCATTTTACATTACAAAAATCGGAAAACATGAAAGGACCAGCAGTAATCTGCCATCATGTGAAGATCCGACCGACCCTGATACCTTTCTTCCATCACTTTTAGATCCTGGTGGAACCGCTCTCCCTGCTCCTCACTATAATTTCCTAAATTATCCGGAAATTTATCCAGATGATTGCGGAGATAGTGTAACTTGATACTCATATTTGCTCCTAGAGTCTGAAAGTTTGTCAGCATATTTTGCACAATTTCTTCATAATTTGGCGCTTTATGGTTACCTAGGAAATTTTCGACTACCAACACAAAACTTTTCCAAGCTTCACTTTCCGGAACAGTCATAACTTTGATAAAATCTGTATCTTTCATTAATTGCCGTATTTGAGGACCATCAAATATTCCACCTTTCAACTTTTCCATACTAAGCTTCGGAAATTTTCTACAAATGTAATTAAAACAATCTCTTTCCTTGTCCAACGCTTTGACAAATTGCGTTATCATTCCTAACTTGATATGTAATGGTGGAAGTATGATTTTGTCTCTGCTTACCAACGGCTCCCTTATTACATTGGCTTTACCGACCGTTAAAAAATTTCTTACAGGCCAAACATCTTATTTCCAATGAAGTTGCTTAGCTCTACTGTCTCACATACAAATGAACCAAGGGTATTTCGTGTATCCACTTTGTTGACCGAGGTAAAAATCAACCATTTTCAAATCCACACAGATCGGCCATTGATGCTCGGAGTAATTAATTTTTTCTAAAACTAATTTTATATTTTCGTATTCTTCTTTGAGTTTTGTTAAATGAGCAATTGGAATTGATGCATATTTATTTCCATTATGCAGTAAGACGCATTTTAAACTTCTTTTACAACTGTCAATAATAATAATAGGCGCCACTCAGTAGGTTTGTATAAGGCCATGTCTAGAAGCAGCTTCGCGATATCATTACAGTACACCAGTTCCTCATGTTCACTAAAAAATTGTAATAACTCACTTTCTCGCGTTCTATATGTGGTAATTGTTACCGTTGGTGCTAATAATTTTTTTTCTTTCAATCTTGAAGCTAACAGTTCTGATCCTTTTTTTGATAAATTGAGATCACGTATTAAATCACTGACTTCATTTTGAGAAAATAACTTTGGCGTAGATGTGTCACCCTCCCATTCACTTCCACTGGTAGACTGTACTGATTTCTGTGAATTTGGCAACATCATTGTTTCTGAGGGCATGCGAATTACTTTTGAAACGTAAATAGGCCGAGGGAGATTTTCATTGTGTAAAACAGGACATTTTATAGACTGTAAGTCTGGATATCTCCACGTTTGATTACAATTAAAACCTTTCGCATCAACTACGCAAAAGTAGCAATCATCAAAATGATTTTTAGGCTCCATCCAGATCATAGGAGTACCAAAATCTAATCCAGCACGTTCTCTTATTTTCCAAAACCGTAAAGACTCAACACAAGACTTAGAAACTTTATGAGGAACCCATGGTTTATCCAGTTTATCAATTTTAAAACCGAAATATTCAGCATAAGTCTCCTTGACAAAGTCTGATATTTCTCTTTTGTTTTTTTTTGTTATATAAACACCACAAATATAACAAAATAAATCAGTACTATATTTACACTTTCTTCGTGACGAACTCAAATATATTAGAATGAACATTCAGTAAATGAAACAAAGTATTAACACATGACAACTTATACAGATTCACGTGTAAGTACTTCAATATTGTCAAATAACTGAGATCTCAGCTGTTCTGCTGGGTAAGGGGCCTGAGAGTGGGGATCAGGTGATGTTTGTATGCGCCAAAAAGATGCGCAGAACCCTAATCATGACTGGAAAAATAAATTTTATCACTAACAAACCGATAATTCATCGAAATATAAGATATGCAATAATCATAAAAACAAAAGCACATTCAATACTTTCATGACTAAATTCGTAATCTGGGCACTTGAAAACATCAAAATTTGCTAAAATATCCAAGGCAACAAAAAAAATTTTTTTTTGTAGAGCTGTGTTATGATTAACATCTAATGTAATTACTTGAACTATATTGTACTGACATTTGGAGTATTTATACCGACGGAAAACAAAATAATTGCAAAGACTTTATTTCCGTTTTATGGAAGAACCAAATTGTAATAAATTAACTGTTCAAATTCCTCTTTTTGTATATTACGTAATTGACAGTTAATAATTATTGATATTTTCTGAAAATATCATGCGCGTTCATAATTGTACACTAATAATATTCTTGTTTTCGCTCAAACTAAAATAAACATACCTTCAATGAGCACTTTTGAAGTAATTGTTTCCCAGAACCATCTAATCAATATTTGTTTGGTCTAATCTGAAGTTAGATCGTGTACTGAATAAATCAGCCATAATTTATTATTACGTGTATTCAATTTAAAGATTTTAAATTTAATATGTTGAAATTTCAAACATTCATAGTTTGCTAAAATAAAGGTCATTAATAATCAAAATTTATTTAAATCTATAATTGCAGTGTTTATAATGAAATTAAAAGGCACAGATACCTAAATGGCTTTCCTGTACATATCCGATATTTGATGATGAGGTCGAAACCTTATTCAAATCCACCAAAAGATATCTTAAAAGTATTTGAACTAACCTACAAATTCTTTTAAGATAGTAATATTCATATTCTCATGTGACAAAAGCACATATTATGTCTATAATGTAAACAGGAATAGAAACTGAACATCTCACATAAAAGAAAATCTACCAAATAATAACCTTCTGCGACAAGGTATAAATACATTTCAAAGTTATAAGATAGCAATTATTATAAAATTTATAAACATACGCGATGTTAATTATTACGCTTATTTATAAAAAATAAAAAGTTTAGATAGGTTAAAAATTAAAATTAACAAATATGTTATAATTGCTGTTCCAGATTTGAAGATATATTGAATATTATTAAATATTAATTATTGTAAATAGATGTTATCAAATTTGTATTCTTTATTTAGAAAATAGATGTTGAATCTTTTAACTTTAAAATTTGAAGAATAGATTAATTCCAAATCTTGTTACATTGAAAACCTTTTAGTATCGTTAAAAATTTCGCTTAGCTATTATACCTATTGTTGTTTTACATTTCAGCAAATCTGAAGATACAGACTGGCACGAGGATCTTCCATTAAAATTCTTTAAATTGCTATTAGACCAAATTTAATTGAATAACAATAAACTGATTGTATTTTCACCTCAGTGGTACCAATTCTTAGATAGAATGTAACCCATTTTGCATAAATCGGTATTTTATTTACAATTTTTTACTTAATTTAAATATTTTGAAAAAATTTTCAACTATAAGTACTCTATGTTTATTTCATAGATATAGTGAATTTCAATTATTCTCCTGATGAAATGAACACTTTCAATATGTTGGAATATCTAAAAATCTAGTCAATGAACTATAAAAGAGTTCACACTGTGGGTACACTATAATACTATAAATAAGAAATATTCACCCTTATCCACTAAAAATACTCTTACAGTACTGAGAACTGTTCGGGTAGAGTAAACTAAATTATAAACAAAATGTGCCTGTTTAAATACTATTTGGGGATAATAATGCAAACAAGGGGTTACCCTCAGCTAGAGATAAACCGGAATTTAATGAATTTTAATAACACATACAGAAGGACCACTCATACAAATAGGTTGTTTATAGATTATTGAACGTCCCCTTGAGCCAACAAAATTAAACGAAGTTGAGAAACTTCAGCAAATATCGTTGGACAATGGTTTCGACAAATCTTTGATCAATAATTTAATTTCTAAAGGGAATTGGAACGCAACCAACTAACCAAATAAGAGTCATTACCTTCGAATACATCAATAAAATTCAAAAGTTTCATTTATCATCCTTTAGTAACTAATACATTTCATAATTTGTTTTCTAAATTCGCAATATACAACCAATTTATAGATGGCTAATAAACCGTTTAGGCAACACCTTTGATAAAGTTTCGTACTTTGACAAATCCGGGATTTACAAAATCGATTCTGAATCAAACTGAAAGAAACATTTTAACTCGGTATAAAGAACATTTTGCCATATAAAGAAAAATAATGGTGAAACATCAGCGTTAGAAGAACATATTTTGAAAACAGGTCACACCATTTCTCAAGAAAGTTTATCACTTTTAAAACACAGTACGGACAAATATTTATGTAATTTAGAAGGGTTTGAAATGTATGAACGTAAAAAGCAATTCATTAATCACCAGCTGAGAGTACCTAACCTCTTGTTATTGTGCATTATTATCCCCAAATAGTATTTAAACAGGCACACTGTGATTTATAATTTAGTTTATTCTGATGATGACTGATGGTCTAATGAAAGGTCCTCAGTTCTTTAAGAGTATTTTTAGTGGATAAGGGTGATTATTTTTCCGTCCCAAATATCGACCAATAGAATTGCACCATTCGACGTCACGTGGTACAACCTACATGGAATTATACTGAATATTTTTTGAATATTTTCTCTGGTAGTTGATATATATAAAAAACAAAACATGATCCAGTCAAATTAACCACACTTCAAACTGACAGGTTGAATTCTGTCCACCATCGATAAAAAAGTCAAAGGAAATGTTCATTTGGGACGGCCAGTCAAATTAACCACACTTCAAACTGACAGGTTGAATTCTGTCCACCATCGATAAAAAAGTCAAAGGAAATGTTCATTTGGGACGGAAAAATAATCCTCCGAATACCACACGAGCTTCAAAATTATCTGGCATTTCCCTCAAGGTTCCCTGCAAACAAATAAAGTCGTCAAGTTTTTCAGGAAAAATCACTCGCGCTTCGCGCTCGTGATTTTTTAACCTGAAAAACTTGACTCCTTCATTTATTTGCAACGAACCTATCGGGAAATACCCGATAATTTTGAAGCTCTTGTGGTATTATATATGAATATTTATATTGTAGAAATCTAGTTGTTTGAAAAATACTTCATTTGACAAAACATTAAGCTTGAACTTTCCAAATCAAATTCGACCTGCTTAAGTAACGTTTCTGAAAAAAAATTATAAATAAACTCTTCTGGAAGTTCGTCGTGACATGAAATACTGTATAACAGCAAAGACAATAAACCCTCTTGATAACAATACTGAAGTAGGTAGTCGAATTTTGTTACCAAATTTAATATTTGAATTATTCGCTAAAAGCTAGTGAATAAATTAAACAATTCGTGTGATCAATTTGCATTGTTTTGTGCCTGCCTAAGAACGATTTTAATCATCGAGTATATAATATAGGCGTCACTGTGCCAATTTTCTAGTCAAATGATAACATTTCCACAATAGATTTATTCAGTCTAGCTCAATATTCAATAGCGAATATGATCAGACATTCTCATCAACTATTCAAAATATCTGCTCATTTATATTCAAAACAATTTTTTATTCCTCACTATATAAGTGATGATCAAATTCTCTGAACATTGAACAAGTTGTTATATCATGTATGAATATTCTAAAAATATAAATTAGCTTATTGTAAACATTTGAATTTATCTAAACTATAATAATTTTAAATGAAAATTGAAAACTTGTAAATAATTTTTAATAAATAAATATTTAATACATGACATGCAAATGTGTACTGTCAAATTAACAATTTTATAATAAAAAGGAAAGCAAAGTGACTATGTTTGATTGCAAGAGTTTGTGTATGGTTTGTAATTTATAAATCAGTTGGGAGAGGAAAACAGAAACCACGCCTACAATGATAACATTGACTTTTAATTGCGATCCATTCTGTAACACGCTAGACGCTAGCATTGTCACAGTCATCTGAAGCCATAGTGCGATAATAACAAACGATATTGGAAGCAAAAGCATTATGTGGAGCCGTTGTCTTACCGCCTGCGCCTGGAGTAACGTCGCTGTTACGGAGGTTGCAGAATTCTACTGCTGCAAATGTGGGTTATTATTAACCCATACCTAATATTAATTTGAATCAACTATGGTTTCAGCATGATGTTTGCCTATACATAATGTACTGCAGGTGAGGAACTTATTGAGTAGGTATACTCATTTCCCAAATCGTGTAATGAAAGGCTACGGGTATATTCTCTGGTCCGCAAGAACCCCAGATTTGACACTGTTAGTTTTTATAATGGAGATTTGTGTAATCAGACAATTACAGATTTCAGGAATCTAGGACCAATAGTCTTCCTGACAAGTTTTATTACCAAATAAAGTATAAAGAATGTATGTTGCGTTCGCGACTCTGGCTATAATAATAACTATGACTTTACGTCGACTGCCCTTGATTTTTTTTGGGGGGTATCTATCTACAGATTTTGGTTCAGTAATGGACCCCAAGGTAGTCCCAAATTTATCCCTCAAACTTTTCAATTTATTTAATGCTACTATTCCTAACAAATCAACAAATTGAAGTGAACTCATGATGATGTATATGATATTGTAGGTATTTATGAATTGATGTACTATCGTTTAGAAGTTTTCCGAATGGAAGTTGCAACAGTTTCAAAAATTGCCATAGCGAAAATGATTTCGGGAAAGTAACAGACAATTACAACACTAATTTAATGATAATAATTACAAAACTGGTTTACTTATATACTATTAAATGATAGGAAAACAAAGTTAAAATCGTTTTATTGATGATAAATTATCACAAAGTAAAGACTGCAATTTCGATCTTAATAAGTTCATTTTGTTACATTTGAAACTTCGTTCCTAATTGCATTGCTCCATAGACGGAATACATATAATTAGAGTAAACTTATTATCCTGATGGCATAAAATCTAACCGATTGAAGGTTGTGAATGGTGTACCTCAAGGGACCCCTTTTTGTCTTGTTATTTGTTAATGATTTCTAATACTATAAATCAATAAAACATATCCTAGTATTTTTTTATTGAAAATGTAGGTATATAACGTTAACATCCATAACGTACATACACTTCAGTAAAATGTTTATTGCGTCTTACAAATTTTTTTGAAATAAAAAAATTATATCTTATCCAGAAGGTCGTAGATGAAATTTTTTCTTGATAATTCATAAAAAAATGTCAGGAATCGATTTCCGTTAGACATTTCCCTAAAATAAAAATTGAAGACTTATCTGAAAGAAACATGTTCAAAAAACATGCAATTTTTTTATCCTTAAAATTCGGAAAATGGCTATATTTTTTCAATAACATTATAGCACAACTCTTCAAGAAGAAAATAAGCTCAAAATCGTTACTCTAGGACAGGCATGGGCAACCCACGGCCCACGGGCCGAATCCGGCCCGCCGAAAAAGTTTGGCCGCCCCCCCCCCCGGGTTAGTCAAAATCAATTTTTTCAATCAATAATTTCTATCACGAGCTGCTTGAATTAATTATTGTTACATCTGCAGCATCTCGTGGCCACGCTTCGAAGCTCCGAAAATGCGGTCTTTGATAGTTTGATACAGTGAGACAGAGATGTCGGTAGCACCGACCGATGAATTAATTCGGGAATTTTCCAGAATGTTAAAATCACGCTGTTTAAGCGCGATCGCCGCCCCCGTGTTATCAGTAATGAATATTGTTCGTTACGTTTTGAAAGTGAATTAGTTGATCTGTTGATCTAAAACAGAGTAAATTAGTCGAGGTATTATTTGAGTTATATTTGGTCAGAAAATATGTCTAGGCCATTTCCAGTAAATACAAAAAGGTTGATCAAGAAGATACGACGTCTTCCAAGAAAAATGGACCCAAGAATATTTTTTTGTTATATATAGGGAAAAACCAATTTGTCTGATATGTAATGAAGCAGTTGCTGTTTTAAAAGATTATAATTTAAGAAGACATTACCTAACAAAGCATTTGGAAAAATATGGGAAATTAACAGGCCAATTAAGAAGCGACAGCATCGAAAAACTAAAAAGAAATTTAGCTGGTCAGCAAAATATTTTTTTTAAACGCAATGCAGACGCAGAAAGTATTGTTCGAGCAAGTTATGCTGCAAATTGTAAAAAATTTGAACATATCAGTTTCTCGAAGAACGGTTACAAGACGAATAGATTCGATGGCAGAAAACATAAAATCCACTTTTCGCAACACTGGGAAATTGTGTCTCATTCTCAATAACTTTGGACGAGATACTGACATTAGTGATACAGCGCAACTAGCAATATTTATTAGGACAATTGATGAAACTTTCACAAAAACTGAAGAATTTCTCGCTCTTCAAGCAATGAAAGGTACTATAAAAGGAGAAGATATATTTCAAGCGATTGTGATGGTATTTAATGCTTTCAATTTAGAGTGGGCGAAATTAAATGATGTTACTACAGATGGGCAATGGTAGGAAAAATGTAGTAGTTGCGAAAATAAAAACAGAATTGTCACGCAGAAAAATTGATGAAAACTGCTCTTTTCACTGTATTATACACCAAGAAGATCTTTGTGCCAAAACAATAAAATGTAAGCACGTGATGGAAGCAGTAGTTTCCTGTGTGAATTATGTTAAATCAAGAGGTTTGAATCATCGTCAGTTCCAGCAATTTCTGCTTGAATTGGAAGCCGAATATGGGGATTTAATTTTTTATTGTGAAGTTCGCTGACTCAGCAAAGGCAAGATGTCGAAGCGGTTTTACGAGTAAAGAGAGGAACTGCAAGCTTTTATGGAGATGAAAGAAAAACCCGAATTGGTCCTACACCTAAAAAATGATGCGTGGCTATCTGATTTAGCATTTTTGGTTGACGAAATTGGTTACTTAAACGTGCTAAATAGGAATATACGGAAGCAAGGACAATTTGTACATGAATTATTCGCTCATATAAAATCATTTCAAGCCAAACTTCGGTTGTGGGAAACTCAGCTTCGTTCAGGAAATACGTATCATTTCCCCACATTAGCGACACACAAACATTTGGATAGGGATACGTTAGCCGAGGCATTGAGTTCTTTAAACAAAGAATTTACATCCATGTTTCAGGATTTCCGTTCACGAGAAAGAGTTTGAAATATTCATAAACCCATTTACTGTGAACGTTGAACAAGCGGCTGTCTCTTCAAATGGAACTAATTCAACTTCAAGCAGATGATGTTTTGAAGTGTTTTCCGTGCCACTGCAAGACTTTCATAAAAAATACATTCCCAAGGATACTTATCCAGGTTTGGTACATTTTGTATGCAAAATAATGTGTTTGTTCGGTAGTACTTATTGTTGTGAACAATTTTTTTCTAAAATGGCTTTCACGAAAGCAAAAAAACAGGTCAAGACTTAGTGACTTTAATTTGGAAAACTCATTACGTGTCGCAACGATATCACAGTCACCAGATATTGAACTTCTTCCAAAGCAAAATGCAATCGCAGGTTTGTCATTAGGATGTTCAGTTTTCTATACCTAGTTTATTTTGTTTGTTTTCCAACACCAAAGGTGTTTTAACCCTAAGTTTAAATTTTTTATTTTGGCCCTTTCTCTAGGACTATCTGCTGAGATGTAGACAATTTGTGAGAGCATATTTTTTTCGAAATATCGATATATTTCGAAAAATTAATAAATTAAATTTAAAAAAAAATTACTTTTTGAGCTTGCCACGGGCTATACGTACAGGAAATAACAAGTATGGAAACATAATAGTTAAAGACTTCTCGATACGCCGATTTTAAACGGTTTTTTCTATATAACTCGAAAACCATGAAAGTAATCGCAGATTATCTTGGAAGTAAAGCGATAAATCTATTTGATACCTACAAGTGTCTTATTTAACTTTTTTCGATCCGAGCTAGTTTTTTACTAATTTAAGGAAAACCGTTTTATGAAACTTTGCCAATTTTTTTAGGTTATGTTCGCCATTTCGGATCGAGTTGCATGAAACAGAAACTCACCTTTAAATTTAATTTCCTATACACTCGATTTTTTTCCAAGTATTAATTTCTGCACGCACTTCTGGCTATTGCTTGGACTAGTAGTCTCGGCCCTCGGGCGCAATATTACGACTGACGCAACCGAACCTACCCGATAATTGAAAAGTATCAAGTTTCACCATTTTACACTTTTAAGCTATATGTAATTATTAGTTAGTGTAATTTACTTGATAAAAAATTCATCAGACAGCAATTAATTCTCCCAAAACTCCCTTGAGAGGCCACTACTAAATTGAGTAATACCAACCAGTACTCATAACTCCATTAGCATGTTACCATGTAAACAAATTGAAAGTCTACTTGTATCAATTGCATTGTGTAACTACCTGAGATTACTATAAATAATTTCATTTCGAATAAGGATGTAGGTGATGAAAAAATTATATTGAACTATTTATAATATATTTTATTAAGAACATGGAAAATAAAATTAAACCATCCTTCTTAGAAGTTCATTGATTTTATCTTCCCTGTTTCCAAAGTCTCCACCTTCAACATAGTGGTTTGTCTTCCGGCGCCATCCTCCTGTGGGTGTATTTAACTAAAGGAAAAAGTGATTCGTTAAATACATGCCAAAACAAGTAACTAACAACAAATATTATACATGTTATTTATACCAGGAGAAATGAATACAATTATTTAAGTTTCTCACCTTGAATGGCCACAAGAAGTTTGATGCGAATTTGAATTTGGGTCCAACAGTAAAAACTTCATGGATCAAGTCCTCTACACATATGATATCAGATTTGCTCAATCTGTCCTCAACAATTTGATTACTAGTGATTGGTACACGTTGTCCCTTAACCTTGGCGAATCCTCTCTTGTAGATAAGTTCTCGCACTGATTTCAAGTTGGGATAACCCCATGTAATGTAAGGTTCACATATTCTCAACATGTTGATTGTTGCTTTGTTCAACTTAACAAATACACCATTGTTGATTTGTAACAAGCGGAATAATTGTAGAACTTTACGGACTTTCGGTGCAACTTTATTGATACTGGAAATTAAATATAAAAAGCCCAATTAGATAAACAATATCCAAAGGAGATAAAATTACTTGGCTGGGACATTTTTCAACCTTTGCCTAAACAAATTATGATACATATTGTATGAAATTTGATTGGGTCAGAAAATCATCTGATCTCAAACCATTTGGAATTATTTAATACATAATGATTTTTTGCTATTTTACTATAATTTCTTTAGTTTGAAAATTTATAGTTTCATTTTAGAAATTGCAATCAAAGAGTTTATTGAACCTAGTAGTATTCATCACAAATGGAAAGTAATGAACAAATCAATTCAATTTTTTAATTTCGTAGATACGAGGGTCATTTGAAAAGTTTCCGCCCTTTTAAACACATAATTCAAGCCAAACAAAAATTTATTTCTCGACATAGTCTCCACGCAAGTATTGAAATTTGGTCAAACGCTTTTCCCAAACCCTTCAGAAAAAAATTATTTAGGTAAACCTGAAAAATACAGGTTTACTGCCTCTTCAACCTCGGTATTTGACCCATATTTTTTCCCACCCAGAAATTTTTTCAAGTTGTGGAATAAAAAAAGTCACTCGGAGCTAGGTCTGGTGAGTAGGGTGGGTGTTGAAGCAATTCGAACTTCAATTCGTCCAATTTCGCCATTGCGACCATGCACGTGTGAACTCGTGCGTTGTCCTGATGAGACAGCACCTTCTTCCTCGCCAAGTGTGGTCGTTTCTTCTTGAGTTCCGTCTTCAGTTGGTCCAGCAACGCAGCGTAATAGGGTCCGTTAATGGTTTTACCTTTTTGAAGGTAATGAACCATAATTACTCCACGGCTGTCCCAAAAAACTGTCGCCATCACTTTTCCGGCAGAAAGAACGACCTTCGCCTTTTTCGGAGCTGGTTCCCCACCTCAATCCACTGCATTGACTGTTGTTTTGTCTCCGGAGTATGGTGATGGATCCAGGTTTCGTCGACAGTAATTAATCGGCGCAAAAAATCGGTAGGATTCTTTTGGAACAGCTGAAGAGTTTCGCGCGACATGTCCATCCGTACGCGCTTTTGATCGATCGTCAACAAACGCGGCACCCATCGCGCGGATAATTTTCTCATACATAAATCTTCATGTACAATCTTATGCATCTGATCAGTTGATATCCCACAAGCCTCAGCAATTTCATTAATCGTTAATCGGCGACCTTCCATAACGGTTGTGTGCACTAAACTGACGATATCTTCCGTGGAAACAGTTTTTGGACGTCCAGAACGTTCATCGTCAAAAATGCTTGTACGACCGCGTTTGAACTCGGCCACCCAATGTTTCACGGTTGTAAATGAGGACGACGATTCACCATACACGGAGTCTATTAGATACTAGATTTTATCCATTGTCGTTAACAAACGTAACCTGTCAACTTTGGAAGGGTACCATGTGTTTTGTACTGATCGGAATGACTTGAAATTTTTATGGCATACATATGTAAAGGCCATCTATTGGTTGGCGAGAGAACTTGAATGCACCATGACTTTTTGCCAGTACGGCCGAAAACTTTTCAAATGACCCTCGTATGTTAAAAAAAAGCAGATAGGATTCAGAACCAACGAATGTTGCAATAATGATGATGAAATATAGATTCAAATTCTCCGAACATTTAAGGAAAGTTACAAAAGAAATCATTGATTATTAAATAGTTTGTCATATGTGAATATTTCCAATTATACTAATTACCACTAAATAAAATAGTTTTGTCAAAAGTGGATAACCTAAACATGATGGACAAAAAGTGGATATAATAGCAGGTCAAAATCAGAACTAGTGGGTTAAAAATAATTGTATGCTTAACTCTCCCATCATAGATTTAGATAAGCTATAACAAGAATCGAGTTATTAGCAACTCAATTTTGGACAGCATGGAAGATAAGTACCTAATTTAAAACAGTACCCACTATGAAATTGTCCCACAAAGAGTTAATATAAATATTTTTCTCAGTAATGCATATGCAAACAATATTCTCCTTGAACAGTCATCGCAAACTTTTACAATAAGATTGAATTGGAAATTTTGTATTACACAAAGTTTGTGTGGATTTCGATGCGAGATATAATAATAGTATTATTATTCATTCGAATAATCAAATCAAATTGATTGATTCACAGTCTTATAATCCTATTGATTTTCTGTGGTCGATAGAGTTTTAACTATGTTAAATGTGAATTTCATGTTAAGCCTCCAAAAGATTTGTTACACTGCGTTAAATGTGAATTTCATGTCAGGCCTTCAAAGATTTGCCTATCTCATCCATCTACTGAGATGTAATAGTACCTTGTACATTAAATTCAGTTTGATGCAATAAAAAATTTGGAGAACCTTTGTGTGAACAAATAGAGGTTAATGAACATAAAAATAATACTATAAATAAGAAATGATCACCTGTATCCACTAAAAATACTCTTAAGTGCTGAGAACCTTTTTGATACCAAGTAGACATTATCATAGTAAACTCTGATGATGGGTAGGAAGCCAAAAAATCCTCAGTACTCAAAGAGCATTTTTAGTGGATACAGTTGTACTCTTTTATAGTTTATTAGAACACAAAAATACTAAATATATTGATATATCAATCTCTGTAAAATAATTAAAATTGAATCATAGCATAAGTGAATAACCTTATTCAAAAATTAAACTAATTTAATAAGAACACAATACCTCCCCCCAGCAATTCTATGATCGGTAATTGTCTAGAATACATCCTTCTTCGCAGCACAAATTTTAACTATACCCTCATGTTCTACTCGCTGCAAGTAATCCATTCCAAACTATCTTATATTGTTCAAATTGATCCTCCTCATGTTATAAATATTTTTGATTAATTTTTTCATGGTAGAACAACACTGGTAGATGCAAACATTGTTACATAGTTAATGTCCACCTTGCCCATTCAAATGAAACAGATGCCACATTTTACTATAAATAGATAATTATCCATACCCTGTCCTGTTAACTCCAATTATTGTTTTTGAAACAATTGCATTTTTTTTCTCTAGAAGGGCAAGGGTATTAAATTGACAAATTTTGTCAATGATTTAAAAATATTTATTATGGGCCAGGTGTAGCAATGTTTACGTATAGTACGTGATACTGTAAATTAAATTTCAAAAACTAAATATAAGATAGTTCGAAGTAGATTGCTGCGAATAATCAAAATGTATATACCAATGGACATATTCTAGACATTTACCATTGTTTCAGCACACAACAGCTTGAGTTCCAACTGATTCAAAATGACCACTGTATAGGTAAACAATTTGAGAATCATTATTCAAGAATAAATTTGTTGAATTCACATTATTCAGAATTAACATTCAGATTACTTACTTTCATGATCATTAATGTAAAATAGGTACTGAAAACTCACCCCCTGATACGAATTACAAAAGCTAGTTTTGCTTCACCGGGTACATAATAATTACCACGACTCTTAGCTTGACGGTAAAGTCTTATTTCGTCACGTTCTTTCAACCTGTATTCCTTAACATATTGTTCGGCCCGTTTGAAAATATCTTTGCGTTTCTTGATTTGGGACGTTTTCCTCTTGATAGCAGACTGTAACCGTTTAGTACGAGAGGCATCTCTTCTTTTACGATGCTTCAAAACTGATTCGGGAACAGCTGGGAGTCCCTTCACAATTTTTACCTTCTTTTCAGCCCTATAAAACAAAAAATATTTGTATTGTGATTATACACGTTAAAACTTTGGTTATAAATTCCACAAAAATATCAGAGATGACTAAAATAAAGTCAAAAATTAGAACTTCGGCCACTCTAACTTTTAAACAATATTAATAATTTGATAATGATACTTATTTAGAAGAGATGATGTTGGATTTTAATAAATACTCTGGTACTTACGTCGGAGCCATTATTGATGTTTAACTAAAAGAACCATAAAGCATAGAGATATCTCTGGTTTTGGAGACTGGAATTGTGCGATAGACTAAGAAATTGTAGATACTACTATTGTGGATTCTATATTTATTCTGTGCTTCTGGTACAAGTACATTAAGCAATAATAGCACAGAGTAGTGAACCTTCTCTCCATAAATGTTAAATTTATAAATTATATAATATCTATGCTACACTCTGATTTTTGCTTGTCATCAAAAAATCTAGGAAACGCTAGTTGAGATCGAAACAAGGAGCAGACCTCGTCGGAATGATCGCCCAACGCTTTTCATCTTATTTATTTTTAACTTATCAATTCTGAAAAATGTTGTTCGTATATACAGCGACCGAAGCAGAATTTGAACTATGATAATGCCATGTCCAACGAAATAATCGTCAGTTAGGATCGGATGGAAAACAGCTCAATAATTACATGCCTTCCTTTAATGATCCTAAAGATTCAAGAAATAGCTGTGATCAATTGATCAGGTGACTTTCCTCACTTCGAATCGGGCTGACTGAACCGCTTGCGGAGAATTCCATATTAGTCAATCAGTCGGTGAATATGTTCGTGCTAATGACGACCGGCGACAGCAATCCTGCAATTCACATGACCGGCAGCTTGCTGGTAACAAAAGTTGAGCATGTGCAACTTTGATTAGCGGTGAAAAATTCTCGCAAGTCGAACCAGCCGCAATTAGACCTAGGCTTTACCCAAGCTCTATTCTCATGTCTAAAGATAAGTAACATCCATTTCATTAATGTTTTAAGTTCATTCAGATTCAAATTAAATAAAAAATACTTGTTTAGAGATGCTACAAATTTGTTTAATGTTTTTTATAATTTTATTAAAATTATCAGTTGTGTTGGAGAATCAATTGAAAATATACAAAATAGGCTATCTATTCTGTGGTATAGAAGTATTTACGTAGCGTTGCTGAAAATATTGAACAGGACCGGCTCAAAATGATTCTTCTTAAAATGATTTCGTTAAAAGTTCATTGTAATGCAGTAGATCTAATATTAAAAATTGTTACTATCTGATCTCATCTTCAATAGTATAATGAATTACCATGAGAATGATACAAACATAGATCTATATATCTAATAGAATGTGTATTGCTCACTCCGTCTTAGTTAGTTTTTCATTGATTTGCTTGTTTTGATTATATTAATTTTAAATATAGAATATCGTTTTTGTAAGTTATTTTCTTAAAAACCATCCTTATCTTAAATAAAAGGATGTTTTTGAAAATTTTAAATAAAGAAATCTTAATTGGTGCAATATCGTTTGTATAAATAACATGAAAACAATATGAGCATATAATGAAGACATATTTGTTCATTCTAGATCAAAGTAGTGAGGCAGTTCATAATAGTATATCGATTATTGATAACCCTCCAAAACCGCACGCCTATGTCGTCTCCAGTAGCATGTCTGAATGACACATAGAACAAGAATACCACCTGAAACTTTTGACGGTTTTAACTACTTGACATCTTGACAGCAGCATGGTAGGCTTATGTCTTAAGATTAAGGTTATGAATGTTATGATTATGTTTATCACATATATATTATAATAATGGTTTATCATATTGTTATTACATATGCTCACAATAATTGAATTTTTACAACATACTAAATAATGGCTTTAGCACACGGTTAGTAGCATTCTTATTATTATTTAGAACATTTGTTGTTTAATAATTTCATTAGTGTACCTGGAATATGTATTTAGGACTCATGCTTTACAGTCTCCTAAAACCGACTTCAAATAATAGAGATGCTCGTTAGTGAACTAAATTTTCTTTCAGATATACTGACAGCTCTTAATGATGAAGATGAACCATTAATCAAGCGCTTAAGGTTAGCTGATAATGTTCTTAAAAGTACAGATCTTTCATTGGGGCGGCGGGAAAGTTTACTATTCAAATGGGTGCTGGAATTCAACAGTCAAAATGCCAATGAAAAATTGAAGCAATTTTATGAATGGATAAACTCTGACCAATTCAGATTGTTAAGCAGAATCGATTTCAATCATGAAGATGTTAAAGATATTTTAGAAGTAATTTAAAATATCATTTGTTACTTTTTTACAAGTATTATTTCTAGGAAATCAGAAAATATTTGGTGCCTACTGATAATTCTAGTTTGAGTATAAATAAGTATATAACCGATGCAACATATTTAATATTGCAACATACTGCCGTGCAACATTATTTCAAATACAATTTGAATGATTACTGCACATTTATAGCTGATATTATTAATTTTATGGATGATGATCAGATTCTGCCATTTTTGTGCAATGAAAATACTCTGAATAGAGCACTGATCAATGAAGAGAAGTTTTATAAACACTTCTTACAAAAGTGTATACCTGCTTTCATACAGGTTCTATTGAAGAACAAAAATGACATAGTTTTCAACGAATTTTGCAAAATAATTCAAAAGGTTAGTATATTAATGCTTACATGAATATGCACTAAGGTTTGGTTCCTAAATATTTATTTTTAAATACTTTCTATTACTTTAATAAGATGAGATCCATATTTGAACAAAAAATATAGCCTATCTACCTAATTTTACTGAAAAGCACAAACTTTTTTAATTGAAGAGTTGATATATTTTATTATGCAAAGGTAAGGTTACACTAGATTGACCAGTGACAAGACGACCAAAAGATCTGAACAGCTCTTTCACTCTTGGGTTAACCAACGGAAAGAGTAGGTTTGTGAAGTCGCTGAATTTTTGGTAGTTTTGGTACTGGTTCATAATAGCTAAGTTTTGTTGATATTACTTTTAGTCAAAATTTGTAGCATCACATTATATTTTATTAGGTAAAATCCATATCAATAATTATATAGATGCCAAATTCCATTCATGAACATGAATATTTGTGCTCCATGCATATTTTACCATTGACTAAAGTTTATACGTTTATTCTTGTACCCAATCACAGGTTTCAGGAAACATCTTGTTACATCTTATAATTAGTCCAGGCTGTGAACCGGGATTTTAGCTATAATAAAAAAAAAAATGTAAGTTCGAATGAAAAAAATTTTTTTGCATTAGCTTCAGGAGGTTCTCAGGATCATTCATACACCTTAAAACCTCTTGGGAACCCCAACCCCACCCATTGGGGCGAAAATGGCACGAAATCTCCAAGTCTTGAATTGTATTTTCTACAAAAAAAGATATTTTGGCATTTCGAGTGCACCTAGGAGGTTTTTTGGGTTGCGGAACACGAATCTGTAGCCAGATTTACTTGCAATCCATCGTAGGGGTGGTAAAATCGATAAAATTGGCCAATTTTGCACCCCTAATATGTTATCTTGCAATTTACATGTTTTAGGCATTTCGAATGCATCAAGGGAATTTTTTTGGTCGCTGAATACGATTCCGAAGCCAGATTTACTCGAATATCATCGTAGGGGTGGGAAATTTTCAAAAATGGCTAATTTGACACGCTTCTAAATTTTTATTATTTGTGCATTTTAAAATTACTTCGGAGTAAATCTGGCTTCGGAATCGTATTCAGCGACCCAAATAACCCCCTTGGTGCATTTGAAATGGCAAAAACACGTAAATTACAAAATAACATACAGGGGTGCAAATTGGCCAATTTCGTCGATTTTACTACCCCTACGATGGATTGCAAGTAAATGTGACTACGAATTCGTGATCAGCGACCCGAAAAACCTCCTTGGTGCATTCGAAATGGCTAAAACACGTAAATTGCAAAATAACATATTAGGGGTGCGAAATTGACCAATTTGGTCGATTTGACCACTCCTATGATGGATTACAAGTAAATCTGGCTACGGATTCGTGTTCAGCGACCCAAAAAAAAACTCCTAGGTGCACTCGAAATGCCAGAATACCTTTTTTTGTAGAAAATACAATTCAAGACTTGGAGATTTCGGGCCATTTTTGCCCCCAATGGCTGGGGTTGGGGTTCCCAAGAGGTTTTAAGGTATATGAATGATCCTGAGAACCTCCTGAAGACAATGCAAAAAAAAAATTTTCATTCGAACTTAAATTTTTTTTTTTCTGTTCATAGCTTGGACTAAATGATCTTGAGACAATTTTATTGTAACAATCTTTGAAATATTAATTTTTTTCTTGATTTCAGTGTATATTCAATAGGAATTCCAAAAAATTTGAGTTTTATTTGGATCAAGTATTTCAACTGACTGATAATGCTGAGAAATATGTAGTTCCCAAAGCCCTTTTCAAAATGGTTTCTTCATTTTATAACAAAGAAGAGGATGAAGCAAGAATAGCTTACAAATTAATTTTTCAATCGATGTGTATTTCTTTTAATGATTTTGGTATAATTTTCAAATCAACTGTACTTTTTGTTGAAACTTTAGGTTTCAAATGCCAAGAATCCTTGAATCTTCAAAAAACATCAAAATTACAAAATCAGAATGTTGAGTTGCGCAAGTCATTGGTAATATTATCAGAAATTTTATCTATCTTGAAAAGTAGACCAATAATATTAGCACAAACTATAAAGGATTTAACTTTTGGTAAATTTATTGAGAACATCATGAAAACTGTTTTATATTTAACTCAAGCTCCGAGCAATTATTCATATGAAATTCTTCTAATTATTATTGAAATAAACCCTTTGGTAATAGAGTCAAATATCAATGAAGTTTTAACATACTCAATGTTGGCCGATAACACCAGTATCGAATCAGAATATAAAAGATTCTTAAAAGCAATATTTGAAGTATATTCAAAGTTACATAGGATTCAAAATTTAATATCAAAAATGATTCCAACCCTCAAACAGTCTTTGGAAGAAAATATTATCTATAAGAAGGGTTATGACTTTGAAGGGAGTATTGGTAATGTCTCCATCAAGAAGAAAGAAAATAAAATGGATCTGATTCTTCCTGAAACGGTTTTAAATTATTTTACACAATGTGTAACTGAATTAGCAAGTTGGCAGGTCATAAATCTTCTCAAAACTCTTATCTTCCATTTGAGTGCAGCAGTGGATAACTTTTCAGAAATTGATGAAGGTGAGAATTTGTAAGTTTGATATATAAAACTGTGAACTTAAAGGGTAACCAGAAATACCGTTAATTACAATACTTGAGGATCTTATTCCTAAGATGATTTTGAGCAAAACGTTCATATAAACAAGGGACCAAAAAGTCTTCCCAAGGGAGCTAGAGCCCTCTACAGGGTGAACTCTGAAGATCGATTTTTGTACACATCTTAGAGACAGCTCAAGATAAAATTATGAAATTCAAAATGGTAAATAAATATAATTCTTCAACTAGTCTGCAAAAAAAATATCAAATTATATCAGAAACGCCTAGAACTTGGTGTCTTTTTTTACGAGATTTTTTCATAATTTTGAAATTTGGATTTTTCCTGACAAAATTAAGTGTTAAGAATTCATTCATACTCTTGGAGTGTTATTAAAGGATCAATAGTTGTTTCAATTACATTTTTTAATCTCGTCTTTTGTAATAAAAAGACACTCACGGATTCTATTAGACCAAAAGTCTCAGCAACCGGCGACCATAGTTTACAAACTATGATTACCGGATGTCCACATCACCACCTACCGTTTGAGAAGTGAAATATCACATATAATAATAATTACATTTATTTGGAAAAATTCATATTTATTTTGATAGTACATCATTTAGAACTAAACTAATAATATGATGATTCATGCAGCTCATCACTTGGTTCTTCACACTAAATTCTGAACTGATCCTTTAATCGGGGAATACTCCATTATACGGTCGTTAATGATGATGCAATAAGCCCGGGGTTTTTAGGGTAATTCAGGATACTTTCCATCTCTAGTTTGACTTCAACTGTCGATGGCTTTATAGCATCGTTTTGTTTTGAACAATCAATCACGAAAATTGATTTATTCTTGAATGCTATATAATCTAAAATCGGCTCGCTTATCACTTTATTTGAAAATGATTTCTGGAAATCATAGTACATGTGGTACGCTTCCACGTATCGTTGAAATTCAATTTCATTGCTTCATATGGATAACACTCTGCATTCAAGTATAATTTTACATTTAGCAAGTTTATATTATCGAAATATGTACTTCGCTTAACAGGATTATTTTTTTGATCAGTTTGGAAAGCTAGAATCACATATCTGGGACGTTCCAAATTCATTGATGCTTTAACAACCCAAATGTCACGAGTGCTTTCCTTTATCAACGGATTTTCATGTAGATCCCAACTATGGAATGGAACAAAATAGGCTACTCAACACTCAAAATCCACAACATTTGAAATTTAACTTGATCATTTGGAAACACATGTCGCACTTTTAATGCTATCGTCTTCACATTTATTTTAGCCCTTTTTGTACCTGTGCTTTTAGTATAGCAATCGTTATCAGTTCGAGATCTTATCAAGTGCAGCTTATGTTTACCACTCAAAACTTTGTTATAGTCATGATATGTCAGCAATTTGCAAAATTCAGGAGCTGATGAAAACAATATGTCGTATGATATCATTAATGCTGTGATACATTTTAAGAATATAAAAAGCTTATAATACATTTTCATGCTTAAATCAAGTTTCTATTTCAGTAAACACGAATCATCCCCAAGTTATGTTGTATTCGTGATGTGAAGTCTGCGAATCTGTGTGTTAATCAGTAATCATTACAATTATTTATAATTATTCCACTATTTTAATTTCAGGGAGTCACAAAGTAATTTATATCGAATTAGTTTGCAAATTAACAGCTTGGGTACTTTGTAGTGTTCGAATGGCTGAACAAACTATATCTGCCACAGTCATTGATAAATTTGTAAATGGTATGAATGAACTGAAGCTCATCTTGGGAAAATTTGGAGAGGCTCTTTTAAACCAGAAACATGTAAGTGAATATTCATTTCTTATTCGAAACATTTTAGCAACTATATTTGATAGTTTGACTTTCTGTTGATAAGTATTCCAAAAGGGATATTTAAACAATGCAAAATTACCAACTTGTCGTAAACTGTGACTCATGGAAAGTGTATTAAAATAAATCACTAAATTTTCACAGCAATTGATATTGCTTCTAAATATTTTCAATTAACCTTTGACTTAGGCTTTCAAACATTCCTAATGTAATACTCAAATTTCAATAATAAATTTGTAAAACCATCATAAACTATTGAAGTTCTAAAAATAAGTGGGTTTCTTTTTATCTCTGTAAGTTTCTTTGTTTGATACAAAACTGATACAATAGAAATGGAGAAATGAGATAAGTTACAGCAAGGTCACCTGTTGAAGGTAAGAAGCATGTATATATAAACTCTAACACTATACCCAATGGCGAAGTTGGGGGCCAAGTACGTTGAAGAGGATCTGAAAATAACGGGAGAGTTACATACAACACTATCCTACCGACTGCGCCAATTAAATGCAAAATTTATGAATTCAGATTAAAAAAAAAGGAATAAACTTTACAATGTGAATTAGTGCTAACTTTATTCGAGCAAAGCTACTACAGAACTGAGGATAATAATATAAGTATAACAAGCAAATGGGATTACACACCCCGCGGTTCCATATTACACGATGTCATCGGACTTAACTATATAATTCCTCCCCTCGAATATCTTAAAAGCGGGGTTCCTGTGATTTCCATAAATTTTTTAAGAGTATTTTTCAATGTTTTCTGAAGTAGAATAGTAATAGGCACGTTATAACGGTTACGATGATTAATGAGGTGTTGGTCCATTCCAATTATGCCGATTTTGGTGTTTCGGTTTAACTGATATTTGTTTAAATAATTATTTTTTTTAATGCATATTATTCATATTAAGTTAGGTTAGGTTATTCATATTAGGTGGACGTGTTTTTCTTATTTCATCCGGATTGTTTTTTGAAAAGAACATTTATTCTTGGCAAAGTTTCAATTATTCTTAACAGTAACAAAAACGCTGTAAATCACAAAATAATTGAAATTTCGGAATTGTTGTGATTTTGTCTCTGGCAGGAATTTTTAGCTGTTTCGTTGCTACAATTCCATTGATTTGTGTAAATATTCAAGTTTTTTCGATTATAACTGAATTTCCTAATACTAAATTAACAATCGATCTAAACGTCACTTTAATATTCCTCAAATAGTCTTAATTTCTGGATGAACTGTTCGTCATAGGTTAATTAACAAGATTATTAGTGAATCACTACAGCGGATTCTCTTGCTAAATACATAATTTTAGCATCTTTTGTTAAAATAGCAAATTATTATTTTATTCCAATGTGATGATTTGCAGAAACATATATTAGCTGACTTCTTTTAGAGGTATTTTAGTTTACAACACTCATCAGGGTATTGATAACAAGTTTTACCTTTGTTTAATTATTTTCAGAATCACATTTTAATGAGAGCCTACTTGAATCTTTGTTACTATTGGGCAGATATGTATTCGATACTATGTTTCTATTCCATAAATAATGAAGTCACTTTGAAGAGACCTTTGGATAATGACAATTCCGCTAGTAATCTGACATATTTGCATTCATACCTGAGTGTAGAACAGTGGTTTTTGATATCTGAAAGGATTGCTAACTTTGGAGAGACACCTTGTAAACTTGTTATGGTAATTTTTTTTCATTAGCTTATACCTTGAAATTGATTTAACATTCATCTGTGTTTATTGCAGCAAAAACTTCTGGTGCAGAAAATTAAATCCATAACACTTTTTGAAGAGAGTGTGCCAGATGATATTCTCAACCCAGTATTATCATACATATACTCCAATGTGGATGATAATTGGGTTGATCTCATAAAAGACAAATTCGTCATCAATCGTTTGATACAGAAGATGAATATTGAAATCGTTTTATTTATTGCAGATCATTTAGTAACGAGAGAATTTGAAAATTTGTCAAACATTGATATTTTATTGGACTCTCCAATTCTTTCCAACACAATAGTTTATGTCATTCTCAGTAAAATCAATAAAGCATTCAAGCAAAAACGAAAACATGATCAAACGGCATTAGAAAAACCTTTATGTCTAAAGGTATTTTCAGCTATAGATAAAGAATTATTTTATGAACCAAATTTTGAGACAAAAAAATGTATAGAGTCATTAAAAGTTGTGGTTGAAACGGGGATGTCGGATGAAAATGCCATATTGGAGTTAACTGTGAATACTGATAAAGTAGAAAACAGCTTGAATTTATTGAAACGGATTCCATTTATTTTTCTATCGTCAGAGGTACAGGAGTGTGTCTTATTGTACCTGTTTTCTCTTCATCAATCTTTGAAGAAAAACATTCCTGTGAGAGATGCTTGTGAGAAAATCATCATTGGTAAGTAGTAATTTTCCATTTTCTGTAGTTGTAGTTTGGAGAGATATAAAAAACCTATGACCCTCTTTCATTTGCACATTTCCGACGTTACAAATACACGATATATCATATTCAAAATTTTGAATTTTGATGCCATTTTGTAAAGGAGGAAAAGTACCATCGATTTTTTTATGTTCCCTTAACAACTGCAGAAAGTGGAAGTGAAGAAATTGACATTTTTCAACTTTTCAAAATATCTTAGAATTAATGGCAAATATTTCTTTTTAATTGGACCTTAGTAACTTATCTGTTGAATTGGCTTTCTGTTCCAGGTATGATTAATGACATCAAGTTCAATTTATCGGAAATATTCGAACTAGGATCTTTGATAAAATATGTAATAAAGAACGTTACAGGATGTGAAAAACTTTTTCCCTTAATATCAGATAATATATTCAAACAGGAAAATTCCATAAACCTATTCAAAACTGGCGTGGACTATTTAACCCAAAATTTGAAAACTTCGGAAACAATTAAATATACCATAATTGTTTTATCCGATTTGCAGAAGGTTTGTAACAATAAAATTATCATTCGGCTTTATTAAGTAAGTTTACTCTTCCAGGTGAAAAAGTCAAAGATGTCTAAAGAGGTGAAAAATGTGTGTGCAGAATACAAGTCTAACATTTTTAATAAAATAGTAAAATTAGTTTCTAAAAAAGATGCTGATTCTGATTTGGTAGAAATTTATTCTTTGGCGTTGAAGAACTATATCAATCAGGATGAGAATGACTCATTATCAAAATTGTTGATTAAACTGAATGATTATGTGCAAACCATATTACTGAAAGATTGTAATATTCTGCCTCCAGGTTGCATAATATTATTTTCCACTATTCTGCATAATAAACAGATATTGAACAAAGTCAACAGTGATTTCACATCAATTATATGGAATTTCTGCAAATCAAAGATAACTTCTAATGAAAGTAGCGAATTATCGCTATTGTTGGTTTTGATTTTTGAACATATTCCGAATGAGGATTTTCCTAGCATAACTGAAGATCTCCTAAAAATTACAGTGAGTTGTATAATGAATTAATGATTGGTAGATGTAAATTTATATATTTTAGAGATCCGCCATAGATAATAATGATGATAATTTAAGAAAACATTTGAATACTTGGACCGCTGTTTTACCATGTTCTTTTAATCCAGTGAAGGCTAAAACATGGCAAGACGCGTTAGAAACATTGTTGATCAGTTTATATCCGTTATTAAATTCGATTGAATATACCAGGGAATTATTTGACACCGTCATGGAATTCGAAACAGGAATTATTAAAAATCATCAGGTAAAAAGATATCTATTGTAACTCAATCACAACAATATTTAAGAATCTAATTAAATCGTTCTATTTAGATTTTGATATTGCATCCAGAGGCGAAGCGAAGATTGTGCGCGCGCCCGGGGGTAGCTATCATAATTGCGCCCCCCATCCCCCACGTCACAGACCCTTGATTCTTAACAATATTTATTTCCGTATACAACATTGCCAAATATATTTATTGAAAGAAAGAAGGGAACACAGTTTTTAATAGTTTTAAGTACCTTTCTTTAAAACTTACATATATCCATTGAACAATAAATCTAGATATGTATTTTACGCGCTTTCATTGATGCAAAGGTCTTTGTTGCTCCATTGATGCCCGCAGATAAATTAATATTAACTTCAACTTGCTGAAGGACCGCTCACAACTTGCAATAGATACGGAGAAATTTAGCAGGATCTGTAACGCAACCCTTAAATTCGGAAAAACATCTTTACCGTACTGTATAAGAAATCGGAGTAGTTCGATGGGGGTATCGATGCCATTTTCCCGTGAACGTAGTAATATTCTGCAGTCAACGATGTCGTTATACAAGCCAGTGTCGTCAACGTCAGTAGCGTAAAATTCTCCGAAACTTTCACACTGTTTTTCCAGGCAATCGAAATCTGAACCACTCGTCAGCTCTGAAACATTCAAGAGGAAGCCAAACTTCTTGTTCAGATCACGAAGGCGCTGAAAATGATTGTCGAACTCAACCTGGAGCCTATCAATAGCGTTTGCCAATACGCGACGTTGTTCCTCCTCTGCTGAAAGGCCTGCATCTTCAGCTAACTCTCTAGGCATTCGGCGACGTCTTCTTCTTCTCCGTTCGACGTTGATTCCTCATTGGCCACATTTTCGTTTCGCGGCAGTACACAAATCGTCTCTAATGTGTGCTAAGTCGTGTTGAAGAGAGTCGAGGTCGTTGGCAGCATCTGCAAAATTCATTTTTAAACGCGTTCTATTCTTCGCAAAACTTGGTCCCAAAAGTAAAAAAGGCTGAGAAATTCGAACGTCAGCATTCTGTGTGCAAGGCTTCCCGCTTCATTTCTAGTTTCCGGCGTCAATTCTGGATTTTCACTCATTTTTTCGAGCAGATCCAAAATAGAATCCAGATGTTCAAAGACGACACTGACAGCGTCATACCTAGCACTCCATCTGGTTTGAGATTCCTGTGTTTCACTGTTCTCTTCACTGTACTTTTCAGCAAGTCCCACCGTATAGTTGATTGAGAGAAGAACACGTACAAAGCCTCTATAGTGCCGAAGAAACTGATGACAGATGCCTCTTGATTAGCTGCATAAAGTTACGGGAAGAATGTTATCCTGCTGTTCAGACAGCTGTGCGCCCTACATTTTTACGTGAATTTCTTTTCCGTGAAATTTTGTTTCGCCAGATTTTTGTAAACTTGAACATTTCCAAATTTGACGCCCCCGTAGATCCGGCGCCTGGGGCACTTGCCCCCTCTGACCCCCTCTCCTCGCTACACCACTGATTACATCCCTTTCTTAATTACATATTCAGAAAGCGATGTTGAATTGGTTGTCCTCGTAATAAAGTAGATCCACGAATATCCGGGACCGAACCTTTGTCGAAACGCATCATTTTTGATTGCAGGTTTTCCCATGTTATTAAAAAAAGAATTCGTTAGAAGCAAGAAACTAGTTCAAAAAATTTCACATAAACGCTTCATCATCTACTCATTTTAAAATTTAAGTAGCCCGCCACTCAATATGTTTATGCTTCGTGTTGTGCCATGCTGCCATGATCATGATATATTCTTTGTCTATGACACTGACAGGCAGATGTATGTTGCAGTAGTGTTCTCCTTTTTGTATCAGTACTTGCAAAATCTTGTCCTTGATCGATTGCTCTATCTATTTATATATGTTCTGTGATCTCTATAACTAAATCTGAAATTCTTATCGTAAAGGTAAGGTTGGATCCTTCAGCCCGTACATGTCGCCCGGAGTCGACGGCATTCTCCTGTAAAACTAAAAATAGAATAGCCGAATCCATAGTATTATCGTACTATTTAGACAATTAAAATAATAGAATAGTATTCAGGTATTTGGTTAGCGAATTTCAATCTATTTCATGTAAGTACATCAATTTGAAAGGGAGCATATCTTTCAAAAAATAACACATTCTGTATATTCCTTATAAAGATTGCGAGAAAATATACATCACCCAATAGTTGGCCATATTTTGAATGGAGCTGTCCGTTACTTTATGAAATTCCATTTTTACAGATAAAAACAAGAAATTTTAGTTTGTTAATTATCACTGTAAGTGTGATATTTAACAAGTTAAAATTTCTTGTTTTTATCTGTAATTGACCATATGCTTCATTAACATTTTCTTTTGATACTCTCCAATGTTTTCTGCTGTTTTAATTGGATTTTAAAACACAAGTCGGCTGCAGACGTATTTCATTAATCATAGTCATCTATCTTTTTTTTTTCTAAATTACATGGAGTACTAATTATCATAACAATTTTTGATAAAGATAGAAATAAACTGTTGAAACGTCAAAAACAAGTCTTATTTCATTCATAGTCATAATATAGAAGCAGAAACCCAATAAAACATATATTTATAAATGGTTCAAGAATTTAAATCAGAAAATAACCCTTTTTTATTTTGTTCCAGCTGTTACTCACTCCTTCGATGATAGGAATTTTATTAATGAGGGTAACAAACACCCTTCTGAAAAAAGTGGATAATTTCCATCATGTTTTCACAAGTTGCGCCAATTATCTCGAACTGTTATTAAAATATAGGAATTCCTTGATTATGGACAGGTTACCGCCCTATTTGAAACAATTTAGAGTACTTTTAAATAGTCTTTGTGCTAGATGCACTCCACAACCTGATGTAGAACTGACAGAAATCGATCAATTGTCGGATTGTGCACATCAACTAGAAAAATTAACAAATCATTTGGTTGCATGTAACAAACATATGGGTAGAATTGCACATTATTTGATAGCTGATATACTGAACCAGTATGAACAAGTAACCTTATATCCCAATGTCAAGGTAAGTTTTGTAATTCACAATAATATTACCATTAGTTATTTCATCTAATAATTGAATCATTAACATAACATTTCTTGTAAAATAATAAAACTTTAATAAACTATAAAAGAGTTCACACTGTGCATACACTATAAATAAGAAAAAATCAACCGTAACTACTAAAAATAATGTTAAGTATTGAGGACGTTTCAGCTACCAAGTAGTCTGTAGGGCACCGCCTATATCGGCTCCAACTTGGCTTGTGTAGCAGAACAGGGAATTTGGAATCCTTCTTATTTTTACTAACATGTCCCGTCTCGTCTATTGCAAACTGCAAACAGCCAAACTACCCCTACCCAGACTAATGTCTACAGAGGCGTAGCGAGGATTATGCGAGCCCGGGGCAGCTATCATAATTGCGCCCCCACACGTCCCAGTCCCTTGATTCTTAACAATATTTATTTTCGTATACAACATTGCCAAATATATTCAATGAAAGAAACAAGGGAACACCGCTTTTAATAGTTTTAAGTACCTTTCTTTTAAACTTACATATAATCATTGAACAATAAATCTAGATATGTATTTTACGCGCTTTCATTGATGCAAACGTATCTATTATGCGTGATGCATCAATCGATTCGAGAGTCTCTTTCTCTATATTCAACAGAGCTAAGTCCGACAATCTTTGTTGCTCCATTGATGCCCGCAGATAAGTTAATATTAACTTTAACTTGCTGAAAGACCGCTTACAACTTGCAATAGATACGGAGACAGTTAGCAGGATCTCTAACGCAACTCTTAAATTCGGAAAAACATCTTTACCGTATTGTCGTTATACAAGCCAGTCCTGTCAACGTCAGTAGCGTAAAATTCTCCGAAACTTTCACACTGTGTTTCCACGCAATCGAAATCAGAACCACTCATCAACTCTGCAAAATTCAAGAGGAAGCCAAACTTCTTGTTCAGATCACGAAAACGCTGAAAACGACTGTCAAACCCAACCTGGAGCCTATCAATAGCGTTTGCCAAAACGCGACGTTGTTCCTCCTCTGCTGAAAGGCCTGCATCTTCAGCTAACTCCAGGCATTCGGTGAAAATTCGACATTTTTTTCCGACATATTCTTATAAACTTAGATATTTCCAAATTTGGCGCCCCCCTGGATCCGGCGCCCGGGGCACTTGCCCCCCTCGCTACGCCACTGAATGCCTACGGTTTACTCCCAAAGTATCTAATGCATTTGCATGTAGGTGTTCTTAGAACCACGTGAAGTTTCTAAATCCTCAACTGTATTTGACGGCAAACCTGTTCCGGCATCCTTTATCATTAGATTATGTTCTTAATCACAGATTATATGAAATCTAGACATAAGTTATTAATAATTTTTTTTTTCCAGATCCATCTGAACAATTGTGTTTACAGTTTAATTTCACTCTGTGATAATCATTCAGTGTCATTTCTCATGAGAGTATTGAGCAACGCTTCCACAGAAATGTTCAAAATTTTATATAAAAATTATAAAAATTACTACAGGTTTACTGGAAAAGTGTAATATTATATATGGTTTTCTATTAATCAAAGTAGTTTCGTCTTTTAATTGACCTCTACCTTCCTCTTTTCTTTCAAGATTAACTATATGATGAATGCTCAACACAACTGTATAATTGATATATACGGTTGAGTAATTCGACCTCGCGTACGGGCAGCCTTATGTTATTCATTAAGACGGAGTGAGCATAGCAAACGAAATCGTTTCTAGATTTAGTATGGTTATTTGGAAAATGTATGTTCTCGTATAACTAGATATAATGCTCGAAATTTACTTAGGCCGTTTTCGAGTTATAGAGCAGAGTGGTCCGTAGAAATACTCGTCGCTATTCCTCGTATCGATTAGCCGAAACATCTCTCTCACACTAGCAATATAGGTGTATCTATCTGAAATCGAACATCTTCCTCAAATTAGGCTTGTAGTTAACTCGATAGGGTTTTTGTTTGTGTCCGAAATGTTTAAGACATACAAACGAAGTGCTAATAATAAACAGTGCTAGTAATAAACAGTGGCTGCGGGTACTGCGTATCGGCTTGCTTGTGTGGCTCGGTGTGTGCGTGCCTCGCGGTCATGGAATAATTTGGATTCGGGCTGCTGGAAGCTGGCCGATTCTCCTACTGAAGAAGGATGCAATAGTTCCTGCTGTTAGGTTCCAAACATAAGACGTCCTCATAACCCAGAGGACTTACAGGGAGAACAAGGATTCCGGAACACTCCCAATGGGGATCTCGTGTGGTTCAAGACTGGCAAAGTATACTCGTGCACGCCAAGATGGATCTTTCAGTTTCCATAGGTACTCACGTAACCGTTTTCCAGGCCGAGGTATAAGCAATAATCCGGACCTGGGTCTGGAAGAACCTATGACTAAACTACCGAGGTACGGGGATTTACATCTGAATCTGGCCCAGGCTGTATTATCCAGAGATAACAAACTTCAGCTAAACCTGCCCACTCGTTTTATTGGATACGGAGAAGCGGACGAAACTGCCTCATATCCTAGAGAATAGTCGAGCAGCGGCTTCTCTTAAGCTTATCTCGTTGTTTCAGGCCTGCTGGACTGGGTCTTGTTTCGATGAGCGCACAATGAACCCAATCAAGTGGTCTAAGTGTGCCCGCTTTTATTGATTGATATATGAAGTAGTTTCATTATCCGAACATAGATCCACGAGATAGAGCTTTGTCTAAATAGAATCCTTATTATTGGACGATTATGCCTTGTAAATTCATACATGTGTCCTGTTTAGTCATATTGCTTCCTAATCAGTTAGTTCTTGCGAACTCTTGTTTTACCTTTATATGGAATGTTAGTTTGATGCATAAGAGGAAGAAATCAGACCTGAAACAATGATTAAAACAATACAATGTGCATATGACTTGACGTAGAAGACATTTCGGTGGTCAACTGTATTACTTTTAACAATGGTAAGGTATTTCCCATAACTTCTATAAAATTTGTCAATGGTATAGTGCGGGACTTGAGTTCGCCAGTGCGGCAAGGGAAGAGCTAACATCAGGATTTATTGCAGCTATCGTATTGAAACATGATTTCAGCAAACAGACTTATCCAAGGAATGTAGATCGCTCGGCAGATATTAAGTTATTATGACCTCGACTCATATTCTGCTAGCTGTTCTCTTGTCTCGACGCATCGGACAGATTTCTTATTCTCAAGTAGGTTAGATGGCGTTAGGTATTATTCATTTCTCTAGCATTTGTCAGTATGGTTATGCCTTGACATAGCTATCGTTCAGTAGCATTGCAACTTACTCTTTCCGCTTATGAGCTAGACGTAGCTTATTACCGTAACAGCTGTTAGGAACTATTAGTTATAATGTTACTGTTCTAGATCTAGAGAAACTTTATTACCATTGTTACGTATCTGGCGAAAGCTAATAAGAAATAGCATCAGTATATTCCTTAATTATTGTATTACTTTTAACTTGAAACATTATACTTTTGGTTAACTTGAGTCCATGAGCGTAAAAGATTCAAATGATACTCAAAAACTATTCAATGAATTGATTTCAAACAAGTACAGGATTTGACAAGACGCATGTTTTTGTGTGGAAATCCACTTTTCCACACAAAAAATGTCAAAAATACAGCACGTCCCTCCGTCTTGACAAAAGGCCGATACGTAGACTTTGTGATGCCCATTAGATGTGTTCAACTCGGTCTATCGAAATTTCAGTCAGTACGAGTGCAGTGGAGAATTCGTTAGTCAGTCGGTGAGACAATTCGTGCTAAGTATTTACTTACAGAAAATACAGTAATAGAATAAAGACCTATGTTTCATTTGAGGTGCAAACAATCAACAAAAGTTTAGTTTAGGAGATTGAGTGAAGTGATAACTGTGACAATAGAATAGCGTGTTGTTTGTTAGATACTTAGTGTCTTATACGACCATTTTGATTTCATTAGACCTGTACAGTGTTTAGTGTTATAAATAGTTTTGTTTTATCGATCGTTCTGATGAGGCAGTTTATTATTTTCATTTTGTATCATTTTACATAAGAATGCCAGCTGAGTGTTGTATATCAAACAGCAATCAGTAATCTAGATAAGACCTATTATCCAACATTTGCTTTTCCACGAGACAAGAACATAGAGATTCTTTCGCTCCCAATAAAAAATCATAAAGTTATTGAAAATGTTTTCGTGATAGTGACATTATTAGAGAATACAAGATAGGGAACCGTGATGGATCTGTACTTGTGTGTCCTAGAACGATTCCAAAACTTGTTCAAGATTGCGTACCTTCTTTTTTCAACCTTTCTATTTGTCAAAGAAAGTTCCAATCAAACGGTAAAAATCCTGAAGAAAGACAATTAACTGTAGAACATCGTGATAATATTGATTTCTAAACCTGGCTCAAATGAGATGATATAAGTGAATTTTTTCATAAAATTTCTGAAAACATCCGTTTTTTTTAATTCTTTTTGATGAGAATATGATTGATGTTCCAAAGATTTTTTCGGGTCTTAGTAGCAGTTTCTTTAATTGATTCTATTCAAGGCGTACATTTTGTTGTTGCAAATAACTGCTCAGGACTTTTGATTATTCCGCATGAAACTACGTTTTCCCGCGATAACAATTATTGACTCAAACACGTTATATTCTATGAGAATTTGGTCCAATGGGTACCTCACATTGATAAATGTAACTTATTTATCATTTATACATTATATGGATTAACTCATAATTTTTTCACAACTAATCACATATTTTGAGTAATTTATCATATTGATTAATAACTCTAAATTGAAATAATTTCGATACTACCATCACATGATTATTAATGCATAATCAATGACATTATTGACATCGGCATACAATTAAAACGAGTCACATAGAAACTGTCCCGCATATAAGATTGCCTATCAATCCAAAAGTTTATTCTGAATTATAGGAGCATGGTAACAATATGGAGGAATAGTTTATTAGTTTCAAATGGAGTAAAATTTGTATAACTAAATTCAATATGACTATACTAATGTATTTATTATAATCACCAATCTAAAAATACGCGTTGCTAATCGCGATACATATTTATCATTCTATGATTATTTATAATTAAGTGATTGAGTGAGTCAAAGTTCTTCATAATTTTACATTTAGCCAACATGCTGATATTGCGATATATTTATAATTAACTATGATTAATGCAATTCTCTAATTTATGCTAGTGATATCTCATTACTATACTCCAAATTGTTACTTTCCAAACCCTTAGGAATTCTAGAGAATGCATTCAATAAGAAGTACTTTGCCTCTTCGTATTTTTTACAACAATAGTAACATTCCAGAATACTCCAACCTTAGCTATAAAGTAATAAACTCGGTATTGTTTTTGTCCTTGATTATTAATTAAGGTGACTCATAAGATCCAGCGTTACCAAATACATTGCCGGGTTCTATTAAGTTAAGAAATGACAAGACAATCTCCCTTTTCCCCTCTCGCCCTTCCCCGTAGTGCTACTTCCACACCGTTGGATGAACCGCGCAAACGTCGAACATTTATAGCACTTCTCTAGCGTCCTCGAACGCCAGTTTGAATTGTTGAATTGTGTTGTGTTGTCCAGAAGGATTTTACGTAATCATCAATATGTCTTATGTTGGTAAGTATTTAGAAATTATACCGGCCGGTTTATTTTTATTCATCACGCCTAGTTATTCAACTCCGTAATATTAATTTGCCGGATGTGTAATGATAAAATATATCGTAAGATATATCCTATCGCGTTCTAGAAAGATTAATTACTAATGAAATTAACAATTTGTCAGTCTTAATTGCTTCACTGAAAATTCTGTTTTGTCCTGTGACTCTCTCAGAACAATTTGCATGGCAATCTTTTCTGTAGATAAGTAGATATTGAAAATCGAGTAACAGGGTCGGAAGATGACCATATCATAATTCTAAGTACTATTTTATAATTGCGATTTGTTAACCAATTCTGAATACATATTAAAATATAATAAATGACACTGATTAAAAAGGACACGGTGAAATCAGTTCAAGTAATTTAAAATAATCACGTAGACATCGCCCACAGCTGCCCATAACTTATTTTCGATGTATATAAAGTCTTTGAATAATTTATACGAGGTATTGGTTTAGGAATGTAGCTATATATAGATACCGTCAAAGAGGGTTCTATATGTTCTTTCTTGTTCGAACAGTTCGATAGATTTCAACTTGTAGTTTAATCTAAAAATATTTTTGGCGTATAAGTTAAGTTAACGCTCTATATAAAAAATGTAGGAGCGATCCAAACTTCATCAAATTATTGCGCCTTATTAAGGTCATTGCAATTAGCTCGATTTACATTCTGTGAAAATGTCTATGTGCCGTGATTTCAAGTGAAATTGAATGACACACCCATATATTCGCGACCTAGAGTTCACTTCACCATTCCAACGAATAACAAGTCTATTTTTAACTGTGCTGTCATCGTTATTTAATATCCATTGAATTCAGATTCAGTGTAGCTCGTGGAATAATTCTTAATTCTTATATCACAACTCACAGCTGCAAATTGCAAACAAATATCACTAGAAGACAAAATATATACTTCATAAGTTTTTAGGTTGGTGACGTCACGTGCGGGTTAATGGTTTACGTGACCTTAATAAGGGTGTTAGATATCCAGGCGCCGAGGGCGCTGATTTTTATGTTCCATCCCCTTTTTCCGTTATATAGGTGATCAACTTATTAATGAACCGAATTCTTTACTATTCACTTATGTTCGCATAAAAACACGTTTATTAAAGTTTCATTACGATTTGGAGATTAATCGCAACCATTCGTTGCCCTATTTATGCATTCAATTTCAACCAGTGATAAAGGGAATTAACAAATAGTGATGGTTATATTTAAAGTGTATATATACGTACACTTTTCGCGGAACAGCTAGTACTGGTTTTTCAATGCCAACTGTCTTCTGTAAGTTATATAATGCAGTGGTACATTGCTCGTATACATATATCGGAAAATTGATCTAAATATGAAAAATATGATCAATCGATTTGCCGATACAAAAAAAAAGAAATATTAATTTTATTATCTGAACAAAGTTACATTTCCTATTTCACTTCACGTTTTGATGGGTTCTCAGTAGAGATTTTTTTATATGTATAATATTTTTTTATCAGTGGTACCGGGATATCAAAAATTATCTTGGTCAAGGGTGGTTGTGGAATCTAAAACGTGTGTCTTACTTTACGTTTGAAATAATTATGTCATAATTAATTTGAAGTTTCTAAAAGTGCGAAATTTCACAATTTTATACGAATATTGTAACACTCAGAAGTCTTTAGGGCTTTGGACTCCGGGATTTTCACGTGGCCCATCGAAATTAGAAGGTTCGAATTATCTAAAAACATAATTGCATGAACGCCAGACGTCTTATGTAATTAGCTACGAACGAAATCATTTTGACATATGCCTCGATCTTGTTAATTTGGGGCCGTTTCTTGCCCCGTGCGACCGGCGCCAGTTGTAATAAAGTGTTTTTGGCTATGGGCCGCTAGCTTTTACCCGCTTCCTGTATATTTTAGTCGCGAGAAAATTCCCTTTGGTACGTCGCACGTTAGACGCGCGTAGCTGAGATCTGAGAATAGCTCAAACTGTTTTAATTAAATTTTCCTATTTAATGGACATATATCGAAAAAAGAAGGGCAGTCGGACACGGTCCGATACTAAATCTAACTACATGGAGCGAAAACGGCACGCGAAAAGTCGTCGTAAAGCCGTATTAGGTACAACCAGTTTGCACTTTTCTAACTCGCGTGCTATGGGCTTCTCACGTGACCGTCATTCGATTAACGGAAAATTAACTATTTCAAAACAGTTTTTGACCCGGATTGTGGTTATCACGACCTCTGAAAAGGTTCAAAGTTCACATAATTATTTCATAATTTGTAGTTCATTATTGTTTCACAACTGAAATAAATAGGTATGGAATTTGTAGGTTATTGATGATCTCAGTGTGACAGTGACATAATTATTTCAAACGTAAAGTAAGACACACGTTTTAGATTCCACAACCACCCTTGACCAAGATAATTTTTGATATCCCGGTAATATCACAAGAGAGTGAGATAAATTGAAAATAATTCGACAGATCCTCGAAAAGTTGTTGCCATGCAGGCAATAGCCCGAAAGGATCGAGTGGCTATAGCCGAATAGCAACAAGTTTGAAAAAATATTTGGGGAATTATTTTCGAATTTATCGAACTGTCGTGTGGTATTCTGTAGATTATTTTTGAATGTTAAATCATAAACTAGTATCCCCATTAAAATCTGACGTTGTCAATCAATAAAAACATAATACTTCAAAAATTCCCACGATAATAATGTATTGATAGGCAAAACGTACATAAATAACACAAATTTAAAGTTTCTATTGGTTTTTATAAACGTCAAAATAATCCTATGAATATATTTCTTCTGACGAGTTTTTTTTTACAAAAAGACTAGTGCTTTTTGGTCCATCGTCCCGATATTAAGTTCAGTTCCCTCTAAAACATCTGAATTCTTTACCGTGTGCATACCCCCCCTCCCTCTTTAAGAAAATCTTGGATCCGCCACTTCTATAATCATTTACTATCCCAATTGGTATAATTTCGAACTCTACGCAGCAATTTTTGACAAATTTATTCGGTTTAAAAGCTTCTCTATTTGTATGAGCTATGAGCATCTTGAATTAGAGCTTTTTGTGACCAAACGAAGTTTTGGATTGATCTTTTTATGGGTCCCGTTCCACTAGTCCTACATTTTACCAACCCTTAATGAAATCTAATTTATTGTACATGACTTAAATCCATCAGGTTATCATCAAGACTTCCACTCTCCACTGTTTTGGGTTGCATTTCTAAACAAACGAGGCTTTTCCTATGTGTCTTCATTTTGATATAGATATATCCTATTTTGAAGTAAATGTTCTAGTTTTTTTTAGAACCATGGAATGACCATACAGGTACTGGGAAATAAAAATTTTGTAAACCTCAAAATTTTAGATCCAAGCAATTTTTTCTCTCCAAATAAAGCCCTGACACTCCAAAAATCCTCCTGTTTTGAGATTTATTCATCAATTATTCACGATACACTCAGACAATCTTAAATGTTAATCAATAGAATCGCCAAAACTTTTTATAACCGTAAAACTATTTGAGATGGCGGCAATTACAAAATTTGAACTAGTTCCAAAAGCTCAACAGTTATTCAATTCAGTTCACGTAGGTCAAGAATCAATATTAACGTTGCAAATTATGATTACGATTTCTATGTAATGATAGAAACTAATTTCTGAAGACGAAGAAGGAAGAAAATTACTCAGATCCAAAAAAAATTAAATTGTTCTCGATATATGTAATGACATTAATCCAATTTTATAGGTAAAATAGTTCAGTCATTGTCATTGTTAAAAGTATATTTTACGTGGCACATTGATTAATTCCTCTAGATAGGATCAATAGGGCGAAGCTAAGCCTAGTCGCAGACATCATACGTGCCCACTTGTTCGTACTTAATTTAATTCAGTCAAGGTGGATTAAATTAATACTAACAGTAGTAAACACCGCGGCCATGAATAAATGTGAAAACGAACATCAAATTGTTTGACACTGATATCATCGATATTATAACTCATGCTGATTTATAATGTGATTCATATCCAAACCAAAGCTATTATTTTAATTAATCATTGAATGCGTTGTTCGTTAACTGAAATGTTATCTGCTATTTTCTATGCAATAAAACTATGTGGATTCATTAAGCGAGAATGCAATCTAATATATATTATCTCTATGAGGAACCTGCCCTCTGATTAATTTCGATTCTATATGTACGTTAGATACTGAATTATATTAATCAAAACCTGAGCATGATAATTTTATTCAAATGTACTGACAATGATCACCTTGACATAATAATATGATGTCGCAATTATTGTATTCTTTGATTGTGTGGGAAATAATGTGATGTTATAATTATATGGGTTCTATGTTACTGGCATACTGTGGGCGCATTTGTCTATGAGTTATAAATTTGTGAAAATAACTAACTAAAAGTAATTGCACATGTATAGAATAGGTACGTACGCTTGCATACAATCAGGGTGCGAAAATGTGAAGTAAAAAAAACAATTCTTTGAAATATGTTATTTCTGCCTAATTTCTTTCCCATATACTTTATTTCAGAAGTAGCTTTAATTTGTTCGAATTAATGCTGATTTTGGAATAATGAACATGTATACACATGTAATTTATTAATATGTAATATAATGGATCGTAATTATCTTGACAAATAAAATTACACGCTTCAAATTAGACATGACCTGATATTTATTCTCGCAATTCAGTTTTATTCCATCATGAATGGTTGATCACTTGACCCTTGTCATGCAGTCGATATTTTCAGACACCGTACTTTATAATTATGTCCATTAAGCTGGCAGAGCAAAGTCAACAGAAAAAATTATAACTTCAGCTAGTAAATAAGTGTTAGTTTAATGCCCCAATAAAAAATTTAGTGCTCCTTTATTTTTTAAATAGCTTCAGTTGGACTCAGTACTGCAAAGTATTTGACAAAAATCAATGTTCCGAATGAAAATGAGCTAGAAAGTAAAATACTAATTTAATGTCCGAAAAAAAATTTTATATCATATGCTCTGGTAGCTTCGGATTAACGTAGATCAGAATGCTGGGGAACAGCCAAAAATAAAATGAAATAAAAATACGCTCCTTTTTTTAAATATGGCATGTTCTGCTAGCTTCAGATGAACTTATAGCAACAAGAACTCATTGGACATTTTTTTATTTCCAGTACTCTGCTTCTGAAGGTAGCCTAACATACAATATGTATTTTTTCTAATTAGTAATATTTTTTTGGGGGCATTAAATAAGCATCTGATTCTTTAACTCATTTGTATTCAATAATATTCAATTTTAACCGTTTTCTAGTACTCTACTCTGCTTATCTATTCAAAAATGGTTGCGGATACAAAGTGCAAAAATTATGATTTCTTAGTGTTATCATTAATTTGTTATATTTATTTAAAAAAAACCTGATCAGCCATTAATATTTAGACACTATCCTCAAATTATTAAGAAGTTATTTAGATGTGACAATTTAATTCCACGACAATCGCGGTATTATACTTAGTGGTGTGTAATTACCACATCAGTCATGTGTACACATAAAACATTGGGATGTATACAATCGAAACATACATACATCATACAACATTAAATATTTACTTCCGGTGGCAATTTGTAGGGGATCTTCCCAAGATTGGAATGGTTTCCTAGAAGGTTTTAAAAAAAAACTGACGCAAACTGCAAATTGTATACCTACGACGTACACTTTGCTTACTTCACCGTACGATTACGGTCCTGGATGTATTTTTCCTTTTCCATTTTATTACATAGATAACATTTTCACAATAAATTATTATACTTAAACGAACGATAATATTGTGTATATAACGAACGTTGCTATCAATGTAATTATTCAAAAATAAACCTACAAACTAGAAAATTGAAGGTTGTAGTCATAAATGTGATGACCCGCTGATTCACACTCGCCATGTTTTTGTGGGTCCTCAGTACTTCGCAATTTTAAATTTCTAGTATGTATATGGTTCGATTCAATAATTTCGGTCTGTCTGTTCGTCCACAAATTTTGTTTATCGACTCTAGTTACTAATTCCATTGATAGCCATGCCAAATTTGGTATCCACAACTTTGCCAACCAATTGGAATTCTGAATAACTAATATGTAATTTATGAATGAGATGTAACAAGCGCTTCCAAAAATTTTAAAAACTGTACACTTGGCACATCTAATCAGTCACGATTTATATAGTTAGTTATTTCTAAGGCTCTGTGTGAAATATACGATTTTTCAACATGTTGGTTCATCAAGCATCTGCAATGTGAAAGATTCTAGGTACGGAGCCAGCCCCTACCCCTACTTATTTTGTAAGAAATCACAACTCTACAATATTTCACAATGCTCATCATAAAACTATTAATCAAATCATACCTTAACCTAAACTGAAGGGGAAGCTGGAGATTATTCTGCCATAGCATTTTATACGTGAATTCAATTGTTACATACCCAATTTGGAAAGCAGTGGGAAATAATAGTCATCGTATGCCCAATTCATAAGCTATATGAAATTAAAATAAGTAATTCTATCGTAAGATTTTTTCCGAAATTTGACATGAAAACAAAAACCCGATCACGAAATAGTTTTGTAATAAGTTGAAGTTCTACAGTTTTAATTCAATTGGATGAAAGTGAATTTTTGGCAATTTGGCAACTCTGACGTTCAAGGAATGTCAAACACAACGTAGGTGGAATTTTGACGTTGATTTATATTTTTAAAATTGAAAATAGTAAAAAAGTAATGCGCTCTTTTGAAAGAACAATTCGCATTGCAAATTAAATAAATTGCAGAATGTCTCATAAATCTCGGAGCTCTATTTAACTTAAATTGCGCCAAGAGTGGGAACTGAATTAATGTAATAATTTCATGGCAGATAGTCAAGGTTAATTTAATTGAATTTGTAACTAAGCACCAACTTCCATAATCTATTTTATCCAAAGAATGATGTTTTAAAAGCGGAAACAACATCATTCGACATATTTTATCTTAGTCATTGATTTAAAACTGGTCTTTTCGCAATTATTGTTGAAGAATCAACAATATCTGCGCTATATTCCGAAAATTATTGAATGCTTTTAATAAAATTCTGAAATTGTTCCATGCTGAATATTATTGAATTTTTCATGTAACTTGTGTGATAGAAACTTCCAGAGCTCATGGTGCGGTTGTCAAAAGCATCTGAGCAAATTCAATGTTTAACTTAAGTAAGCGTGAATTATAACAATTGCTCTTGTAAATCAACATCATGGTTTATTTAAAAAACAGTGAAATACATTTTATAACAAGCATAATACTATTTTTTAAATGTCTTCTAAATTAGACTGCTACTGACTATATATGAAACGATGTTGTTATATGTAGAATAACGAAATAAAACACAAATGTAAATTTACACGATCTGCCAAGTTTAATTGATGAAAATTGTTTCATCACACAGTGACATTTTCACGCGGCAGTACTTGAAAATTTAAATTTGTGATTTGCTTTAGTTAGTCTACGTATTTTGTTAATATATTATACTATTTTCTATTTATTATTATTTATTTATCACTTTTTACTTGTACGATTAATTATTCTGACTTAAAAAATGTTTCTCTGATTTATTTATTATTTATCACTGGCAAAGCCAACAACATAACAATCACAATTGGACTATTCATAGAACAATTAGTGTTTTAAGTAGGTATATAAAAAATATTAGACTTCTTCATTCCTTTCCAAATAATATTAAAGGTAATAACTCAAGAATATTAGGACATTGCATTCAATTGTTCAACAGCTTAAAAAGAACGAACAAATTCATTGATCTCCTTCTATCTTTGAAAGTTTTTAGATTTAGCCTTTTTTAAATTTGACACTATATATAACTGCCACGGTGCAGTCCCAAATGAAAGCACTTTCTAAGAACTTCTTTTGGACACTCTTTATTTAATCAATGTTTGATGCTTAATTGTAAAATTGCGACTATCTCGAACAAATCTCAATAATTTTGCCTGAAAGTTTGAAAGAAGGTAGTTCATATTGATTACAATCTGCCTGTTAAATTTGAGCCAAAAATATTAAATAGTTTGGCCGCTATTGCATTTTCAGCCCAAATGGTCTAACAAATTTATTGGTCCAAAAAAAAGGTTAAAAAGGTAACCCTAAAAATGTCCAACATACCTCCTTTTGTCAAAAAAAAACAGGGTTCCATCCCCTTCTCGAAGTAGAAAACTCAGATTATTGCAATTTGCACCAAACCAAACCTATTTTTCCTGGCCGTGTGCCTGCCAAAAATGTTCTCTTAAAATTTTAGTTTAATCCTCTATTGATTCAATAAGATAATTGGTACTTATTTTCGAAATATTACGCTATAATTTTTTGTAGATTTACCAAATAAGCGTCGTATAAATGAGTTTGGGAATAATTCTTAGCAAGGTTAATTCATTGTAATATGCACATTATACGTTTCGTCGACTAATAAAAGTTTGTTGTTATTTCAAAGTCGATAAGGAGTGTTACTTTACTATGTATACTTTTTACATTTTATAAATATGACGGTTAATTGATTATACCCAATGAAAACAATAAATAATGTTTAGTCAGCCAAAGCTTCAAGTAAAAGTTTCTAAGCTTACGTCATCATTTTATAATACATGAGCGTACTCAAGAAACCGCGAATATGATGCTCTTGAATAAATATTCCGAATTCCTATTGAATTGGAATAAAATTTATAATTTCTCATCGATCTATTTTTATCGTATATATTTTTGGAACGTTCTTCACGAATTATATTCATTTAGAGACGGTTTTCGGTCCAATAAATACATGGAATTTTGTGGAATTTAATAATTCTATCTAAGAGGTATTCAGAATACAAGGATTAGAAATAAAATATTTGCTTTAGTACAAATCTAACAGCGATAAAAGTGAAACATAATAACCTTTGACATCATGTAAGAGAAACGACGTTAAACTGTAAAGTGAAAATTGTTAAATATAGGTATTGAATGAAAAAAATTTCCAACCAAATTTAAAAAAGAATTCAAAGTTTCATTCGTATATTTTATCACACATGTGAAATTGAATTTATTTTTTAAGCGTAACATGCTACTAGGAATTACAAAAACGTGCTGATAATATTGTACCTAGCAGATGTCTTTTTTAAAGGGGCACGTAGAACATGATGTTGTAAAACATCTGTGGTTTCGAATTAAATGTGTTACCTCAACCTCAACAGCTTTACTTCCCATGCAATGTACATAATAAATCATCAAATATCACATGACCTTCGTAGACGAGCATTCAACAAAATATTTCAAACGCTTTATTTCTTTTGTTGCTTTCGGTAAGTTAATCGAAGCTGAACAAATTATTCACAATGGCGGAAGTACTATTTCATTGTACAGTTCGAAAGCTTGAACCAAAATGATAAACCCACTCACTAGAATATCAATAAGTAGACTCTAATTACCGGTGACCTATTATTATTTTAATGCTAATTGATATGCGCACATTTACGATAAAATCCACGTTGGTACTTTGACTTTGATAAGAGGAACATTCATTTCTTTCCACAGAAATTCAAATTATTGTTCTATTCTTATACAATGTATTATCATTAATGTTCATTGTCTATTACAAAAAATCATTGTCGGCAAGGTTTATTTACGAATCGAATTTTTATAATAAAATTTAAAATGAATAAAACTATTTTTGTTGTTGTGAGTCGTCAATTTTAGATTAATTGTTAATCTAAAGAAACTGATCAAATAAACGAAGTTAATTTATTTGATATACCGGGATTCAAATTATTCATTTTGGTTTTTGTTATTTCATTCTCAAATTTCATTAAGATTTGGGAAATATCAACAGCCAAATCACCATTGTTTTTCTCAATAAAAAATGTTGTATGTCCTTCAGTTTTTCACAAAATTCACTTATATTTTTCTCAAAATCTCTTCACTTGGTCACTTTTACATTCTTGATCTGCAATAGGGTCGGTTTTGATTTCTTTGTCAGCAAATTCCTGAATTATTTTCTGCAAATCTTCTTCTTCAAAAGCCTCATCTTCTTGGATTCATAAATCCAGCCTTTTCCCATGTTGCAACTATCCATACCATAAACTTGACAAAACTATGCTTTCTTTCTGCACTTTGAAAATTATCTTCGGTGTTCGTAAAAGCCAAAAGCCTGCTTATCACAAACATTTTCTATATTTTGTTTTAATTGATCCATTGGTTGGCAATGAGATGTAGTGTTGGGAGGTAGAAAAACAAATCGAACATTTTTCAATTCTATTTTTGGGTGGTAAGTAGCGTAATCTACCCTGATTTATAATTTTTTTGTCAAAGTTTTTTAACCGAAAACTCATTGTCTCTGTTGCCATCTAAGCTTTTTTGCTTTTTCCTATAACTAGTGGACTTTCCTTCCCACCATACAGGTTACAGCAAAAAAAGTGTTACTCGCTTTTTTAGCCAGCCATTTGAAGCCTTAAATTCGTTAATTCTCAAATTTTGGGATACTTCTAGAGCTTTTTTCTTTATTGAGGGTCCCTATATAGGAATGTTTTTATTTCTAGCTTTGCAAACCCAATCATAAACTATAACAAACGTTTACATTTCAGAGACATCATTGCTGTTCTCAGGGGAAAACAATTGAACTAAGCAATTTTTTGGTCATAAATTTTAGTAGGTCTTACTGAAGATTATAAATTCGATTATTATTCCCGGAAATTCCTACCTACAGGCTAGCCCTCAATTGTTATTGCTTAAAATCATTCTTAGAAACGAGGGTCAAGTCGGTTGACCATCGATGAGGTCATCGTTGGAACAAAATGCGTATTTTGAAGGATTGCCGAAATTGGATCATTTGGAAGGGATCGAAAAATTAGAAAAACGTTTGTCGAAGTGTATAGGGCTACAAGGAGCTTATGTTGAAAAATAAAATTTTATATTATAATTATATTAATTATCGAGTAGCATTCCTAATTGAAAGAAATACATAAAAATGTCTAGAAATGAATGTACAATATTAATTTAAATTTGACTGTTGATATGAATAAGAAATATGATGCTCCTCCTCGGGGGCAATCTACCGCTGGATTTTATGAACTTGCTTATTTTGAGGCCGATTAACTCGGTAACTGTTACTTCATCAAAAATGAATTGGAGCTTTTTTTCTTGGAAATTTTATGCCATTTAATTTTGCACATCACAATGTTTCCCAAAAGCCTAATAGTTTTCGAGATATTTAAAAAACAATTGGAAAAAAAAGATCGCAGCACGAGATTTTCCACCAGCACCGGGACTTCAGTGTGCTCAACAGGACCTCAATCATACTCAGAGTATGATACTCGGCCTTGATGGAACGACATTAATTGCTACAGTAACTGCAAATGTAAAGACTTTATAACTTTGCTATTGAATTCCATGGAAAATATTGTTTTCTTAAGTACGATTGATGATTCAGAATACGTTATTCAAGAGAAATATAATAGCATTTAAAACAAAACTAGTTATTAAATTCGGCGAAATCTACAACTTATCATAATCCGTCAGCCGTTTAGAATGTGTTTGGAACTCAGTAGCAGACCAGTTGAGGAAGGTCGTATGTAACTTGCACACTTTATGATGTCTATAAAAAGGATCAGGAGATTAGGCCGCTTTAGGTATATGTAACTGCCGCTCCGCCGCTTTCACAATACTTGTCTCAACGCATAAAAACTATCACAAATGAAAATTCCCATTCCAGACTAAAAAATTTTTTAAATGAAAACATGTCCACTCTGTATCCATTTTTTTGCTGAGTTGTGAAAAGCATCTAACTTAGACGCCCACATTAATTATTTTTTTCAATTAATGTCTGAAAATGTTTTCTTTTTTTCACTTTCACTGCTTTAATATATCAAGGTTGAAGATTGGAACTATTCTTTTTTTGCATTTTAGTGAGTGTACTTCAAAAACTAATAACTCGAGCCGAGTACCTACTTTTTTTTCGTGTAGTCAATTTTTTTTCAAAATATTTTTACAACGCTGACTTCTCACACGTTTTTCTTCAAAAATACTATTTATTTTTATACATGTTCGTGTTTGGAACATGCTCAACACATCCAAAAATTTCCATATATTTGGATGAGCTCATAAAATTATTTAGAAAATAAAGGGTGGAAAGCTTCGCAAGTATTGGTGGTGTGCTCTTGCTTCAGCTCACATTTGTGGTGAAAAATTACCTTCCAAGTAATGATGCACTAGTCAGCGAATTCTTCTTGAGGGTGCAGATATAGCAAACCAAAGACTATGCTTAGCCAGTTGGACTCGCAAGATCTTCATACATGTTTGCTGAACCCAATGACTGGATCTTTCTCCACCAAGCTTGAGTTAGGTGGAAACGGCAACCCAATACCATTGATGATGGCCATGCATTGGTGACTGCATTTTGTAGGCCCTTTTCTAAATCGGCGAGTATGTATTGTGGAAAAAGTTGATGTTCTAACAAACTGCTACTCCACTTCAAAATGTAGAATAACTTTTCATAAGTTATTTGCTCACTATTTGGTAGAAGGCAAAATACTAAAGGAATATAATGGCCATTTGACAAAGTATGTAACGTAAATAGCTGATACCAGAATTTTGGTGCAAATTGGAAGGTGCCATCCATGTTATTATTCGCGCACAAGCGAGTTACCTAATATTTTCTACCTCGGTAGCCGGTGCGCAAGTTACATATAATATACGCAATATACGCGGTCCCTATCGTAAAGTGCGTAACTTACACACTTCCTTGAGGATGTGGTGACTCCAAGGAATTAATATTTGTCTCTTATATAGCAAAATAATCCTCACCCATTTTCACTGAGTTTTCAATTATAATAAATCACCTACCCTTAACCAGATACATATCGAAAAATTAAATTGTTACCAGTAATGACGGAGACACAATGAGCCCTCTACGACAAATTCAGATTTGTAATATGTTCACTGAAGAAGGTGTGAAGGATCAGCGATAATATTTGAACCATTACCGTTCAATAAGTACACCAGAAACGCAAAGAAAATTGATGTGGAGAAATCGCCGTTGTTTCAAACTACGGGCAACCCTATAGCTGATTGTCCCTTAGAGGGCCAAATTTTTCAATGCACTTTTACTGAACAATTCGCTGTGCCATATTTCCTACAGTAAGATCGATAGATTTCACAGGTCAAGCTGTTATTCCTTCTTCATTCTCAAAGAATACCTACATTACTAAGTTGGCAAGTTGTTTTCGTAACGGGTAAAACTGGCGATGATGTAACAATAATACACCGGGAGAGGCTTAACAAAATCGATAGCCTTCGCTATCCTTGCGTGGCGCCAGACTTTTAGGAACCCGGTCGCATAAAACAACCGATGTATCATTTTTTAACACTATTATATGTGTCATCAATCAGTTCATCACGAAAGTCATATGATTCTTCATGTACCTATATTATGTTCTTGTGATATAATGCTCTTATTACTTCAATAGGCAGAGCTATAAAATGTAACAGATTTATTTGGGTCAAGGCGTTATTCGACATTCTGAACTATGGTGTGGGTCTGCAACTATGTGAATAACATAATATATTTGAATAACAATATTGAAATCACTTCTGATTTGCCATGACACCACTTATATTGATGACCAGTTCAGTGCGGTACTACCAGGGTGTTTTCAGGGTCACCAGCTCCAATGATCAGCAGTAAATTCTATCAAATTGAATACTGACAAAATGATGTTTCTAGTAATAGCATTAACATTATCATTTGCCACTGTAAAATATATTAGACGAAGATATTAATGAGTTACCGTTTCTTGTAAACTCTGCTGTTGTGGTTCGTTGATGAATTCAGATTATACTCGCTTTTGCATAATTCCAACATTGATACGAACTAAACATGTTAAATTAGTTCTGAAGAGCCAATATGTAATTGAATCAAGATGTACCTCTTCGTGAATCATATACATGTACTTAGGTACTCCTGTGCATTCTGCAGCCTCCACAAGATTGACCCTCACTGTGGGCTTCATTTTAAATCGCTCTAATTCTTCTGGTCTTTTTCTTATAAGGTATTGTGTTTCGCTATTCAATAAGAGTGGGTAAAAAATAAAATTGAATGTGATATATATTCCAAGCGTACCTTATACTAATTAAGATCAATAATGATTCTTGAGCCAGGTATGAATTATATACAAAATTCTCGGGAAATAGGTCATACTAACACATATGCTTATTATTTTCGTCTTTACGTACGTTTCGGTGTCACGATCATCATCAGAAAAGAGAAAACAATAAACAAAACCTATAATGGAACGTTATATATAAATAACATAAACGGTAATACAGATAATTTTATAACATTACCATACATTCCGGAGACCTCTGAGAAAATTAAGAAATGTTTAAAAAAGAATGATATAAATGTTGCGCATAAACTGTGTTGGGATACATTTTTCAAATCTAAAACCTTCAATACCTAAAGATAAACAAACCCACACAGTATACAAATTAAATTGTTTAGATTGCTATGGGATTTATTCAGGAATCTTTAAACAATATTTACAAAAAAGAATGTATGGCCATAAGTATAGTACAAGAAACAAAAATTTAGTTAATTCCACCGCCCTTGCTAAACACTGCTTTGATTATAACCATCAATTCGATTACGAAAATGTTAATGTTTTAACTAAGGAAACCAATTATTATAAAAGATCTATTCTGGAGGTGATTCATATAAAACGTGACTCCAAGTCTGTAAATCATAGAACAGATATTCAATCATTAAGTCTGCGCACTTATACCTACCTCTTCAGCATAAAATTATATTCGAAATGGTTATTCTATACATTCAATGCGTGGCTGATTAAGTTATCTCTAAAACGAGTTATAGCATCTTGGTTAGGCCTCGAATCCGAGTAACTTCAGTATCTCGGCGGTACCGACATAGTGTTAGCATATTGACAAATTTTCTTTTTGCGTTAATTCTAATTCAATTTTTTTTTGATATATATTTATATTTTGTTTCGAGAACGCCATGTTTCTTTTTATGGTGTAAATAAATTCATCATTCAAAATTCATATTATACTGCAATAACAATTTGGTAATTTTTATTATTTTTTCAGATTTGGAAACTGACGATCGTCTGCAATACAATTTTCTTCGCAACGCCACTGGTATAAGCCAGTTCCGAGTACGTGCGGCCAACGATGCCCATATCGCTCTCACTTTAGGCCCTAATGAGTCCACCCCCATGTATGAAGTCTTCATTGGAGGATGGAGTAACAGTAAATCAGCCATCCGTAAGAACAGAGCGAAACCTGACGTTGCTGAAGCTCCTACTCCTGGAATCTTGAACGATCAAGAATTCCGAGGATTCTGGGTTCGATGGGAAAATGGGACTATTTCCGCCGGTAATGAGGGTGAAAGCGCCCCCTTCATCAGTTTCACCGATTACGAACGGGTACCTATCGAATACGTAGGGTACTGCACCGGTTGGGGAGCACGTGGTTCCTGGGTCATCGAACAATTGGATGGAGGTGCACCAATCAGAGGTGCTCCTCCTAGCAATTATACAAGTCCTCCAAATCAAAGCTACACCGCTGGAGTATGTTGGGTTCCCGCAAGAAACGGCCAAGTTCCTCCAAGATCATTCCCGGGTGGTGAAGATAACGGAGAACCTCTATACGTTTGCAGAGCAAATTTCAACAATGCAATGGTTCCCGGAAAACTGGTGGCAAGTCATAATAATGGATACATCGCATGGGGGGGCCAAGAACATCCCGTCGTTGATTATGAAGTTTTATGTGACTTTGGAGGTACCTGGGTTTCCACCTCTGGATCCAACATTCCTCCTGGTTCACTTGCAGCTGGCCAAACTGAAGACGGCGAACCTCTCTACGTTGGTAGGGTTGTTCACAACGGTTGCCTTACAGTAGGCAAGGTTCAACCTAGTCATGGGGTTTTATATATTCCATACGGTGGAGAAGAACTCTCTTTCCGGGACTACGAAATTTTGGTACAATAAATTAGCAAGTGGCACGTTGGGAATGCTTGTACGCTGCCTAGGATTTATTCCAAAGTATATTAGAAGCTAAAATGCACAGTATATTATAGCTTTTAGGTGCCTTAATGTACGAACCTAAGGAAAATGCATTATTTTTTATATATTCAATTGATGAGATGTTGTTAATGTTTAGAATTCTATTTATTTCAAGTAAGTACTAGTATTGCCCTGGCAACTTGTAATTGTAAAGCTGTGTTTATATTTGTATGTTCAATAAATTTGTATTTATCACTTATCAGTGTTTTATTATCAATAAGTTCAATTGTTTTTAGCATATAACTATTTTATCGCGGAGTGTGAATTGGAAACAAGCTCACGAAGAAAGCAACACGAAAGCAGCGTCAAATAAAATATACGTAATGCAAGTTTGGTCAGTTTTTCCGGAGTGGTGCTTTTCACCCCTTTCGAGGATTGAAATTTCTCTAGTCGGAGTAATTACGTGATACTCTCGAGTCAAAATTGTATACCCATTTTGAAGCTTGTGACGTGAGGCATCAAAAAATAATTGTCTCAAGCGAATCCATTTGTTTAACTACAGCACTATAACAGGGCCTTACTTTACCTCCTCTTCCCCGGCCCCGTCCGTCATAGTAGTCCAGTAAACGGGGGACTTGATTACGAAAATTTTTGCTCATGGACTTGTGGCAACAAAGTTTTAAATGCTATTTTCCATTGGTTTTAAGCAAGTAAAGTGAATTTTTTTTTATTTATTTGACCGATAAACAGTGTCTGTCTATTCAATGTTTATAACAATTTGTTAATAAATAAACTATTAATTAACAAATAAACAAAAAAATTAAAATTTTCTAAATATTCGATATTAGAGTCATTTTCGGATAATTAGGACCTGGATAAATGTTTTTTCATATCAGGGAAAGGTTATATTCTGAAATAACTTTAAAATAATATTTTAAATTATATTTAAATTAGTTTTATTAAATTAAGACATAATTTTGAATGATTATATATACATTATTCATTATTATCATCATCACTTGATTGAAAAAATATTATTAATTAACAAATAAACAATAGAAAACAAAACACGTGTACGATATGAACGCCTAGGATTTTTTTTTAATGATGCCGTTACGATCTGATGCCAACATAGCCACGCAGCATCTTCGGTGGAGGAGCCTTACAATCATACGCTGCTATGACTACGTTTAGAAAGTCCCAGGGCTGGAACAATTAATTTATAGAAACGGACCATAACAGGCAGGCGCGTATCCAAAAGCGGAGGAAATGGGGCAGTTAAAAATTTCGTTCATCAAATTCAAATTGTCCGAAAATAACTGTAATCTAGAATATTTTTGTTAACTAAGAAATTATTTATTAACTAATTATATTAGCAACTATTTAAAAAATGGACATCAAATTCATGTTTAGCAGGTCCTAATTATCCGAAAATGACTCTAATGTCGAATATTTAGGAAACTTTTATTTTTTTTGTTCATTGGTTAACTAAGAAATTGTTTATAACTGATTATATTAGCAACTAAATGAATAAAGGACATCAAATTCATGTTTAGCAGATCCTAATTATCCAAAAATGACTCTAATATCGAATATTTAGAAAAACAAATTTTGTTTGTTAATTTGTTAATTAACAAATTGTTATAAACATTGAATAAACCCTGTTTATCGGTCAAATAAATAAATAAATACACTTTACCTGCTTAAAATCAATGGAAAATAGCGTTTAAAACTTTTGTTGTTATTGTTTATTAACAAAATAAACAATTTGTCAAGGACCAAAAGTGGTAAGCTTTGATGTAGGTGTCAAGACGGATCAAATGAGCCCTCACAGATCAAACTCGGTCCATGAGCAAGAATTCAGTCAGCTCAATTTTGGTCTTCATTTACTGGACTATAAGTCCAAATTTGGAAAATTAAAAATTTATTCGCGTCATATTGTGGAGTCGCGACCACTACAACTCTGCACATTATACTCTGATTCTACTCCCACAGTTTGTGCTTGACGAGGTCGCCCAGCATTAAACCTGTTTACTTCCAAAGTGAAACTGGTTCAAGAAGCGTATTTCAATATTTCTAAAAGTTTGATGATTTGTGGTTGGACGATTCGGGTATCACGCGCACACTTCTACGGTATTTTCCTTTCTCAAAAACCCAAAATTAATAACATATCGGTTTGTTCATTAAAACTGTATCGTATCATATTAAGTAGTTAAAAGTAGGCTTTTTAATCAATTAGTTGACATCCAAATCGAAACGAATTGCTTTAGTATTGTCACATGAAATAAATTTCTTCAAAAACTAAAAGAAATATCAAAAATGTTATTAACTAATTATAGCAAACATGATTCCCCTGGTACGGACCTGAGAACGAGTTTGTCGAAAACAAAGCGTCCTTTCAAATAGAGACAACAGTACATTTTTATGTAATTTGCACTGATTTGATCTCATTAGAGTCATGATTTGGAAATTATAAACAAAATAGTAATATTTTTATCCAACTTTGAGGGCCTATAGCGGCAAAACGAAACAAGTTGTTATATAGGTAAGTCTAGTTTAAACGACATATTTTGATCCCAAAAACCTGTGATAGCTCCATGTACAGGGAATATTGTGACACCTGTATAATATAATAACATTCCCTGACTGATTCATCACGAAATTTTAGAAACTAAAAAGCCGACTGACTTGAAATTTGGCTTGTAGGTTCCTTATTATGACGTAGCCACCGGCTAAGAATGGAATTTTCTAAATTCAACAGCAAAAAAAGTAATTTACACATTTTGGCCTTTTTATAATTACATGACAAAATTTCATAGATCGATGGCTAACAAAGTATCCGTGAGAGACCACAGATATTCCCATAACAAGACAGGTAATGTTCGCATGACTGATAGCTGATACATTGACAGTCACACAATGTCCGTGACAGACCACCGCATGACATAGAAAGATATCCCGGCTAATACAAATAAACTTTCACATAAACTAGAGTATAATTTGATGTCCTACCACGCCTTTAGCTATTACTAATTATTTGCAATATGCATTTAAGTCTTTAAACCCAAGTAAGGACATTACGAAAGCGAAGACGAAGCCTCCACTTGTTACTACGGGTGTTATCTGTTTCTGCAAGCGTATCCCGCGGACAATCGCTAGTAATATTTAAAAGATATATGTAAAACACCACTATGAAAATCGATATATTATTTAGACGTCTTTGACAGCTCATATAATAACGTAAAGTTTACATACTCTCCACTGATTTCTATAATATAGATCAGTGCACACATCTCAGACTATCCGTTACAAACCACAAATCCCCATTATAAGAAATCAGGTGAAGTTTACTGTTATGTTTTGTCGAAGTGGCAACACTGGAGCCAGAAAATAGAAATGTAAGATGGCTACTTGTGTAGCAGTGTACTCTCTACAAGTAAATAAATAAAGTGTTTGATACTACCCATTGTTATATTGCAGTACTCTCACGCGGATACATAACATATTGGCGACGAGTGAACCATAGTTAGAGGGCTGCAATAGCGTTTCAATAGAGATAAAGTTATCAAAGTAATAACTAACCTATACAGAAAGTCGGCGGGAAGGATCGTGTACCGTGTACGTGGAGTCGGGAGCACAGAACAACTATTGCAGGAGATATATCATTCATCAGTGTGTTTAAGTGGAATAAAAATGTCTAAATTCCAAGGATTTGATGAAAACTTAGAATCTTTCGATTCATGGGAAGAAAGGTTACAACAGTACTTTCTCGTACAGACAGTGCCAGGGAATCTCCGAGTCGCAAGTCTAATAACGTTAATTGGTCCAAAAACATATAATACGTTGAAAACAGCATTGTACCCTGAAACACCAGCAGGTAAAACGTACGAAGAATTAGTCAATATTCTTAAAGCAAAACTAGTGCCAACAACAAGCCTGATTATAGAACGCTATAAATTCCACAATCGTAAACAAAATGTTGATGAGAAAGTTGAACAATATATTGCAGTCATCAAACATTTAGCTAAAAGCTGTAGATTCGAGGAATTCTTAGACCAAGCACTAAGGGATAGACTTGTTTGTGGGATCACTAATGTTAATATACAAAAACGCCTATTAGGTGAGTCTGAACAATTGTCGTTCAATAATGCTTGTCAGATAGCATTGAGTCTAGAAATTGCCGAAACACAAAGTCAGCTAGTTCAAGGTGGTGATACAATTCAGAAGATAACTAGTGAAAGGTCTGGGGTATACAAATTTAAACCGTGCAACAGGTGTGGCAGACGTCATGATGTGAAAGTGTGCCCAGCAGTCAATTGGGAATGCTTCAAATGCAATAAAAAAGGTCATACTAGTAAAGTTTGTAGGAGTAAAGAGAAGAATAGAGGACAAGGACTGCGTCAACTAGAAGAAAATGGGGTTGAAGAGGAACCATTAGAGATAGGATTTTTAGGTAAACTGTCAGTTAATAAAGACGATCCTGTGAAACTAAAGTGTAAAGTGGAAGGTAAATATACAGAAATGGAAATTGACTCGGGTGCATGTAAGTCAGTTATGCATATTGATGATTTCAAATTGTTAAACTCAAAGTCTGAATTGGAGCCAGTCAAATTCAATTTAAGAGTCGTAACAGGACAACCTGTAAACATTGTCGGTCAAGTAAATGTAAAGGTAGAATTCAAGTCTAAGTATTATACATTACCATTAGTGGTATTGAAAAGTGAAAATAAGTTTTGTCCATTACTAGGGAGAAATTGGCTATCAGTTCTGAATCCTGAGTGGCAAAGTCATTTAAGTCAATGCTCGAAAGTTAGTCAGTCAACTTGTAATGAAATAAAAGTGGTTAGCAATATAGGTCAGGAGTTAGAAAAGCAAGTAAAGTCTAGATTCAAAGAAGTATTTAGAACAGATGGTAGATCAAGTATTGATACTTTTACTGCTGAAATTAAGTTAAAACAGAATGTTACACCTATATTTCATAGAGCCTATAATATGGCATATGCTTTACAGCCTAAAGTAGAAAAAGAATTGAATCAGTTGGTCAAAGATGGCATTCTAGAGAAAGTAACTCATAGTGAATGGGCTAGTCCCATAGTGGTTGTGGCAAAAAAGAATTCTGACGAAATTAGAATCTGTGTAGATTTTAAAAAGACGGTAAACCAACTTATAGAAACAGATCATTGTATGCTACCTTTACCCAAAGATATATTTGCAACTCTCAGTAAAAAAAGTTATTTTACAGTGATTGATTTAAAAGGGGCATACCAACAACTTAAAATAGGGTCTGCGTCAAAAGAGTTACTTACTATTAATACACATTTAGGTCTGTATCGATTCAATCGATTAACATATGGAATTAGTTCAGCACCAGGTATTTTCCAAACGGTAATGAATACTATTTTAGCAGGTACTCCAGGAACCAGTTGTTACCTGGATGATATATTAGTGTCAGGTACTACATTGGAAGAGTGTCACAACAATGTAATAGAAGTAATGTCACGTCTAAATAAATATAACATAAAAGTAAATGAGTCAAAATGTCAGTTTTACAAAACAATGGTAGAATTCTTAGGCTATAAAATAGATAGGGAGGGTATTCATCCCTTAAGTGATAAAATAGATGCAGTTGTAAACTGTCCTAGTCCTGAAAATATGACACAATTAAAATCATACTTAGGGTTATTGAACTACTATGGTCATTTCATACCAATGCTCTCTAGCAAAATTAAGCCTTTATATGATTTAGCAAAAAAAGGTGTTGAATTTGCGTGGTCAAAATTACATGAGGATATTTTCCAGGCGAGTAAATCATATTTATTGTCCAATAAAATATTGATTTATTATGATCCTGTGTTACCGATTTATGTAACATGTGATGCAAGCCCTTACGGGGTCGGTGCAATATTGAGTCACAAAGTGGAGGGAAAAGAAAAACCAATTCTTTTTGCTTCCAGTACACTATCCAAAACAGAAGTGAAATATTCTCAGATTGAAAGAGAAGCCTTAGCCATTATGTTTGGCATCAAGAAGTTCCATAATTATATTTTTGGTAGACGTTTTACACTAATAAGTGATCATCAACCTCTACAATATATTTTTGGAAGTAAGAAAGGTATTCCAGTAACTTCTATTTCACGTCTGCAGAGATGGGCTATCAAATTGTCTGGTTATAACTATAATCTAGAATATAAAAAAGGTAGTTTGATGGGTAATGCTGATGCTCTGTCAAGACTTCCAATTAAAGGTGGTACTAACGTGAACGAAAATTTATATTCTTTTAGTATCGCAGAAACGGTGCCTATAAATTATAAAGAAATCGCTTCAGCTACAACGAATGACGTTATCTTATCGAAGGTTATAGAGTTAACTCAAAAAGGGTGGCCGAAATTCGTGACTGATACTAACTATAAACCTTACTGGGATAAAAAGCATGAGTTATCTGTTGAACAAAACTGTCTACTTTGGGGTAATAGAGTAATTGTACCTCAGGTAATGAGGAAATTAGTTTTATCGTTATTCCATGAACAACACATGGGAATTGTGAGAACAAAAATGTTGGTGAGATCATATTGTTGGTGGCCGTCTATCAATTTAGAAATAGAAGAATTAATAAGCAATTGTGAAAATTGTCAGGTTAATCAGAATAAGAATAATCACGGACAATTATTGCCTTGGCCGAAGGCAGCCAATAATTTTCAAAGAGTCCATATAGATTTCTTTCATAAGTCATCTTTCACACTACTGATATTAGTTGACAGTAAGTCTAAATGGATAGATGTGAAGCACATGAGTAACGGTACTAGTGCGAGAGAGACTATAAATAAATTGAAAGAAATATTTGCCACATTTGGTCTGCCTGTAGAAGTAGTTAGTGATAATGGACCGCCGTTTAACGCGGCGGAATTCGTGAAATTTTGTCAATCTAATGGCATTAAGCCTACAAAATCACCAGCTTATCACCCGTCATCGAACGGTATTGCTGAAAGAGCTGTACAAACTGTCAAAAGAGCACTGGAAAAAGGGTTGTTTCAAGATAGTAACGGTATGTCGGAAAGTGTATTATTATCTAGATTACACAACTTCTTATTCAGCTATCGTAATACTCCATCTACTAGCACAGGACTGTGTCCCTCTGAGCATTTGTTTAAAATGAAACCTAGAACAAGGTTCGACCTTCTAAAGCCACCATTTCAAGGTTCAGAACTTGCATCGCCAAGTAAGCATGATTATCGTAGGTTAAGTAGATTGTATTCTGTAAATGAATCAGTGTATGTTAAACAAGTAAACCCTAAAGAGCAAGGCCCAAATTGGTGCCTAGGAAAAATAGTAAAAGTGTTGAGCCCAAATACATATCTAGTGATGGCCAATGATCATGTGAGGTTTGTTCATTCTGATATGATTAGGGAAGCAATGTTAAGACAAATTCCTAACCAGGTAGTGACTACAAATAATGTTAACTTACCTAGGGTCGAAACAATAAGTACCTCATTAGTGAGTGACGTAAATAAAGACATTGCAGATACTCCAAGCGTGGGTACTAATGAAGAAGGTGCTACAAGGGAGTGTAAAATAACTAGATCTGGTAGAATTATTAAACCAGTTGTTAGATTAAATTTGTAAGTAAGTAGTTGTCTTTTGTTAAGAAGGAAAGGAAATGTTATGTTTTGTCGAAGTGGCAACACTGGAGCCAGAAAATAGAAATGTAAGATGGCTACTTGTGTAGCAGTGTACTCTCTACAAGTAAATAAATAAAGTGTTTGATACTACCCATTGTTATATTGCAGTACTCTCACGCGGATACATAACATTTACATGACACTCCATAGAGTTCACACTGTTTATGACAGACTTATAACACCATCACAAGACATCATATGATGTTTATATGACAGAGAGCTGATACATTGAGACTCACACAATGTCTGGGACAGACCACCATATGACTGACGTAATAAATATATGCCTGACTATTCAAATCATTTGTAATAGGCTGTTCTGAAACTCGGCGAAGCCGACGCTATTAACTGTTCTGCGGGTAGTAGTTAGTAAGTGTAACAGTTTACGCGCACTCAATGTCTTTTTTGTATAATTATTTTTTCTAGTTTTTCGCTTCACAAGTGTGTTTTTTATTATAAAAACAGTTTTTTGAGGGATATTAATCGTTGCGTAAACCACCCAATCGTAGGATATAGTACAACAAATCAAGTGAAAACCAGAACAGCACATATTCAACACGAATTCTTTAACTCCCTGCTTCCTCTTATCACTCCTTATAAATAAAAGTAGGTTTCTTATCAGGAAAAGTTGCTTAATTGATTTTTTCTAGTAGCTTTACACATCCAGAAAATATTTGCAACAATATAATTATCAATAAACACGCCACTAATTAAAAATGTAGCACTGTCAAAGTTTAGTACAAAATGTTTTTCTCAAATATATTGAATCTTTCGAAAATTATGAAATTGACCACTTTTCATAAGTGCTGCGAGCGACTTTGATATAACTGTAATAGCAACTCATTTGACTCAACGGACGGCTCTTTTTAGAATGTACAGACTTTTAGCGGTCGCGACTCGACAATACGGAGAGAATGTATTTTTATTTTTGAAATTTGGTCCCGTGACAGAGGGAAACAGCTGGCTTTGCTTGACAGACGATTCTTTTTTGATTGCTGTCGTCACACACAAGCTTCAAAATGTGTGTATCATTTCATGTATAATTATTCCGACAACGAGATCACTTTCAACCACCGTTAGGGGTAAAAAGCACCACTCCGGGAACATGCATCGGACTTGCTCAATCTTACTAGATAAAAGAACTAAAAATAATGACACTATTATAAGAAACAATCACCCTTATCCACTAAAAATACTATTAATGTACTAAGGACCTTTCAGCTATCAAGTGACCATCATCAGAGTGACGATATTTTCAGTGGATAAGGGTATGATTATTTCTTATTATAGTGTTATAGTGTATCCACAGTGTGGATTATAGTTTATTAAGAACCATGACTCGACACGATGGACATAATTTTGAGTAATCGGCTAAGAAAGATCCAATACTAAAAATGCGATAAACTGAATTGAACCCAACTATCCAAATCACAGGATGCTTAGGATTCAAGATCGATAACTCTTTAATCGGTGAGAAATAAATTATTTTTTCGTTTATCAGCCTACATCATTATTAATTGCAGGAAATTATCATTCAGGAAACAAAGTGAGCAATACAATATAGTTTGCCTGGGAATAGGTACAATTTGATAAGATTTAAGATATCAACCCTCACCCATACATTATCCATTTATTTAGTTGTGGCCTTTCACTAATAACAGTCGAGTTCAAGTTTCTTCGTTAAGCGGATTTAAGGAAATCAAAGTAAGTCGAGCAATATTTTTTAAATTAATTGATTTTTATTATTGAAATAGTATAGGTATTCTTCAATTATTGATGAATATTTTTTAATTTTGCGTCCAAAACATTTATTTCACAAGTAGGTAAAGTATGTTGAGCGAGTTACCTGATGGTAACTCGAGAAAACTGGAAACAAATGATTTTACTATATTTTATCTCACAGTTGTTTTTAATTGAATGGTGGCTGAAATTCGTCATGGTGTTCAACTTTCCTGCTAAGTATCTCTTTTTACGCTCGAAATTTTTCTTCAACAAACTATATTTGTATGTTCGTAGATATCTTATCAATTCATTGTACTATTATAGAGCCCTTGCATGTCAGTTCTTTTTCTTTTATCGAATTATTTATGTGATAATAAAATTATTTTCTTTTGACAGAAAGTCTAGATAGTCCCGTCAAAAGTGTAAAAAAATAGGAGTCATTACTAATTACTAAAATTTTAAAGACCGCACGAAAATTCAAAATTCTTTTTGCATCGTGTTCAAAATGGCTCAAACATCGTTAGTCAGAAGAAAAAATGGGCTCGTGATTGTTACTATTAATGAACAATGAAAAACCATGTTCAATTATTATTATTATCCTATAACAAATGGAATATCTCAGGCTCTTTTGATCCAAAGCTTCTGAAATTTGGTATTAGAGGTTTTTTGGTCCGCCAAACCCGAATCTGAAGTCGGAAAATGGAAAACCCGGAAAATTTTATCAAATCTTAGCAACAAACAGAATTTTTTCTCGGACAGCGGTATTGAAATAATAAGATGCAATGCTTATTAAAAGTGATAATCACGAGCCACCTTTTTTTTCTGACTAACGATGTGTAAGTCATGCTTAACACGATGCAAAAAGAATTTTGCATTTTCGTGCGGTCTATATAAATTTGGATGATTTTCATACTTTTGAATGGACTATGAAGTTTTTCAGTAAATATGAAGTTCTTTCATTATTGAACCCGCTATCATAAATCATCAAAAGTAAATAAACAATTGCAGTTTAAGATTTCCTATTTGGAAGTTCGATCAGGCAATTTTTCCTAATAGTGTTGAACCATTATTGAATGGATGATAACAACTAAGTTTGCCATCTTATGTGGGACATATCCGCTGAAGATGGATATTTTAGTTGTCGATCTACCTATTTCTATTTCTAAGTATTGGTGCGATGCCACCAATAGACAATCAAATGAACATCAAAGAGAGCCGTAGAGAACAAATACCAATTTTGGCCTCATCTACATATGCTCTCAACTTGAATTGATTCGCTTGGTTATAATTTGGAACCAGCAATAATTTGGAATCCATAATCTGACAATTTCTCACTTTTAGTTTTTCCCTATTTTCTAAAGAAGACCTGTTAGAATTTTTTTAAAACATTTATTCGAGAAGTATATAGACATTATAAATATACCTAATATATATCATCTGTACTTTCCACCAAAAATATCTTTTATAGTTAATTCGGAATTATTTTAGTTATTATCTAAGATAGGAAACGTAGTTCCTTTGTAAAAAATAGGAAGTTTATATAATTCAAGTGAGATGACATTTATGATCCCAATCAGACCCCACCCCCTAATTCTCCAATGTATGTCAAATTAAATACATGTATTTTATTCTAACTTTTGAATTTATTCCAACGTTATATGTTATTTCTTATTGTTGGCAGTTCATGTTCTAAAGACATTAGAGGTTCTATATTCACTGATGATTCAAAGTATTTATGAAGATCTAAGGTTTCGACGTTGCAATCGATATTGATAAAACAGCTTCCTTCTTGAAAATTATATCTCACAATCCCCGAAAGTATTAAAGATATGTTTATATTATAAAATGAAATTATGTTAGATATTTTTTTTAATTGTCTTTTCTCATCTATCTACAAAAAATATGTACGATACTCATCTCAGCAGCTTTGTCTATTAGCTAATAACCGTTAATTAATTCTGTACAGATGGCAGGAAACTTAGAAGTAGAATTAATCTACTTATATGCCAGAGAAAATGCTGCTCAACATAAAACAGACAAGTTCGAGTTAGTTCTCGATGAGGATTTACCAACATCTGTTTTGAGAAGAGGGATGAAATTCACTATGGCTATTCGATTTGCTGGACGTGAATTTATCGAAAATATAGATGTTGTTCGTTTGATATTCAGTTTCGGTATGTATTCAACTAGAGTAATTTGGTGTTGGCCAGCTTGCGCTCTCACCTGAAATCGATCAGCATGATTAATTATTTTAAATAAAGAACTAAATTGTGTTTCCGACGGCCAGCTTGCGCCTCAGTACCTATTACCTAATCCTAATCATAAAAATTAAGTACATAATAAAATAAAAACAAACCCTCATACGATTTCATACAATAATAAAATACTTAATATAATAATAATAATATATTGTTCATATACTTGACAATATCAACTTTAGTATGTTTACAAGTTCGTTTTTGCTATTCAAATTCACATTTTCTTTAATACATGTTAAAATAAATATAGGTAATTTATTATAACTTTTTGAATATATCCCATATAGTTAAATATAGTTTTACATCATTTGTTTCTTCATATTTATTTCAAAGTTTTTGAAATTTGTTCATCTGTAAAATGTAAAAGAGAGTTGTAATTTTCATATAAATAATGTCACCTTGAAGCCACAAAAGTATTCAAAATTTCTAGGCTTATATTTATATAATATATAATATAACTCTTCAAAAATTCAACATTTCGTCTGAAGATGACACGTTTAGTGTTGAAACTATAGTTACGACTATATTAAATATCAGTGATAGTGAAACAAAGTAGTTTTATTTATTATTTCGTTAATATAACTCTCTTGGTGTGAACAGGTTGAGGAAGTCTGCAAAAAAAAATTATTAAAGCTTCTGTACCATATCTCAATTGAAAGCAATATAACACCAAAAATGCCTCATAAATGTTTTTTTATGCAATGGTATATTGTCATCTGTCTACCAATGTCACTTTGTGGGGGACTCGATGAAGTATCAGCGGAATTTCTTCGCTCAAAAGCGAGTGATTAGTTTAATATTCAGCATGAGAAAAAGAATAACCGTTGACTTATTTTTTGTTTTATCATATTGACGACATTTCTTTGTATCTATAAATGCCTATTAACAATGTGAAATAATTTGAATAACTACAAAACAAATGCCACCTTTCATTCGAGGCGAGACTAGGCAGAAGTCAGCAACTGCTATCAAAAAACATAATACTTGTAAATATTGAAAAACCACCTCCTATAAAGGCATCAAACTCTACAATCATTTGCCAAAAAGAAACTTCAAGTCATCAGTTAAAACCGTGCTCCTCAAGCATGCGTTTTATACTGTAAATGAATACCTGAACCAAAAAAAAAATAATTTTCTCTAAATTTGTCATCATTGTTTTAATGCCTGTATTTTATTAATACTAGTTGTGCACCTCATTGTATCTTTATGATTAAAAATACTACATTTAATTATTAACTATCACGTGACCTATCCAATTATGTAAATTAGCTGAATAAATAAAGTAGTTAGAGTATTCTATTGATCATAATTGGTGGTTTGTACTGCAGTAAATTCCCTTACTTCGGTTTAATTTGGTCTCAAGAATATGTGGTAGGTTTTTTAAAGAGCTTGACATTGAGATACTAAAAGTTATGGCTGATTTCAGCTTAACTTTAACTTGCTGTTTCTGGAAATTATGGGGAGCGCAAGCTCGTTGGTCGCAGGTAAAAGTACAAGTTGGCCGTATTCAGAATAATAACTATTAAGAAGCTCCAAAAAATGTTGGGAATATTGACTTATTATGCCTTGAAATAACGATTCATCTCCTTGAACTGAACAATGTGATTTGCCACTTGATTAATAATTGAGCTAGATTATACTAATATGGGAATCTACTTCCCATATTTTCTCTATGAGATTTAGTAAATTTATATATGATATGTAAATAAACTTGGCAAGCAATGTGTAAGGATGTAGGCAAAATGTTATAAAAATGTTAATAAGCCCAGAGTTAAATCAATCATCGATTAATCCACCAAAAATCTAATATCAAACATTAATTGGTGTTACATCATTTTTTTTCTATGTGAAGGACCTGATCCGAATCCCATAAAAGGAACGAAAGGGATTGTGAATGTTACTTCTGATAAAATAACTGCTACTGCAGATTCGTATTGGGCTGCAAGCATATTAGCAAAAGGATCGGACACCTTGACAGTTGAGGTAAGTTGAATAAATTGCCATACCATACGCATCATATTATTAATAAGATGAACAGAAGAAGACCTTTTGTTGTGTGATAGGGAAAGGGAGTCTGCATTGCATAGGTCGAATTGTTAGTTAGTAAGAATTAGAGATGGGTTGCTATTCAGCCACCTGTTGTTATTTACTAGCTGTTGTTTCATAATAGCAGCCCTGTGACTTAGCTTATTTTGTCTAATTTCAGATAGCAACTGCTATTTTGTACCTCTTATTTGAAACAGTTAATTTGAGATTTGAGATATAAATAGCAGTAGTAGCACTTGGTATTATGATTATGGTATTTCTATTTAGGAACAGTTTTGCCCATCTATAGTAAAATTACTGGTCTGGGTAGTTAGTTAAGGGGTACTGACTTGCGCCTTATAAATCAAGCCCATCTTGTTTAATGTTGGGGATACACGTTATTCTCATCGTCATCTGCGTCGATCCTTTATCGCACTTATTAACTTTCAATACCTGGCTCGATCTGACTCAAGCTGTAGACTATGCTGTGTCCGTTTATATTTATAGTCATTGCTAAAAACTAAAAATACAAAAATAAAGATACTGGTGAGTCTGTGTCGATCAAAATAATGTTAATATAGTGTTAAGTAAATATTTATTAGCTATTTTTGTATTAAGTGCGTGAGTGTGTTATTGAAACACGAATTCCATAAAGGAAATACAAACAACATTTTTTGTACAAGTGTAACTTTGAATTGATCGTCTAAGCTACAATGGTATAAATAAATACTCTCTATACAATTTCACAGTATTAAAGTTAACTCGCTCTGTCGTTACTATAGAAACGGTTTGTTGCTGTGAAATAGCTAATTGCAAGGGAGCAAAGTGCATCATTTCCTCCTTCGGATAATATGATCCTTGCATCAAAATACAAGGGAAGAAATGACACTTTGCTCCCGAGTAATGCATATGTTTTTTTTTTACTACGTTTTACATCAATTCCATTATTATTTTCTTGTGTAGATATGTCAAGATATCATAATATAAATACTGTTATCAATGTAGATGAGGCGTTACTAAGGTTGTTTTTTGTTTATAATAAACAAAAACATGAAAGCTTGTAATCATGAAGTTCGAAAGTGAAGATGAAGTTCCCCAAGTTATTCTTGAGGAAGCAATTAAATTAATTGGTTTAATACATGTAGCATTTTCAATAAAAGTAAAAAACTACTAAAATAGTGAAACCAATAAATAAAAGCATTACTTGTTGTCCTATTGTACTATTTGTTGTTGTACTATTTTGCTTCCTAGGGAGGGAAAGTTTTATTTTGCTCCCTCAATTGGGGGATCATACTTTCTATATAGGGAGTTGAAAATAGCTATTTTTTTCCTATCTCACATAACACATTTGTAAGAATGAAACAACTCCATCAAGTTAGATTTCAATTATAGGTTTACTGTCCACCGAATGTTCCAGTTGGACTTTGGAGATTAGATGTTAACACCAGCAGAGTAAACTCTACATTACTTCCAAGTATCTTCCCTTATGACAATGACATATACATTCTATTCAACCCATGGGTTTGTCGTAAGTATACAATCATTACAAATAATTTTTATTAATTGCGAAAGCAATTATCACACAGTCAAGCACGCTTTATTGAAAACCATTATGTCTTTTCCTTTTTGTGTATTTCCTACAAAATCTTAATTTTGGTGAATTCTGGCTCAAATGTTTATATTATTCTCATTTCCTGAGAGTGTGACTTTAAATTGTTATATTTCAATAATTGATTTTTTGTTAAAGATGACCTGGTATGTATGCCTGATAAGAGGCTTCTCGATGAATATATTTTACAAGATGTGGGAAAAATTTGGGTAGGCCCATGGGGGTCAGCCAAGGGGCGAGAATGGGTTTTTGGTCAATTTAATGCAAGTGTATTGCCTGCCATTATGCTGATGATAGACCGATCAAATTTGCCACATGCAAGGTAACTACCTATTTACAAATCGTATTTTCAAAATCTGTCACAAAGAGCTGCTTGGATCTTGAAAGTCGTTACATGATGGTGTGGGAAAGGAAATAGAACGAAACTCAATTGGTTTGATAATTGATCTAGCTAATATCATTTTTGAAAATAATAAGTGCCATATTTGAATCATATGTCCACATTTTTGAATGTGCCCTGGAATGAAAATATACCGCTAACCACTATTATCATAATCACTATTCAGTTATTCTATTACTAGAGACATTGATTTAATATACAAATCAATGCTAGTGATTGCAAAATGGAAGGGCCTTCCCTAGAACCAGGTGCTGTTAGTTTGAGTTCTTCACTATGAACTGCAGCTGAATCCATCGAAATTTACATTGTCAATTTCAGACGAGGGTGATATGTTTTACTGTTGTCATGCATTACTTCAAAATCAGCAAATCGTTTCAGCGACGATAACGGTACGAATAATCGATAGATGCAATGCCATAAATAAATAAAAACCGAACAAATGTGGTTGTTTATCGGGAATGTTTCCCAATAGAAGCATTTCACACATAGATGTAATGTGGTGTATATGGTAACCGGATTTATCTCCTCGTAGTTTATTTTTTATTGGATACAATGAAAAATATAACATTCATATAACCGTACCAACGGACATTAATTTGTTGGGAAAATAGTACGGTGTCATCTACAAAATTGAAGAATTTCCTACAAGAATTTAAATTAAATAATGAGGTCAGGTAAACATAAATAAAAACGGGATTCAAAAAGTGCCTTAAAGCACGCAATACTCAATTTTAAAATCAGTTTCGACAGAATTAATTAACTAAACGAATACTACTTTTTCAAAAAAAATCCACACGATTTTCTCTGACGTTTCATATATCAGCTGAGTTTGTTGAATCATATACTTATAAACTATAAAAAAGTTCACACTGTGGATACGCTATAACACTATAAATAAGAATTAATCACCCTAATCCACTAAAAATACTGTTAAAGTTAAATCAAAATGTGCCTGTTTAAATACTATTTGGGGATAATAATGCAAACAATGGGTTACCCTCAGCTGGAGATAAATCGGAATTTAATAAATTCCTTTGTTTTTACATGTCCATCCCTTCTAAATTAACTTAGATATTTATCAGTACTGTTACTGTTTCAAAAATGATAAACTTGCTTGAGAAATGGTATGACCTATATTCAACATATATTCGGTTAACGCTGATTCTTCACCATTGTTTTTCTTTATATGGGCAAAATGTTCTTTATACTGAGTTAAGATGTTCTTTCCAGTTTGACCCACATAGCATTTTGAACATGACTCACAATCGATTTTGTAAATCCCGGATATGTTGATTGATCAATAATTTAATTTATTTATAGAATCATATACTCGCTTTGTCCATTGCAAATAATATTGTTGCTTCTGTGAGCCCTGTAATTTTGACAAATTTCAATCTTATTCGTTCTATGGTTATTATTGAAAAACTGTAATCGATATGAATAATGAATTGCATACTTGCATATCCTAATTCTTATGGGTTCAGCACAGTTAATATCTCATACCTACTGAAGAAGCTATTGTGTGGTGAAACAATTGACAAGAGTAAATTTGTATTTCATTCACAATTTTTGAAGAAAACTCCCAAACCACAACTTTGCCAATTTGCATAGAACTTCCAATATCTAAGTGGACTCGTTGCGACATATTCTATACAGATAATTGTAACTCGAAAACGACTTAAGGTACAGTAAATCGGAGTCACCGTTCGACCGCTATGTAGAAACCAACAGCGACTTATATGAGCCGAAAGGAGGAATAGTCGAGGAAATAAGCCAGGAAAAGGCCACAGTAAAAAAAAATCGGCTGAACCCATTCTTAGGATTTAAAAAAAATCGATTCTAGAACTCATTTAGAAAAATGTTACCATTTATTTTTTCATGATGTGCATTTTAGCATTTCTACAGAGGAAAATGCATCTTTTTGAACGCATTTTCAAATGATAATATTAAAAATGTTTTAAAAATGGCCAAATATAGCCAAAATAGGCCAGAATTTCTTATTCGGGGTTTTTGGGGTTGCTGATCGCGATTCCGGTGCCACATTCGAACTACGACGCACCTGGGGCTCTGGACATCCTGGTACTATCGTCGTCTCCAGGGAATTTAGGAAAATACCTTTGCTTCGGAGTGAAACTTATTTCTCTTGAGGTTGCCGGTCATGACCATGACACTCAATAGTAAATTGGGTCCGCACTGTTTGCATTTGGCGTTCTTGATAATACCTACATCCCACAACTTCAGTCCAAGTGTTCCAGTAAAAATTGGGAATAGTTACTCATTATCCAGATGCATCAAATCAAATAATATCCAGGGATGAATCTTACTTTTCATATAATGTTGAAGAAGAATACGTACAAAAATATTTGGTTTTTTTTTCGTAGGAAAATTCTATTGTTCCTTCAGCTATCTGTTCACATCTCAAATCACATAGCGGAGACAATGGGGAAATGGTTTTCACTTACACCACCATTTTTACATAAGTACACCTAATTTCACCTGAATTCTGATCCATCTTACATGGTAATGGCACTTTGAGGAAATAGTAATAGTAATCTTATATTAGATTTTCAGAGACCATAATTACAACTTACATAACTGTAAAGGTCTTTATTACAGATTTCTAATATGGTAACTTGGTTTTGGGTCACCATAATAAATCGAATTTTAGATATGTAATTTATTCGACGAATAAGCCTGCCCTTTCTAACTCAAATTATGTTTAAATAGTCGAGGCGATCCAATTAAAATGGTACGCATGATTTCAAAAATGGTAAACAGTAACGATGACGATGGAGTCCTAATAGGAAGATGGGACGGCGACTACAGCGATGGTACTGCTCCAGCCGCATGGACCGGTTCAGCTGCTATTCTTCAAGAATTTTTAGATACGGAAGCTCCAGTGCCTTATGGTCAATGCTGGGTATTTTCAGGTGTTGTGACTACAAGTAAGTAGAAGTACCTAATCAATTTAAGAAATTTTGTTAAAGACATTAACAATGATTTCAGTATGTCGCGCCCTTGGCATTCCATCACGAGTTATTTCCAACTTGGTGTCAGCCCATGACGCAAATTCTACGTTGACTGTTGACAAATATTACAATATCGATGATGAAGAAATTGAAGGTGATCCCAACAACCCAATGGGTGAAGATTCTATTTGGAATTATCATGTTTGGAATGATGTTTGGATGGCTAGACCTGATTTGCCCATAGGTATTTTGATAACTATTTACTTTTTCACCGACAATGAAGACATTAGGTTAATAAATCAATGATTGGTGTTTTATATGGTTAATTTACCATAATCTTGATTATTTATGTATACCAAACGAAATTGTATAAGATTCGTTAACATAAGTTTAATGCCTCTCCTTATGCTCGCGTAGGAATACAAAATGGTACTCTACTCTAATTAGGAGTAAGCGACATCTGTTCATTTAAAGTATAGTTTCATAACTATAGAATAGAACTATAGAATTATTTACTTTGAAGTAGCACTTGGAAATAATCAATTCTATACTTAAGAAATGGATTTTGAAATTACTGAATTAACTATTACCAAAATGGTCAATTATCGTGAATCATTAGAGGTTTTACTCCTTCACCAACCTACTGTAAAATATAAAGACAAAATGGACACATTACTGATAGTTGTCAATCGCGAATGAACTATCTGCAATTGTTCAGTATTTTATAGATATTACACCTACTTTTTTTAATTCTCATATCGTTTTAATAGTGGAGTCAATCTACGGAAAAATAGGACGAGGTTCCTAAAAATTTCATAGAGGTTAGTGACCTAGAAAAAATAAATGATAAAAATAATAAGATCCTAAAATTTCTATTATCAATATTGGCTGGAACTATGTCTAACCTTCAAAAAACTGGTTTTATGCTCTTTTTTAGGTCAGTTTTGAGTTTTATTTTTTTTTAACCCTATAGACTTCCGGCTAAGGTTTGAAATTAGCACCCTTTTATTGTTAGTATTTGAGGAACCTTCAGTCCAAATTTCGTGACATTTCGTCAACCCCCCCTCCTGGAATATACATATAAATACGTTTTTTGGAGCAAAAATTCAAATTAGATTATTTTGGCCAAATTGCAACCAAATTGGATGAAATTAATAAAGTAGGTCGTGGCGGTCACAATAAGTGGTCCAAATATGGGCTAAAAATATTGAACAGTTTTGCCTAAAATCTGAATTTGGCTCAAATTACAATGACTCCCTTTTTGTAAAAAAAGTTGGAGCGTACTCTACTTAAACTCAAATTAAATGTTATTTTATGTACTTTAATGTGGTATATGTTCGTATCAACTTTTTTACGATTCATCAACTTTTTGACCATTTACGGTATTTATGTGATCCACATCAACGTTACATTTATTGCACTATGAAATACGTTATTATTTCAATGTTAATATATGTATGTATTATAGTAAATCTACAAACATCACATACAAAATTTTATTTTTGAAAAATATTATAAGATGATCTATATTATACAGGTATATGCTTCCCCTTATTAACCCTTCGATAAAAACGATCATGCAATGTTTAGGACCGCGCCTCTTCTTAATATAATAGAAAAACTTTTATTGAAGACAACTTCCGGTAAGAAAAAAATTAAAGCATATTATAATATATAATTTTTTTTCTGGTAAGTTATAATGTTTAATTTCTTGTATAATATGAATTTATTGAAGTATTTTATTTTTTAAAAATTATTTACAAAATATTTCAAAAAAAATTATTAAAAAGAAAAAAAGAAGGTATAATGAACTAAAATATACACGTAAGCGCACATCAGGTGAAGGTTATTAGATGAATACAAATGTGTTATTTAAATTTTAAGAAACAATTCTATATTCTTAACTTTTTGAACATATAATATGTAATTATTTATTTTTAATGAGTGATTTTTTTTAAATATTTTTCGAAAATAAAATGTTGTATATGATCCTAAAAAAGGGCTTAAATAGTTTTTTGAAGGTTAGACATAGTTCCACCCAATATTGGTAAAAGAAATTTTAGGATCTTAGTATTTTCATCATAAGACACCATTATTTTCCAGGTCCTAACCTCCATCAAATTTATACGAACCTCGTCATATTCTTCCGTAGATTGACTCCACTATAAACGCAACTCAGACCTGGTAATAAAACTGACCAATAAATTAAAATCAAGAATGCACATTATAGCTGCCTAGTTATGTATTCCATCATTTCCATCCAAGTCAAAAGTGTATCGGCAGAAATTTGTTTCAAAGCGAGCATGTTCGGAAAATAACTGAATAATCAGACAATCTACGAGACTATGAGGGTAATTTACAATTTGTTTTTTTTTCCCAGGTTATGGCGGGTGGCAAGCAATTGATGCAACACCCCAAGAAAAGTCTAGGGGTGTCTTCCAGTGTGGACCGGCGTCTGTGGAAGCCATACGTAAAGGCGAAGTCGGTTACAATTATGATGTCACATTTCTCGTGGCTTCCGTCAATGCAGACATTATGAGATGGAAAGAAGATCCCAACCATACCATGGGGTATTCACGAGTGTATTGCAATAAATATCAGTAAGTACAATCAGACGACATCCATCTTCAATAAACTTATAATAACCAATAAAATAACCTTTCAAATGACTCAAATGTTTGATTGTTAACAAAGAATTTTCGAAGGAAATTATATTTGCAAAATGTTTTTCTTGATAATGGATTTCATTCAAATAGTTGATCTGTCTAAGCATTATCCCAACCACATTGAAGTTTTTTCTTTTTCGCTGTATTCTAAAATTAATATTTTTTCAGTGTTGGAAAATTGATATTAACAAAAAAACCATTTGTTTTTGATCCTAACGGTGACAGAGACCGAGAGGATATAACAGCTATATACAAGCATAAAGAAGGAACCGAAGCCGAAAGATTATCTTTGTACAACGCAGTTCGAGGAACTGAAACCGCTAAGAAGTAAGTTTAAACTTTAAAGTACAAACATATCATCAATGTAGCATCTCATTTTTCTGCCTCAATGCAATTTATAAGTGTTTAAAACCCATTAGTTTCCAATAGATGTTAGTCAAAATTTAATCAAACTATTTTTATAGTCTTTGGATATAGCCTATTTCAATTACTTCATCTGGGTCAAGAATCATTATTAATTACTCAGAGTTGTATGATTTGTTGAATAACATCTTCTAATTGACTATGATAGTGAGACTGTCACACTCTCACCACTCGTCAGTGTCATAAGAATTTAGTAAATTTTAAAGCTCTGCTATTTTCACTTTTATTACACTGGGAAATAAGGGTTAGAATAAGCTAGTTTTTCCCGTCATAATCTTATTTAATTTCTATCTTATAACAAATAACGATTTAAGGCTGATCACCAAGGGGAAAGAATTTCTTTGAACCCAGAGACACTTGCTATAGAATTCCAACCAAAAATACTGGCGATTGCAACATTATGAGGTAGAGAGCCTATAAACATAGACATATCACAATCATAGCGAACAACAGTAGTTCTGAAGGTATTGGAGTCGTACACCTCACAAGGTGTACTTGATTGTGTAAAGGAGATAACGGCACTAGTAAAGAACCCCAATAGAGCTGCACTCTTATGGGCATCCGAGGAAACCTGGGGAGCAACCCCTAATTGGACCAGAACCAACGTGTGGCATCTGTCATGCCACATCGAAATCTGTAATCCAGTAATGGCTCGAGGTAGAGCACCGTGCCTATTGGAGTGAACTGCCCCGTATGTCGCACTCCAAGCGACTAATGGGAGAGCTCCAGTAGCAACGAGTGAAAAAATCTATTTACGATCACCAGACAAGAAATAGGGAATCTTATGGCATTCCTGACTGCCACATGTAACAAACATCTCTGCATCATGGGTCTGCTAGATCAGCCCACATGCAGGGGTTGCGGGGTGGAAGAAGAAACACACATGCATGTGTAGTGTTAGTGCATGGCATACGCAGTTGGACGACGCACTTACCTTGGGGATGGTTCAACTACACCCGAGGAAATCAGAAGTATCCCCTACATCAGGCTACTGAAATTCATCGGATACACTGGACTGATGAGGAGATAGGAACAGGACACAAATGGCCTCAGTGCAGTGGGAATACCTCTGATGGGAAGGAGAACCAACCTTATTACGGGGGAGGGGTTTTAGTCGGTAAGAATCCGGCACAACCGAGGTACCGGCCTCTTCCCTAGGCGTCTATTCAAGATTTTAACTCCTCCATGCAAAAAAAAAGAAAAGTTGATCACCAGCATGTCCTTATAAAAATAACTAAAGTATGAACTAAAAACGCTGCTCAAATGATATGCGCGCGCAATGTACAATACTTCCTATGTAGAGTTTATATTCGCGTTGCCCGATTTCATAAAAATAACGGTTTTTAACAATTATTTATTATTTAAAAGTACCCTATATGCAATTTATTATGTAAGTGATTTATTTGTAAATTATACATTATCTATGAAAATTTCATCGAATTTTCAATGAGACTTTTCGAGGAATATATATTATAAATATGTCATGTTACCATAAGAGACAACGTAAATTTTGAGAAATTAATTTTATCAATAACTTTTGTTGCAAGTACCCTAGCTCTTTGAAATGTTGCTTGAATGTTTATTGCTCATTATTCTAACGATTTTCTGAATCTGGTGCAATTCTCATTGGCAAAAAAAAACCTTAACAACCTTAAGAACTATATCCGAAGGTGGTATGCTTGGAACATCTGGGAATGTGATGAGATAGATTATTTTGCAAATATTGAAATTAAATATTAATTATGAAGGGAAACTTAACAATTTTTTTGTCAAAATAAGAGAAACTTGTTCAGTTCTAAGATTGTGCGAATCAATATCTACCTATATTTTACGGTATTTATTATTTTACGATCCTTATGTACGTATAAATAAAGACCATTTTGAAATACGAAATTGAATCAAAGACAGTAAAAGCAGGGGTTATGACGTCCCACTATTGGAGTCAATTCCGGCTCCATCGAAGGTGGAATCAATCAATAGATATTTTTATAATGGAATATTTTTTTAGATTTTTCCTCATGCCTGACGAAGAATTAGAAGATATGCAGTTCGACTTAGAAGATCTTGAAACTATTAACATTGGAGAAGACTTCAAAGTAGTTGTCATTATAAAGAATAAAAGCAACGAAGTTCGTCACGTTAACGCCATATTATCGGCAAGCAGTATATTCTACACTGGAATAAAGGCCAGTTTGATTGACAAGGCTAAAGGAGAATTCGTAATGAAACCGCAAACCAGTAAGTTTACTTCCAAGATATTTTCGGTTTCAAACCAGATTTAGTTTTAAACCAGGTTCTATAATTTTTAGCTGAGATTTTGAAAATGACAGTTAAGGCAGATAAATATCTGGATAAACTTGTTGAATACGGAATGATGAAGATATACGGCGTGGCTACTGTTAAAGAAACTCGACAAACTTGGGCTGATGAAGACGATTTCCAAGTTATCAAACCTACAATAAAAATAGTGGTAAGTTAATATTCACAATTTTGGCGGATAGTATAAGGCACAACTAGATATTCCAAAATCATGAATTTTCACAAAACATATTCCAAATAATACAAAATCTGAAACGTATTCCTCTTTGTAGGCCCCAAGTGAGATTATTGTAAGAACACCTACCACGATCACGATGAGTTTCCTTAATCCATTGAATGCAGCCATAACTAATTGCAAATTCTACGTTCATGGGCCATCTTTACTGAAGAATTATGCCCTTGCTTACCCAGATGCAAGACCACACGAAACCATTGAAATTGATACAGTAATTGCTCCAAAGACATGTGGTGAGCAAATAATTGTGGCCACATTCCATTCTGATCAATTGAATGACATTACTGGATCGGTTAAAATAAATGTAACAGGATGAATGCATCAAATTAATTTCCATAAACTACTAAGCTTAATACAATCATAACTTAGTTTCTAGTTACAATAATACATCCTTAAGTTTTCTACCCACAAATATATCTCATTTTCACCTTGTTTCATCTCAACAATTACAACATGTCTGGAATAACTCGATGGACTCGATTTATCAATTTGAACTAATTTATAATCTCCTAAACAACGGAACTAAGATTTTCATTATTTTTTTTAAATATGGAACACAGACATACACCAAATTTCATCTCAATATAGCGTTGATATCTGGTAAAATGAAATTTAGATTTTAAGAATATAAATGTATGAGTTTTGGAACCTCAAGTTAGTACTATCTACGGGTTATTAAAGATCGGCAAAAGTTATCCCCTGTTCCGTGGGCCTGTCATGTTTCTTTTGACGGAAAGACCCCCTCGATCGAGTGCTATTTGGTCAAAGAAGTTAAAATCGAAAAGAAGTAGCATTTCATTGCAATTTCGATCTCCTGAAACAAATGGTTTCTTATATTTTAATGGAACTTCACATTGTATTTTTTCGCATAGCGATCTAGGAGGGAGTATTCGAGAAATGGGATAAATCGTCCACGGGACGGATGAGAACTAATCGAATCACCAGTAGTTTTAAATCAAATGTATTTTTCACTATTTTTATTTAGTTATTTTTTGTATTGTTCCACTGGACCCATCAGAAAGGGACATTATAGTATTTAGAAGTTATATTATTCCAGGAACATATATGACTATACGAGATTAAATCAAGGCATTTGAGAAAGATTTTTTTATATAATATGATAATATCTCAATAGAACATTATATCACTTACATTTTATTTCCTTTTTTGGTTAAATGTATTCAATATTTTAGTAATAATTGTTTTTATATTAATAAAAATATTAATCTGAATTTCTTTTTTATTAAATACTAGTTGATAATAATAATAACAATAATAATTTATTGCAAAAGTATATATATAAACAATGAATTACAATGGGTTTAGTTTCAACAGTAAAATTTCATTCAAAGATATACCTATAATGTTCCTTTGCAACAAGCGAAAACCCAAAGAAACCATGAACGGTTGTATATGGTTATAAGAATATTACAATATAATAGATCATTAATGTTTGATGAAACAGTACCTAAACATGTGGTTGTTGTTAACATATGCATCAGTAGGTTCTGCACAAGCAGAGAATCACAAAAGCATATAGCATAAAGGTTTAAAGATAAAGGTTTAAAAAAATTTGCGGTAAATATAAAATTATACAAATATAAAATTATAGAAATATAAAAATATAGAATTTATAAATGTTAAAATGTAATATGTAGGAAAGTAAAAGTGTAAAAAATGGTATGAATGAGGGAAACTTCAACTGAGGGGAATAGGTTCAATTATTTTGTATATTTCTTTACGGTCAGATTGCAGTATGTACGATTTGAAATATTTTTTAAACATTTCCAGGCTATTTATTTCCAGAAGATAATTTTTATAAGTTTCATGGAGTTTGTTGAAGAGTACCGATGAAAGATATGTATAGCATTTTTTTGCAATTGTTTTATTAATAGTTCTAACTGTAGCATAACTACCTACGTTTTGTCTTGTGTTTGTAACAGTGTTCTGGATTTTTCAGTAGGTGCCTGTTTTTGTAAGTATATATCAATATGTTATAATAATATAGTTGTCTATATTTAGGTGCCCGGCGACAGAGCCGAACAATATAAAAATTCAATTGTGGAAGCCGTTACTTTGTGATAGTTTATCATTTTAACGAAATAATAAATAAAATTACTTTGTTATACTATCACTGATATTTGTTATAGTCGTTAGTATAGTTTCAACGCTAAAGGTGTCATCTTCAGACGAAAACGAAGGTACGAATTTAACAAATATTATATCTACTATAATATAGGTTAAAGAAGGAATACAAACAAATTTTATGACTATAGGAAATAGTTCTAGGAAAAACAAGGGAGGGGTAAGATGATTAGGTAATTCCGTGAGGACCTTAGTGGTGCGGGTATATTTACTAACGGACTTTAAAAACGAAAATCAGGTTATTAATACATTAAAGAGATTACTGTAGTATAAATCTAGTTGATCGTTTAAGATCTTATTATCATACATCTTCATTCCTTTGAAAATTTCCATTGACTCTAATATATTTAGTTTTGAAATTCTATCTTGACTATATAAAATTTGGACATTATTTAAATTAGGAAAGGTATGGCCTGTTTCTAAAATGTGATTTGCAAATGAAGAATCGGTTTTATTATTTTTAAAGGAATGAAAATGTTCTTTATATCTAACTGATATGTTGCGGCAAGATCTACCTATGTAAAAACTATAGTCCTTTAGTCATAAAATTTGTTTGTATTCCTTCTTTAACCTATATATAGTAGATATAATATTTGTTAAATTCATACCTTCGTTTTCGTCTGAAGATGACACGTTTAGTGTTGAAACTATAGTAACGACTATATTAATGTTTGAACGATATGGCGCCTAATCGTGACAAATCAAGTCAAACATAGAGTTCCCAGCAGTGGCGGCTCCTCGAAGGAGGCTAAGGAGGCTCAGCCTCCTCACCAATTTATCTTGTAGATCATTCATTTTATTTCCTGTTCCTCTGATAATTTTTTAAATTTTACAATTAATTCCCCGTTCTCAGTGGTTATTTTAATCTGGCAACAGTGCCCTGAGGCTAGACTCTGTATATATTTCAAACCTTAAACAGTAAACACCTGCTGCTCAACACAGTTGCCGTTTTTCCGACCAGTTCAATTGCTAAATACCGTAGAACATAGATAAAATGGCATCACTCTCAGCAGGCTAGCCTGCCGCCGGCAAAGAGTTCTCTCTTTAGCCGCCGGCCTTTCAGCTCACTGCTCAGTACGCTCGGTGGTATGGAATGCGACACATGCGTGTTGCGTCGGTGTTTGTTTTGTGACGCCACGCGAAGTAAGGTTAGATTGGAATTTGTCTGTTAGGTAAATTATTGAAATTCAAAATGAGTGTGTGATTTAGTTGCTGACTTTTTAGAAAATCCATTTAGTGGATTATTAGTGTTTTTTTTTAAAGCTCGATGGAATTTTACATCACGTGCAGTGTTTACCATCCATAAAAATAAAGACAAATCAATTGAAACATTTGATTTTATATTAAACAGTGATGACCTTTTAACAGATCATTAAATACTGCTGTTGGTTTAAAATCTTATTTAGAAAATGAAGAATACTTGTTTCTTCTTGATACTTTTGAATTAATATTTGAACAAACTGATGTTATTTTTCAAATTTTACAGCATACATTCACTGATATAATTTATTCAAGAGATGAAACATCTCATTGATAAAATTTCAAGTTTCCGTAATACAGAATTTTATTTTAATATTATATTGGAAAATTTTCCAACTGATGAGGCTCCTCCCGCGAAAAGGAGGGAAACATATAATTTGGTAGAAAAGAAAATACATTATAAAAACAACTTTTGAAATTTTAGATACTATTAAAGGTCAAATTGAGATTCGATTTTCCGATTTACATGAATTGAAGTTATTCGACTTGACGAATAGAAGATTTTTCGAATCTTTCCCAATAGACTTTTAGATAACTTAGTTCTAAAATAGATAAAATAGCACTGCACAATGAATTATGCGTTGTATACTCGGATAAAGATATTTTAGGCCAGTACGACTGTCACGCCGATATGAGATGAAATATATGATAGACAATGATTTGCAACAAGTTTTACCTCAGTTTTATAAACTATTTTGTTTGATAGTCACCATTCCTGTCACGTCGGCATCGGTGGAGAGATCATTTTCTACTCCCAAACGAATCAAAACTTACATGCGAAATACAGTGGGCCAAAATCGTTTATACAATGTTAGTTCAATATCTATTGAAAAAGATTTAGTAAAACACTTAAAAATAATGATACATTTTATGATAATATTATTGATCATTTTTCGCATACTAAAGACTTTAGGATATAAAAAAGTTAACAAAATTAATAAAAAAACTAAATATGGAAAATTCCAAAAAAAAGAAAAAATATTAAGAATCCGAATAAAATAAAAAACAAATAACGAACGAAAAAATGTTTTGCCAAGAGAAACTCTATACCTCCACGTTGGTTCTTGCTGGGCAACAATTAATTTTGTCACTGAAGTAGCCGGTACGGTCGCTGCGCGAAGGTTAAATTAATTGGCCGAATAGAGTATATTTTTACAAAAACATTTTATGTCCAGCCTCCTCTCTTAAAAAGTTCACGAGCCGCCACTGGTTCCCAGACCTGTATAAGTGTATATACGACCGTATATTCAGTTCTGCTTTTATGTCACTTTGTCGCGGTGGCGAGGGTTGCTATAGTCTAGATTTTTCTAGTTGCTAGACGCTTGTGTACACAGAACAACTATCTTGAATCACAGTACAATGTATGCTGTATACTGTTCTGTGTAGTAGAGTAGCTGTCACCAGAGACGACGAGAGCAGTGCCAATACTTTTGAAACTATCGAAAGATGCAATCGATGTTTAGTGGACAATAGTCTATATATTATCTATGCTAATGATAGATTACTATGTTTAAATGTAAATAAATCAGAATAAATTTATTAATTTATGAGTGACGTTATGTGTTATTGTGTTGTTATTGTGAATCACAGTCTATCATTGTGTATATGCAATTCTATTGTTATATTTCATATTTGATATAATCACTTGAGTCTGAATTCTCTTGGGTGAAGAAATTCAAATGCGTATTTAAAGACAGTTCAAAAAGTTACATTCTACGAATTTGTATCGACAATGCTTACAGAAAACTCAAATAAGTGCTTGAGTAAACATCCGCAATATATATACGATGAGGCTTGTCTAGATATTATAAATACTCTTAATGAATCAATTAACGTATTTGGTCAATACAATGAGTGCCACAAATGTAATTTTCAAAATTTGGCTACTTTAGGACCTGCTCAAAATACATCTATTCTATTGAATTCAAATTATCCCATACAACTATATTACGTGAAGAATGGGGCGTCCTGGTGCAAGTAAGTGATCTCGTAGTTAATGACAAGTGCTTGTTTATTTAATGCATTAATTTTAGTTACCAAAAATTATTATCTGAACACTTTCGTTATGGGTGGAACATTACAGAAACATGTAATACAATCTACATTAAAGAACCTGCTGATAATCCATATTTGCGTAAGTAAATTAATTAACCTCTTATTCATGGACACTGGTAGAATTGGGGATATTGGAAATACAGTTGGATTGTAGTTATTTTAAATAACAATAGAATTTATAATTTTTTCAGCCATACTTACTGCTTTTATAATACTCTTCTGTTTCGGGACAATATGGTATATGGTTAAATGTATTTACAAGTATTCTGGAAGAGTGAGGAGGATCGTCAATTGGAACACAGATGTTGAAGATGTAAGTATATATTCTGGAAGTTATAGTCTAGCTATATTAATGTACCTACCTATTATCTTTTGCAATCAAACTGTATGGCATTTGCAAATTTCATTTAAGTTGGTCCCTTTAAACCATTTATTGACTGTAACTTGCTCTACAATTTAATCAATAACTTTGTTCAAAAATTCTGCTGAATTGGAAAATTTTGAATGATTTATGATAACTGTAACCTTAATTGATTAAATACTTTCAATTTAGTGGATTAATAATTGTAATGGCTTTGGTAATGGAAAAGTTATGAAGATAGTAGCATAAAATTATTATTTTCAGGATTTGGGCTCAGGCTCGGCACCTCTAGTAATTCTAAGATCACCTGCTATTAAAAAGCATCCAACAAGAATCAAATCAGTAGATATTTTCAGAGGTTTATGTATTATTTTGATGATTTTTGTTAATTATGGTGGTGGACAATATTGGTTTTTTAGACACTCTATTTGGAATGGATTGACTGTTGCAGATTTGGTATTCCCATGGTATGAAAATTACTACACCTAATCTAGTTAAACTTGAATTATCAGAAGAATGCATCAACATCACATTTTGAAATTCACTTTTCATATGTGTTTTAGGTTTATGTGGCTGATGGGACTTTCTTTGACTGTATCTTTACATCGCAAACTGAGAGCTGCAGTACCTCGTCGGCTCTTAGTATTTCAAGTCTTGAGAAGATCCCTTATTCTCATATTGTTGGGCGTTGTCATCAATTCCAATCATAATTTGAAAACTATCGCAAACTTAAGATATCCAGGAGTCTTGCAAAGATTAGGTGTGACATATCTAATTGTTGGATTATTTGAAGTTTTGCTAACTAAAAGAATTGAAACTGATGTAAGTAAAAACACTATAGTTCATTTATGTTAAGAATGATGTGACTTCATGGATCAAGGTCAGTCCACTGGGAGGCCTAAGAGAAAATTTTAAGGTGAAAATTGCAACAAAAAAAATGTTAGGCAGAAACGATGTTTTATTCTAGCTTTTACAGTGTGTCCACGTTAAAGATTTACCACCCTTGTAACTTTTATATTTTTGGCGGATTTTGATAAACTTTTTTTTGTTAGGTTGGTATTCAAAATGTGCATTAAACTAGTGGATAACTTCAGTATTGGGCTGTAATCATGCCCACCTACGACCACTTTTATTGACTTAAATTTCAGAAAGTATATTATTAGGGATTTTTTAGAGAAAACCAGACGACGAATCTTTATTTAGGATAACGTTGAACTTACCTGTACCTATTTTCAGTGTTCGAAAATACAGAGTGTCCAAGAAAAGAAAATTTACTTTTATCGACACTAATATCAATTATTAAACAATTTTATCGTTAAATTAACAAATGAGAAATTTGTTAATGTTGAATTTTTGTAATTTCCACTAATCCACCAAATTCCCTGATACACTTGTCAATTTGTAGCCGATTACTCCTTATCACATTTCTTAACTGCTGTGGAGTTATACTGTGACAAATTTCCCTGATGCTGTCGCAAAGTTCTTCTCGCCTTGTGGCATACACTTCATGTTTTATTGTCTCCCAAAGAAAGAAATCAAGCGGCGTAATGTGCGAGGACTTCGGCGGCCAACGAATAAGAAGACTATAGAATAAGAATAAGAATAATTTTATTGTCCTATTGATTTACAATAAAAATACTTACATTAGTAAAAATAAAATAAACATAATGTTGAAAATATTTCAATCAGATCCAACGATTAGGAAAATTATCATTTAACCACTGTTTCAAATTAATAGCTTTATGGATAGGTGCTCACTCCATCAAGTTGTAAGTATCAATTGTAGCGGTAAAGAAGAGGAAGGCCATCAAGTGCATCGGTAAACTCATTTTGGAGAAATCTAAGAAAGCTGGCAGCATTTAAATTTTCATAAAAGGGTATGGCCCGATAATATTTTCGTTTAAAATGCCACAGAAAACGTTTACCTCCAGATTCTGATATTTTGTGATGATACAATCCCATTGGTCGTTAATGTAGCCTCAACTGTGTTCAAAATGTTTTTTAAAAATTCAGATACTTCAGCATCTCCAGCTTCAAGAAAATTTTGGCTTAAAATGTTTCTCACCGCTTTTCTTCAAACATTTCCAGATTTGGCTTTTGGAAATATTTAAATTTCTACTAGCATCCCTGCAACTTGAATGTGGATTATCAATAAAATAATTGAGAATCATTTGGTTTCCTTAATTATTATCGACTGACAGCTTTTAACTAAGATAATCTTTTCTTGTTTTCACAGCACACTAAGCTTTTTCACCGTAATCAAATGATGTAATGCAAGGAAAAGTGGAAATTGTTCAAGTGGTCAATGTTTTATTTGTTTTCATAATGCTTTAAAGTTTAAATCATAATAAGTGTAATAAAAAATCAAATTAATGTTTCGTGATTATTTCAATGATAAGTCCTATTCAAGCTTCAGAGATACTAGTAGGAATTTACATTATGAATTTTTAAAATCCAAATTATTTTAATTTCTTGGACACCCTGTATTTCAGAACACTTAAAATCGGTACAGGTAAGTTTAACGTTATCCTAAATAACAATCCGTTATCTGTTTTTCTCTAAAAAAAATCCCTAATAATACTTTCTGACTCTCTGACAGCAAAAGTGGTAAACATTGAAAAAGTGGAGCTATCAACTCCTTTGAGGCGTTCAAGTCACTGGGCCCTGATGGATTGTTTCCAGTACTTCTGCAAAAGGGTCTGGACTCAATTCTGGTTCCGCTAACTGTGGTTTTGAGGGGTTATATTGCGGTAGAATAGATGCCACAGGAGTGTAAGAGAATGCATGTCCTAAAGCCCTCCACTCGACTGTTGGCTTTATAGAGCAATAGCTGAAGTGGAAGGTACTCTGCATTGGTGCCTTCTTAGACATAGAGGGGGCCTTTAACAAGATTTCAAGGAGCTCTGTTTAAGCGACGAAGAGACATGGTATCCTGCGAGAGACAATAGGGTAGATTATCAACACCCTTGAAGGTAGACACCTTTCCAGGATGTGGCAAGGTTATACTCTGAAAGGGTCGGTATCAGAAGGGTGTCCACAAGGAGGGTACGTCCCCCCTTTTATGGAGTTTGGCCGTGGATGAAGTACTAGTAAGGTTAAACAGTGCTGGTATTAAGGCTATGCGGGTGACATCGCTATCTTCTCCAAGCAGCCTACGAGGGTACCTTGCAAGAGCTTGTACCAAAAGCCTTGATAATACAGATGTCTGGTGTAGAGAAAACAAACTCTCCATTCAGTTAGAGAAAACTACATCTTCTCCAGAAGATACAAAATCGAGCTTCTGATGAAAATGGTAATCGGGGGCAAATGAGTTGACTTTTCCAAAAAACTACTCTGGCATAAGTAACTGGAGACCAGGTGCCAAAATGATAATCTTTTGGCAGTGTAAGAGAGCAAATATCATGAAGTGGGGTTTGGGACCTAAGCAGCTGATGTGGATCTACTCAGCTATTATTATCTCAAGACTCGCAGTCTCGTATGCTGGAAAAGATCCGAACCGGTTACAGCCCAGAAATTTCTGGACAGAATACAGGGACTCTTCCTCAGAGGCCTTACATCCACGAGGATGTTGGGCCTGCCACCCCTATCAATAACGATGCTGCTTACCTGCAATGGTTCCCTAAAGAGATGGAGTGCAGACCAATTCTGTCTATTTAACTGAAAGGCTGACATTAGAACCGAGGGCAGAATCAAAGCCCTGTGGTTCGAGGGAGGAATGGGAAAATGGCCTCACGTCGAAGCACGGCACAATTTGGTATACGGATGGGTCTAGAAGCTTGCACGAAATAATGACATACTTTGAACATTTTAAAATTAAGATAATTGGATTTATTGTCACAAGTGTATGTACTTATTGCTTGGGTCCATTTCGTCCTCAGGTCTCATATATTTGAAAGGAACGTTATTTGCATGCATTGTTTTATATATGAACCTAATAACTAAATCTCTATTTTAGAATATATCTTGCATTTATGATATTACGTCAGCTTGGGCGCAGTATTTGTTGGTATTCATCTTAACCACCATTCATACATGTGTAACATTTTTGGTTGATGTTCCTGGCTGTGGTAAAGGATATTTAGGACCAGGTGGTTTGGAAGATGGTGGCCAACATTATAATTGCACAGGTGGTGTGGCAGGTTACATTGACAGAGAAGTTTTTGGAGAACACATGTATAAACACCCCACAGTGGTAAAAATGTACGAAACAAAGGTGTTCTATGATCCAGAAGGTATATCATGATAGTTTTTCTTTTGTCATCGAACGATATAATCGAAAAATTTTGCAGGTATTTTGGGAATACTCACTTCCGTGGTAGTAGTTCATCTTGGTGTTCAGGCTGGTCGAACTCTTAACACTTACCAGAGTGTTCGAAGCAAAGTTATCAGATGGCTGTTGTGGGGCTTAGTACTTGTAAGTGTAAAATTTTAATAGCTTGGAAAATTGAATTGATGCCATCATTACAATACAGCGCTTACTAATTAAAATTGTTTGAAATGACCTCGATTTGAAGAATAATCATTATTACTCTCATAGTGTCCCCGAAATATGTGCAATTTTGTACACAAAGAAATTGAAGCAACAATCAAAGTCACTAAACATTCTTACCAATTCGCTGAGTTCTTTATCAAAATGTTCAATTTAAATTTCTCGTGCACATCTATTGTCCTGGCAATATTTTGTTCACCTGACAGGACATACATTTTTCATATCTGAATATACATGTTCTTTCGAAAAAAGAACTCAATAAATTTTTTCATATATCTACTTCATGAATAGAATAGAATATTTTATTTATCCAGAAGCCAATTTACATAAATGGATAGGACACGTCATATTGAATAATAAAAAGTGGCATTTACAATCATAAAGTTAGATTATAAAGTTACAATGAGGTACAAAACTAGAATTGATAAAATATAAACATTATAACAACGATACTACAATTTAGACACACTAAAATTTTGAGGACAATTTAGACACTAAAAATTTAATTTTATTTCGTTCATGTGTTCATCTAAACTCTAAAGTATAAAACGCATGCTTGAGAAGCATGGTTTTAACTGATGACTTGAACTTTCGAAATTCCAGATTTCTTATATTTTCGGGCAAATAATTAAATAGTTTGATGACTATATAGGAAGTAACTTTTTCATATTTACAAGTATTATGTATTTTGATGGCTAATGCTGACTTCTGTCTAGTCTCGTAAGAATTTGTTTTGTAATTGTCCAAATTATTTCTTATTGTTAATAGGCATTTATAGATATAGATGCTGGGGAATGTCATGAATTTGTTTAATACAAAAATAGGTCGACAGGAATCCCTTCTTCCCATGCTAAACATTAGTCTAACCACTCGCTTTTGAGCGATGAAAACTCGCTGGTGGTTTATTGAGTTCCCCCACAAAGTGACATTGTTAGAAAGATGACAATATACCATTCCATAATAGACATTTTTGGTCTAATATTGATTTTAATTGACATATGGCATAGAAGCCTAGAAATTTCTAACACTTTTGTGGCTTCAAGATAACATTATTTATAAGAAAATTACAATTCTCATAGTTTGAGCAAAAAGAGACGTTCACAATTTTGTTTTTTTCCTCATTTGTATTAGACTATTCGCCTTAAACCAAGTGTGAAACTGAACAGCAACCGTATTTGCGATAACGCTCAGCTCTTCAAAAGTCCGTGCTGAAATTGCTATTGACGTATCATCTGCAAACAATATTATCAGTCCTAAAATTATATGATTGGCAGATCATTCACAAATAAAAAAATATGAGTGGCCCTAACACTGATCCCTGGGGAACTCCTTCACTCATCTCAAACTCAGTTGACGAAACGTCGTTCAGTTTCACACTTATTTTACGAGCTGTTAAGTAAGATCTAAACCAATCTAACATGGGCCCTCGTATTCCCAGCGAGTAGAGTTTCGTACATGTGAATTGTTTAAGCAATCAAAAGCACGGGACAGATCAAAAAAGAGAAGGCGCCAACGTTATTTTACCACGAATTATTGAATGCATGATTTGGTTTGATTTCTTGACTTTTTCAAACCTTTATTATATTTCAATCAAAAGAGCCATGGATGTTAATTGAACCTTTGAATGAGTCTTGCACACCAAAGTGTAGGTTTGTCTACAAAAATTTCACTAATACATCCAAAAACTAAAAGTAGAAAAATATTAGTAAGTATGGTGAATATTGTATGGATAGACTATCACATTTGATTTTTTTCTCCAGGCAAATGGCAAAATTCTGACAAAATTATTCAAAATTAAATTACTACATTTCTAAACAAAATTTCTAGCATACGCCCAGGGATACCGCACTTTGATAGCAACTTTATTGTAATAAAATTGCAACTGCAAATCTTGTAAAAAAAATGCAAATAGATTAAAACCAGTAATTTACGTACATAGTAAGTCTTAAGACCTTAACCCCATTTTCTCCAATAAGGACCACAACTTTTTGTATAAGTTCTGTTTTCACTCTCTGAATTTGTTCTGGAATTAGAAAATTAGTTAACTCATACCTTCATATCCCACACTGGCAAATTTAATTTAGTTTTATATATTATTTGTTTTGCGTAGAGGAGGGGAAAACTAGATAAAAATAGTTTCCAAGTTTAAAATATTCTTTGGATTACGGAATCGTATCAGTCTGATATTGTAGAATCTAGTAACAAAATATTTTTGTCAGTCTGACCAATAGTGCAAAAAATGTCGGTGATTTTAGCATAATTCTGAGTTCGGAGAAAAAAATTGCCTTGAGTACATAATTATGATACAAATTGAAGGAACTAAAATCGAACACTTTTTGATCATCGCAAATGGTCCAAAAAAATGGTAAAAATGGCCAAAACCGGTTTTTCGCGTCGGACATCGTCAGATTGAGTTAAAAAAAATAGCGCGTTACCGCGCCACAACTTTTTTATGGCCATTTTACAAAAGTTATTTTTTTGCATTAAGCTGCGTTTTGCAAAAAGTATACATCCGATCTTGCTGAAATTGTGTGTGGTACTTGGTGGGCACAAAAGTTACAGCCTATTAAAATTTCAGATCTAAATCTTTACAAGAACAAGAGTTGGTTTTTTTGCAATTTGCGGGGTCACCGCTGGATCAATCGGGTTCATCCGTAGCTCATTTTTTTTCGTCTTTTTACGCCGCATAAGCTTATTAAAAGCTTTTTTTTAACTCAATCCGACGATGTCCGACGCGAAAAACCGGTTTTGGCCATTTTTACCATTTTTTTTTGGATCATTCGCGATGATCAAAAAGTGTTCGATTTTAGTTTCTTCAATTTGTGTCATAATTATCTACTAAAGGCTAATTCTATCACACTACAAGTGATTTAATAAGTTTTAATTCCGTTATTGTAATAACTTTCATATCCATAATTCTAACTGCACTGATGATTGTTCTGAATAAGTATAAATAGAAGAATCTTAAAAATATTAGTCAGTTTCAATTTGACGAAGAAATATAGAGACAAATTCCCTTGGGTCTCATTCCAACGGCGACTAAATGTTTTGTAAATGATGAACTTTATATTTCATACTTACCTAATTCTAATATTTATCTTTGATAATTTAAGAATATGTCCGATGAGATACTATATCCCGTTTAATGGTCCGATTTTAAAATTGAATTTTCTTTCAGGGACTGATAGGGGGCGGACTTTGCGGGTTTACAAAAAATGATGGCGTGATTCCAATAAACAAAAACCTGTGGTCTTTATCATATGTATTGGTATCATCTGCAATGGCTTTTGTAATACTGTCATTCTTGTTTATTGTCGTTGACATTTTGAGGAAATGGGGCGGACGACCATTCTTCTATCCCGGAATGAATTCCTTATTTTTATTCATTGGACATGAATTATTCAAGAAAACGTTTCCCTTTGCATGGACCCCTACAAGTGAAACACACAGTACTTATTTGTTTATGAATTTGTGGGGTACTGCTTTATGGGTAGCTATGTCTATTTTTATGTACAAACGAAATATATTCTTATCTATATAAAATTGTTATTGTACTATTAACTATATTCAAAGTGTTAGTTACAATGTAATTAGGATATTATTTAAATGATATATATTCGTGTCATGGTTATTCTTGCTTAAACATTGAAGTGTTCGTCTTCTGATACATCATATATAAGAACTCGCCATTTTTAAATAATATTTGAAGGGTAGTCCATTGAATGAATGTATATTTATAATGTAAAGTTGGAACATTTGGGGAAAATTTGTAATTTTATAAATTCGAAAGCTATATTGAAACAAATCAAGTATGTAAAAAGAATCATGAACACATAGCCCCTGAATAACAATAATTGTTTACAGGAATTTCTATATATTTTAAACTATTAACTACCAACATTATTCTATTATTGTAGAACCTGTATAATGTCTTTCAGTCATTGAACAGTATGGTGGCCCTTATTTTGGGCGGTTCCCAATTTTAACCGCACTCTCCCCCTCTCAAAAAGATTCGAATGGATAAAAAAAACTGGTGTAAAAAATGTCAGCACGTCATCTCAATATTTAGGAGATGCGCACAAGCCATGTTTTCTCATTTACAAATCATGAAAAACAGTTTTTATTTTTTTTTGCAAAAACAAATGCATGTATAATTCGTTTGAGTACGTTTGTATTATAGTCTATTCTTTGTAATTTTTAACTTGAAAATGTGAATGTATGATGTTAGAATTCAAGTTCTTTAGTGTAATTTTTTTGCCTACTTTTTACTTGATTTGAAGCAATAATAGGCTACATAAGTCTTTAAACTAAAAAAATATCGCGTTATTATGACGAACAAAGTACTTTCGTTTAGTTTACAGTTAAAATACTGATAAAAGTTGAAGTTATGCACTAGGGTTATAAAACTCGAGAGTGCCTAGTCTAGTCGCGTGCAGTAGCTCTTTTGTTACTTACGTCATAATTAGTGGAAAGTGAGTAGCACATTTGGCGCCCAACGTGGGGCCGCCTATGGTTCACCGAATCACAATAACGTTGGTTGAAATTTCAACTGACATACGTCAGGGTTTGAAATCTCACCGCTCACAGGTTATGCTGAACATTTCTCAACCAACAATTATAATTATTATTGCAATATTCAATAATTGTAGCTTAATACCAACTACTGAATTTGAATTGTAACAACGTACAACTGAAATTTAATATCAATCAAAGTGTTTTGTATTTCATGAACTGAATGTATGTTAATTTCAACGCCTTGCATATTTGACTTCCTAAGAGATTACTTTGCAGAAATATTCTAATTAACTTAACATTAAACGAAAAAACACCTAGATAATAATTTTTTTAATTTGAATACTTTCACTTTTTCATTTAAAAACATGAAATAACAGAAAACTTGAAGAAATTAAGTTGCGTGTCAGGAAAAATGTACCTGAAAATAATTATCCTGAGACTACAAATTTGTGAACCCAAATTAATACAAACCAGAAACAAGCAAGTTTACCATGTTATTTAATTGGGATGGCTCATGGGCCATCTCTGAAGGATCGTTTTGTAAATTTTACAACAGTTTGGAGGGACGATTAAAATTCGGAAACGCCCAAAATTAGGACTCTTGTACTGAACAGTTAGGATTAGTTTTTAGTTTCTTGTATATTATAATAGAATCATTGACTGATTTTGTGAAATCTCATTTGAGTTTCAGAATTAATTATAATCTATGTTATACATATTTCAAACGTGATAATAAATTCTTTTGGTTTTGACTGTTTTTTTTTCAACAATTTGTGTCACCAAATATTCATCTTATGGAAAATCTGTTTGATTATTGTTAATCGTGTGAATTTTCCTCTAACTGATTTAAATGTTAACTTTGCATGAATACTGGTAGCAATTTGAATATTTATCACAGAATAAGAGGATCAAGAGCAAAGATAAGTAAACTATGAAACAGTTTTAAATGAATATTATGTTTGAAACAAAAACATGTATGTATATATTAAAGACAGATCAGCTTGACCAGTAGCAAAACCCGGTATGATAGTTATGGAAAAATTAAAGAAATGAAGTGTCAACAGAGATGGTCAAAATCGGTAGTCATCGCAGATTATTCATTTACCTCGTTCTTTTGCTAAGAGATTTTTGAATAAAAGTTGCCATCATATTATAATGGATTGAAATAGAGGTACTGAGATGTTTGCTGACAAATAAGCTGTGTTACTAATTCTATCTGGGATGATACTCAAAATCTCGTTTAAGCCTTGGCATGAATAATGATGTGATTCTTTCCATAAAATGTTTTTTTTTACAAATCTGCACAATTTAATATCAACTGAAACACTAGTTTCCGCGGACGTATGCTACATGCACTTACCTTCAATATGTTTAATTTTGATTTCAACTTATTCAATATGAAGTGTCTTCAATCGCCTATGACGTTCCTTGTCACTTTTGCGGTAAACTGCTTACTACGGTAAACTTCAAATCCTCGGGCGCCAGATTTTTCTAAAGGTTTACTCCTTTTTGAGGACTTCTGCTAGGGTCCTCACCACAAGGCTCGTCACTATGCTATCTATAGATAGCCTTGTCCCTAAGGTAGCTACAGTGAAGTATAACCAGGGCCCATTGGGCAGAAAACAGTATCAAAACTATAGGCTTTAATTACAATTGATACTTGGTTATAACTTAGCTCGTTAAAAGATGGAGCAGAAATAACTGAATAAAACGGGGAATTCCAAATATTAAATATATAATAATAAGAAATACACTTTCAGAATAATTAATGAATGCAATTGAAGTATATGACACACAAAAATCCACCCAGGTGGAAAATGTAAAGAAGCTCAATCGGTATAAGAAAACTGTTACAACATATCTATTTTCACGATATGTTCGGTCTTTAATTTCTATTCTACGGTACGGAATCGGTTGATAAATGACTCACATTTATCAATTTACGGAAAATACGACTCAAGCGGGTCCTAGAGTAATAAGCGGTGTACGGTAATTATTCAGATAGCATTATCACTTGAAATGTTGTTAACACACTACGATATATCAAACGGTTAAAATTCGGTCGGATCGGAAAATATTGGCCTGTACTAGGTTTGCGATTGTACTATATCAGATTTTTACGGTATATTCGGATAATTACTTTGAGTTTATTCTGTCACCCACCCTTATACTAGCTATCAACGGAGTGCCCGGTAATTGTATGACAGTGTTAGATTCCATACACCTTGCACATGCAGATTCTAGACAATTAGGGCATATACTTCCGAGATTGACACAGCGTGCACAAACCCTAACTATCGTAAATGCAATAACCCCTACACCCACGGCCGAGGCTTCACATTCTGATAAAGGGTTATTACGATTATCAAACACAACCTCCCCAGCTTATACTTCCGGGATTGGCACAGCGTGCACAAGCAGTTGGCGATTTGGTCGTCTAGCACTATGTGCGATTCCTTTTATTGAAATAATTACACTTATTCAAAATTACGGATTTAGAAAAGTGACTATCACGGAATGCACATTCGGAGTTCACGCATATCTGTTGAAATAATGAACTGTTTAACCGGAGTTTACGTGTATATTCGTATTTACTGCCTGATCTAAAATAAATGATATTTCAAAATTTAAGCTTCGTACACGCCTCTAAGAAAGTAGGATTTGGATATCAGCTTATTCATGAAAATCGCAACCTATAGAAAGTATTGAAACTTAACCATATTTGATCACTTTTATATTAAAATTAGCTGTTGCTCATGGGCTACGCCCGCAGAAACATGTACTATCTGTAGAAACAGTTAAGGCATCGGCTCCGTCGCCGCGATGCCTTTCATCAACTATCAATAATGCATATTTCAAATGAGTAGAAACCGCTAAAGGCGCGGAAAGACTTAAATTATACTCTGGCATATGAAAGTTTATTTGATTTGGCAGGGATGGATACCTATGTTATGGAATGATCTATCCGGACATTATGTGACTCGATGTATTAGCTGTCATGTAAACATTACCTTTCTCGATAGGGGATTATGTGTACGTGCAAAGAGGTCCATCTTATCGATTCTTGGTGGATATAATATCAGAAGTGATTTAAATAATTACCCTTATTTTGAAAACTATACCTTGTTCATAAAATTGTAAAAACAAATTTTGAAAACTAACTTCTTTGAACAGGTTTAAAAAGAAAATACTAGTCATTGGCTAGGCAATTTTAGATTATCTGGATTAGTGCTTCATCACATTCAAAAATGAGAAAGTCTAGTAACTTGCCGTAAAAATATATATATTTTTTTGCTTTTTTGGTAACATTAGAAATATTGAAGAATGATTTCAAATTTGTAATAAACAATCATAGCATAAACATACAATGAAAATATGTCTATTATAGTTACACTATAAAATAAAACGGTATTTTAACTTTGCTTTGGTTTAAAAACAATAATAACTGGATGAACTAAATCAGCGGACAGTATCGAGTATCGACGATGGATATTTAAACTGGATTTGATTGTTCATCTCACTTGAAAATTGGTTTCCTTCTTAAAGATACTTGTTCTTTGCATCGTGCGAGATGAATCAGAATATGGCAAATAGGGCGCGATGCTTACAGTAGATCATTCTAGATGTACCACCAGATTGCGTCTATTCAGGATCGATCATATGTATGTGAAAGAGCAAAAGCATCCTAATATGTGTAATAGCGTTTGCTGCGCCTACCCTGTACCATTTATTTGACCTATCCATTCCACAGGAGTTCTTGATCTTACCTCTTAGCTACAGTTCGACTTAGGTCAGAACGCTAACGAATTCGTAGAATTCCGCTCTGATTCTATATTCCCACCTGGTCAACTTTGATTGGCAGCATAGTACCATAGTACGTGAGGCCTATGAAATGCTCCTTATGCTAAGGAGGGTCAAACATTATAGTGAAACGTGGAAGGGGGCTATGGGGTTGATTGTGCAATTAGATTGAGGAGACAGGATACAATCTTACGAAGAAGTATTTTTGAAAGTAATAACTCGACAAAGCACTGAATTGGAATGAAATCAACATATGGATATTTGAGAAAAATTTAAACGACTTGCCTGTTTCAGTGTGATGTGGATTTTACTTATGCGATGGTAGCTAATCTTGACGTTATTTGGTCTGAGAATAATGTACCTTGCGAAAGCGGCTAATCCACACTTACCACAACATTAGAACAAAATGAAACGATCGATCACATCGCCGGTGCAAAATCGGTATGTTTGACTCCAAAAATAACCAGGGGACGGAATTCACTGAATGACTATATACCAGATATTTCGTTAAGACCGTTTTACAGTTCGCAATTATTGTTGCAATACGCAATACTCTCGATCAAAAGCATGCGCAGTACAGAAAATGCGTGGCAAGTATCTTGCCATTTCAAGACATGGCACCGAATCGGTTCGGTTCGATATTAATTGCGATTTGCGTGCAATTATGGGGACTTTTTAGTTATGAACTGAATAAAAGTTCCCACAAGGACGCTTATTGACGTTGACGTGTATACCACAGCACAACAGAAAGATTTATACCTATTGATAGCACCAAATTGTAAATTTTTTTATATTGCAGTTTAAAAGCAGAAAAGCATTTCACATTGTTTCAAATTTCCTGGCAATATCTAACCATTCTGCAGCCAGATACCTTAATGTTATTATTAGTGTGAGCAATTTTGGACAACAGTTTTTTTTAATGTGTTTGTATCATCCATCCTTAGAAAATTTGAGAACTTTTCTATATCTGAAGCAATGAGCTCTTCAATATTTCCTCTATTTTGATTTAACGAAGGCCTTTCCCACCACCTTCGTTGTCTTCTTTTTCCAGTCTCTCTCGCCAAGAGAGCAGCGGCAGCACGCAGCAATAATTGTAGTAACTATAGCAGCAACGTTTTTCTTTTGTTTCTATTCATTTTTACATAAAACTAAATAAATTTAAAACCTCCAACCAAAAAATAATTCTTCACTTTTAATTGATTTAGTATATTTCGTAAGGTTGGTAGAGAACTGAACTACGTAATTGCAAGTTAAAATTTCCAAGCATAAAACGTTTTGCCATAAAAAGCTGCAGGCCAGCTCTTGCAAGGTCAGTGCAATACTATTGCAACAAGAATTGCGAACTGTAAAGATCTTTAAATAAATAGAAATATAAAATGTACAGAACGGACGCGCGAAAAAATTCATCACTTTTTCCCAATCTGGTTCATAATGCCTTAAGCATCTTTCTCAAGTTGTGGAAAGAAAATAATACATATTCAAAAATTATACTTAATTTATTGCAATAAAATAGAATTTAGAGAGATCTTTCAATTATTTTCAGATATAAAAATATACATTTTGGACTTAATCAAATCAACAACAGTCTTGAGTATTTTCTTTTGCAAATACACCACTTTAGAAAAATGATTAGAAATATTATTATTATCATAACAACATAATAATGTAGTTGAGCAAATCTGGACGGAGACCATAGCACTGTATATTTTAATTGGTTATTTTCTGAAAAGAAATAATTTTATAAACTTATATCATGGCTCATCTTTAATTACCAAAATAAAAGTATTGAGAATAATTGTGAATTTTCATGAAAATCAAAATAAGATTTCAGGCAATTTTTTTTCGAAAGCTGAACTAGAAGAGACAATAAATGTGAGAAAATGAATTATTATTGCAAAGTACGGAAAACCAGAAACTTACCAATAATAGAGTAGCCATAACCGATTTTGTCAGTTCCCATACGGTATGAACATGTGGGCACTAAAAATTCATACATGTCAGTAGCACCTAAGGTGTATTCATACACTTTATTACTCTCAGGACTTAGAGGGACAATATTTCGATCTTGCCGTAACAATCCATCCGTACTAACTATCATTGATTTGTGTTCATGGGCGGTAAACAACACTTGCGGCAACATTTTGGTCAAAACCTGTAGAAATTAAAATATTTAAGCCACGCCATACCACTATATAGAACTGTCCCAAAATATACCAGCTGATTCAACGTCAAAAGATTAACTTAGTTATATGACAAAATTTTAACTAATACCAGTATAGCTAGTTGAGAAAAATAGTCTTCAAAGTAATATAGTTCTGTAATTTCATCTAGTGCTTGAAAATCCATTTGATAGAATGCTTGAAAAATTCTATCCTCACCGCAGACAAAATCAAGGAATATTTGATTCAATTATACCTACTTAAAAATTAGGAAAATCATCTTGACTAAATCAAATAATCTTGTCAATTATCTTAACAAGAAAATGAATAACTAACTCCATTACAGGGAGCCGAAATTAGCCGAAGGTTTTTGATGGGAAGCGAGTAGGTGTGTTGTAGGAACAGGGACTGCCAACTAAAAAATTACGTAAAATGTAAAAGTGTTTCAACACCGTTTTACTTTGTTTAGTTAAAATTTATAAATATCCAAAGGCAAGTTATTCCATTTATGATTGTTGAATAAGTTGAGGGTTCTTATTAATAATTATGTGTTTCTAAATGTCCGCTATAGTTCTTTGATACACTAAGACATATTGACATGTATAAAATGCCTCGCTAGTGAACAATAGTGCCCCAATATACATATTTTTGACTACCTGTACAAAATAAAAATCAAAAACTTACGTCTAAAAAATCTTTAGCCCTTAGGCTTTGTAAATTTGAGTCTTCACTAAGATTAAACACAGAATACTGAGATTGCACAAACAGAAAAAAATGCAGCATGTTAAAATGATGAAGCAGAAAGCAAAAAGGTTGGAAACAGCAGGAAGTTTATCAGGTTTGATGGGAACTAAAAAAAAATAGGAAGAAAAGTTGTCGTCGTTTACAATCTGATTCGGATACCAGTCAGAATGAAGCTGTAAAATTTAGTGGTGATGACAAAGGTTTTGCAGTTGCATCTGATCCAGGAGACTGACTATTTAAGTGCCAATTGAACGCTATCAAACACCAGACTTCGTCGCGTAAATCTCACTTGATTGCTCCCTGATAGGAATAGTCCATTGCCAGGGTCGGATTTAGAGGTCTGGAGGCCTCGGGGCAACAAAGGATTGGAGGCCCCCTGGCCCCAAATTATTTTACAAATAATATGAACAATTTTTTCAGTCGATTTTTTCAATAAATAATTTATTGTGAAACCAAGTAAATTCTTTTAGTATTTAACAAACATATATAAATATAATCGGAAACAAAAATTATCTGAAATTAAATTTTAGCGTTAACGAACGGACCATCCGAGCTTTTTTCGCCGAAAAATCGTTGATGATTTCGCCGAAATCCAGTTCCCGAAGTAAGTCACTTTCAATGCTCAGGAGAGAAAGCTTTGATATACGGTTTTATCCCATCGTCGTTCGAAGCCTATTTTTTATAATTTTCATTTTTGAAAATTCATATCGCAATTGATTTATACCCAACCTCCGAGGCTGCGGGCAAGTAACACCCCACTCAGCTATTGAGCCAATGGGATACTCCCTCAAGATGGGTAGTAAATTGCAAGTGCTCATCAGGGCCATTTGAGATTTGATTGCCTGATTGGAGTGAACAAATATAGATCAATGATTTCTGTTAATATTTAAGAACAATATAATTGTTTGTACAAAGGTAAAGGTAAAACAGCAAAAAAAATATCAAAGGAAAAGTTGTTTACTAGTGTTTACTAGTCGGAATTTAAAAGATTTTTTTTTCCGAAGTCTTTGTGGGAGCCCCTCTTTTGTGGAGGCCCCGGGGCTGTAGTCCCGGTTACCCTCCCCTAAATCCGGCCTGGGTCATTGCATGAACAGCTTTAAAAGATATTGTATTTTGAGAAAGAAAACCACACCACATGGAAATATAACTTCACATTAATAACAAATGATCTGAAATCCTTATTTCGAGTATAAAACACAAACATCGGGAGATTATTATCAATAACAAAAGACATCACCAAAACAATTTCATGTATATCACTTATTCAGTGTGTACCACGGTCGTTCATACAGGTCTGGGGACTCGTATGTTTGACATGGGTCTCTAACGCGTCGCCAAACTCGTAGTCCCTCGCTCAGCCACTAGCTTGGATCTCGAAGTACGGCAACAATCACATTATTAAGTAAAATAATTTTTCTCGTAACGCAATATTTACTATTCTGATTTGAGAGAGGAATAGAACTGATACTCTTGTCAAAATGTATTACTCACCTTAAAAATAACTTCCCCTTTTTCGTTATACATGCTCGCACACATAAAAGACCTCGTTAAAACGATTTCTATCCGGAATCGCAAGCATCCACTTTTTTCGCATTTCCGCAACTTTCGGCACTTTAAAAACAGCAGTTTCTTGCTTTACACTTTTGTACCACGTTTTGCATTTCGGCACAATGAACAGTTTCGTAATTTGTTTCTAAAAACGCAGGTATTCCTTGTGAATACTCTCACGTGACGTCTTTTGGTACTACGCGACAGTCGACGCTTAGCGGTCCCACTTCTCACATAGGAAACAGCCCCGAGTTTCCAGACCTGTATGTAGGGCCGTGGTGTGTACAGATTTACAAATGGCAAGTTTTATTTTTCAAATTCCAACCTGCTTTTGGCTAAACTCTTTTAATATTCCAATTGAAAATGGGTAAGATATTGTCAATTGTTATTCATAGAATATTTTATATCATTCATAACACTAGTATCAACACTTGCACAAAGAAGGTGGTGGGGTGGTAATAGAAGTTCATTGGAGTTATGAGTCAACAAATTGTAAATCGTACAAAATTCTATTACACATTCATATTCAATAAAATTTATGTAAGCAGTTGCACTTCAAAGCAGGAGAAGATGATTCAAAATAAGGTATTCAGTAGGACAACACTATACTTACTCTTTTCCATCATATGTCACCAGGTGCTCAGTCTGCCTTCAAGGACACATTTGTAATACCTATTCTTGAAAATTGCAAGTTTTCATACTTTACAAGTACATGAGATTAAAAATTTATCATGCATAGGAAACAGTTGACAATATTTTCACCATTTTTTGAGCAAAAACAACCAAAATTGGTTTGTGCAATTTCTGGTTTACTTCAATAATCTTTGCAATTATCTAAAATAATGATTCATCAGATTCCATTTGCTTTTCGGTAAAATTTTTTAATATTCACTTCAAAAAACTGGGAAGATTTAAAGAATAACAAATTTCAGGTAAACTGGAAGTAAATATTGTACTCACTTTATCTACAAATGTAGCAGGAATAAACATGAGAGGTATGTGGCTCAGAGCTACAAATATTTTGCTGGTATTGTAAAAGTCTCTCCTAGATTTATAAATGGGAATACTTTCTGTCAATCTATTTATCTTAAAAAATGTTATATGGCCTATATTTAAAAGATCTGGTTGTTCAAAAGCTCTGTTAAATCTGTTTACATTTTGGGCAGAAATTGGTTGTGATCCTTCACCACCTATATCGTTATCTCCAGGTAACCATATGTGCTGAAATCAGTAAGCATTTGCTGGATAAATAGGAAATAACAAATATTTGTGATAAATAATGTTCTCTAAAGCACTATTTATGAAAGCAAACTGATACCATTATCAAATGAAACTCTGTTAATGTAACTGTGTTATTAAAATCAGAAGTTTTGGAGTTTCACATAAATTGCATCAATCTTTATGATTCATGGAAAAATATGTTGACATGGTTTGAAAATGGCACATTAATTTACTCAGATAGAAGTAAGGCTTTAGTAGTATCTACTTCCTGCCATCATCAATGACTACTTACCCTGACATGACTGGAGCTGGTATGTGAACTGGTATCTAAAAATATATTAAATAATCGTCTGATATACCCATAAAATTCATGATTGGAAGCAATGGATCCTTCATCCATTAAATCACCCAGGAAAATTACAACATCAGGCTCAATAAAATTAAAGGCATGATAGTATGTTTTCTCCAAAAATCTAAAAATTATTTCAATAGATTATAAAACTACTCTTAGGTTTAAGCACAATAAATAAAAATATTTAACTAAGTTAAAGAAAAGCAATTATAGAATGTATTAAAATATAATTATTATGACTACTCAGAATTCATTCTAAAGTTAGTAACACAGAAAATTACAAAAACTAGGAATTCCTACCTGTCACTATCATATATAGCTAATGGTTTGACTAATTCTGATTCTCCATTCCCAATAATTTGAGGGTCTGCTACTAAGAGTATTCTTGTACATTTGTTTGGATTGTAACATTTCAATCGAAACCAGGAGAATGTATTGATATAATAAGATAGTACTTCTGTGTATATTAGGAAGCTTGTAATGAATAATACAAAAAAGTATTTTCTTTTCCTTTGCCATGATCGAATTACAATGTTGAGTCTTTAAAAAATAATATAAATTGTTGTGGTAAGTAAAATTAAAAGAAATACCTGTACAACATCATTATTTCTAAGTAATACGGATATGTATTCTGCAATATTAACAAGAATACGTTCTAAAAGAAATGTTTGTTAATGATAAATTATAAAATATAAATGTAAACAGATTCGTTAACCTCTACAGGTCGGACCCATAGATAAGATATTGTCGGACCTCTATCTCTATTTACTATGTTTACGTTTATTAGATCACAAATTAATCTTAAAAAAAAGTTAAGTTGTGGTTTAGATATATGACATTTCATTTTTGGGAGTGACTATTAAGCAAGGTTCGTACCTCCCACCCATATAGTTAATAACATGCCGAATTAACTATCGATATAACGAACTATATGTATTCTTGGGAAATAGGTCACATTAACACATACGTTCAATATGTTTTTTCTTTACATACATTTAGGTCTCACCACGGTCATATATACAGATCTGGAATCTCGAGGCTGTTTCCTATGTGAGAAGTGAGTCCGCTAAGCGTCATCTGTTGCGTAGTACCAAAAGAGTGGCGCATGAGTCGAGAGATGTTCTCTGGCACGTATACGAACGTGTTCTCTGGCAAATGTCATTGTTGACTTGTAAACACAAGGAATACCGGCGTTTTTAGAAAAAAATGACGAAACCGTGCATTGTGGCGAAATGCAAAACGGGGTACAATTTTTAACTAGGCCTCGATAGCAACTGTATAGTTGTTCTATGACGAATCAGTGAATCATGAAATAGAGTAATTCCAAATGTGTCGCTTCTGTGGGGAATCAAATGCTGTGTGTACTGTGTGCATAGATAACTCTACTACCGGTAGTAGAGTTATCTATGACTGTGTGGTTCGATGTAGTTCGCGGTAGTTTATTTGAACTTTAACAGACTACAGGGTTTGCTATTGCTACATTCAAATCTATGAATTGCTTACAAACCTAAGGCCTAACCAGTAAACATAAGTAATAGCTCAATATTTATATTTTACATTTATAAAATGATGGCAGTACAATCAATGAATCAGTCAGGTATTCCTGATAAAATGTGGCAACCCCCTTTTGTAGTTTTTGAAACGACGTAAGTTTTTTCTAAAACGTTATTTGATTACTTACAAATGCAGAAATCGTACAATTTTCTAGATTGAAAGGTTTACTAAGCAAACCATATGATGGATATGTAATTTCTTCTTCAGAAGTTTGTGATTGTTTTAATAAAGTATAAATTTGTTTTTACAGAATGGGTGAATTAACAGTTGAATTATACTGGAAACATGCTCCACAAACTTGTCGAAATTTTGCAGAGTTAACACGAAGAGGCTATTACAATAATACTGTATTTCATAGGATAATAAGGGATTTTATGGTACAGGGAGGAGATCCAACAGGAACAGGCAAAGGGGGACTGTCAATATATGGTCAAACTTTCAAAGATGAAATACATCCTGAGTTAAAACATAGTGGTGCAGGAGTATTATCAATGGCGAATTCAGGTCCTGACACAAATGGTTCTCAATTTTTTGTCACCTTGGCTCCTACGCAATGGCTAGATGGAAAACATGCAATTTTTGGAAGAATTCATTCAGGAATCAATGTAGTCAAGAGGATAGGATTGGTCGAGACAGATAAAAATGATAGGCCAGTTGATGAAGTGAAAATTATAAGAGGGAAGATTATAAAAGCATAAAGTGAAGCATGTTTGTGACAAAAACAATTACACCCAACTGTAATAAATACAATTTCACTATGACTGAATCACTGAGATTGATTCGGAACTCCTGATAAATATTATTATTATGTTAATAACCAAGTAATTTTTGTAAGTAAGAATAAACAAGTACAGTATTTGTGTAAATAAGAGTGAATATTGGTTTCTACTACTAGTCTAGGCGCACAGTCAAAAAAGTTGAGTTGAAAATTTAATACGGCCAATTTTGATGTTACTGGGTTTTATGTTTTTTGGAGTGCTGAATACGGGAAAAATAGTCAAAAAATTCTATCGCTGCTGCTCAAAAAGTAGTGGCCATTTTTTTGCCCAGATTTTGTGGTTTTTAAAATTTTTTTCAATTAATTTGAAAACGAAGGTTTTAATCGATTATACAATAATATAATTATACCATTCAAAGTTGTAGATAATTAAAATACGCGTCGAATGAGCCCAAGTAGAAGTCATTTGGAGGTTATGGGCCCGAGGTAAGGCCCATTTTGTGATTTTTTTATGGTTTCTTGAATATTTTTTTTGAACCGAAAAAAAATCGTAAACATAATTGGTCTGGATGAAATATTGGCATTTTTATTCTTCTTTTCACTGGATTTTTCTTTTTGATATAATTCGCGTTTTTGGCGCGAAAATTTGAATTTTCCAAAAAACCGTAAAAATGCGATAGTGTGCTGAAAAATGCATATTTTGACCTAAATCAAAATGCATATTGTAGATTTTGACCAATACTATCTAAAAATGCCTTGAAATGACAGTTTGATATAAATGCCGAATTTTAGCTCATTTTTCAAAAAAGATTACGTCAGAAAATTGGGAAAATTTTGAGGTTAAGAAATTTCGGAAGGAACCAAATTTTAGGTGCTGATAGCCCTGGTTCACACTCGTATTTTGCGCATCTGCACATCTTTTTTGCTTAAAGCAAAGTCGAGATATCGATTAAAATGTGTTTGGGCCCCTCCAAGGCCCAATTTTGGGTCTATCATCAAGAACCAGTGTAATCTAAACCGATGTCTTTATCTAAATCCAAAAACGACACAACTTTTTCTTCTCATTTATTTGCAACAAGTATCAACTTTGAGCATCTTTGAGCAGTTGTTCCTTCTTTGAGAAAATCGGCTATTTCTGCTTTCTGATTTTAATTAATTTTGATCTTTTATTTTAGAGAAGGGACAACCTCGAACAGTTATTCAGTTTCAGTCAGGGTGTCACTGATCGATCTAGAGAGACCTGTATTCTCGAAATCCAGTTTATTGTTCTATTCTATGTAGTGATGGGACTTCGGAGGCGAAAAGATCGATTCGATGAATCGATTAATTTTTTGCTAGGTGATTTTCATAAACGATGGATCGCTTGGAAAAATAATAGATTATTCATGAATCAAGCATGATTAAAAAACAACGAAATTTTCGATAGATATTGATTTTTTTTAAATACAAAAGAATAAAATAAATGGGAATTCTGCTCCTGTCTGATATAACGTAGGTCGGTACTGCAGGTGCAGGACCAGGAATCTATTGCCGTTTACCGTCCAGAGACACTGGACAACATTATAATCTGATTCTCCTCTATTCAGTGATTAATGGGTTGCATGCGTTGCACATTTGTTGCATTAGTTTTTACGGTCCAGAGAAAAATAACCAGTTGTTCATAGGGGAAAAGGATTCGATTATCGAAAGAGTTGATTTATTTAAAAATCATGATATGCTTTGCTTTGATTAGTTAATAATTAAATGATTATTTACTCATTAATCGACAGCAGCACCACAGATTGAATGAAACATTCCTGTTCATCCTTAGCTACAACTCGGAAAATTAAGCATCGAAATATTTAACAAAATTAACCTATGATAACAATGTCACTTGGACCGATAGCGTAAGTTTAAAACACCAAACAGCAATGTTATCGCAGTTTAGTTTTTTTTAATTTTCGCGAGTTAATTTTCCGAAATCCGCCATCACATTTCGCACTTTCACAATAACATATACACCATATTATTTATCCAAGTTACGCTATTCTTATTCAATTTGATTTTTATCATAATGCATCCTCATCCTTCTAAGGGTAAATTATGGATATTGCAGAAAAAATTGAACAATAAAGTTTCAGTGAGATGTAAATTATGCTTAAAAACATTCAAATCTTGTATGATTGATGTTTTATTATTACGTGAACGTGAATTTTACGAGATATTAGATTAATTGATTATTTTCTGATGATTTAATCAAATGATCGATTAATCCATATTTATTGCCATCTGCAGATGTGAGTATTCTGTTCACGTGAACGCAGCACGCATGTCTACGTGCGCTCTATATTGGAAGTCGATAGTCTATTGTATTACAGAAAGCTACAAATCCCTGAAAATGAATGTCGATGTCGGCATCAAAAAAAGAAAGCGGTTTGGCACACAAAATCACCACAATTTCTCTCTACAATCAATTCAAGGTTAACCTTACAATTTTGAACCAAAAATATGAATTTTGTATTTCCGGATGAAATTTTTAAGTACCGCAACCGGTTTTTCCATATTTAGAGGTAACTAAATATGGTGCAGAAAGAAATTTTCGCGTTATCAATTTTTAATAGAAGCCCTATATTATACATTTACCATTTTCTGTTCCTACAAATGTGACATTTGACCATCAGCAGAGGTGTCCAAAAGCTATTTTGCTAACAAACGCGAGGGAAGTCAGTGATCGTTTGATGACAATTCATTATTTTTACTTCCCACACTATATGTAGCATGTAGTCGTGTAAGGGAAGTATTGTTTGTAATCGCCCCAAAAATTTTCCGGATTTTCACGGATATATCCGTTTTGAGCACTTGACTATACTTATATCCATCTTCCGAGAGGAAGGAATAATTAGGTTCTGGATATTTGATTTTGTCAAGCTTCGTGATGTTATATTACCTTTTACCTTTGCATTATTGGTTTTTATTTTAGATACCTGACTGGAGAGAACTTATATGATATTTTCACGGTCGTATATACGACCGTGGATATTTTATATTTCATGCTACATTTCACTCCTCAAATGTTTCACCCACCACAATGAATCACAGCACCTACATTATGTAAAAACATAGAAACCTACGTATTAACTATCTTACAGTTACAATGTCACAATAATTTAATGATAACAAAGATGAGATGATTAAAAATTCCAATAATGTCTAATCAAAGTTCTTTAAATACGCATAATAGCATTGATCTGCTTAAACCAACAACCACAGTACAACTATGTAGGTATCCCGTTTTAGACATTGATACGTCTTCTGATGATGGTCGTGAGACCGAAACGTAGGTACATAAAGACGAAAATAATTATACATATTTTTCTGAATTTCAATTTAGCAGAATCCCGACAAGATAATACTCAAAAATTCTTTGAAAAGGTATCTTCTATAATGATTACAATAGCTGCTATGAAGACATAAGATATCTTTCTTATTAGTTCTGTAGATATATCCTATAAAAAAACGATACTGACAATAAAGTAGATAATACTTAGATATCTTTAATTTAATTTTGGAACCTAAGCAAATGAATGTTTTTATCCGAGTCACGGATGTTTCTAATCATGATATAATTTTTATTTTAACTTATCAAAATTCATAACATATTTGAACATATTGAAAAATATCCTATAAAACCAAAACATACTAAGTACCAAACGCAAACATATTTTCTAATAAACAATGAGATCATCAAAATAAATTTAAATTACAATAATTAGGTATAGGAGTTCGACTTTCCGCTATAAAGCCATATATGTCCAAGTGACGTCTACCAATCACATAGCAGAATTTCCAGGTGTTGGTTGGTGACGTCAGGGCAAGTATAAATAGCAATGCGAACTGAAAATCGACCTATTCGTTTCTCGTTTGGAAAAGCTGCATAACTAGCCGTCCCAGATCGTGTATCGAATTATCAATTAGTTTTACTATCTTTCTTATATTTGTCTGATATCACACAAAAATGGTGAGTAAGATTCAATGTTCGTATTAGCTACTATTTGCAGGAATCGCAGAATTTATTGTGCCGTTTTTGTCTTTAATTTACTAAAATGTGATGTGGCTGGTGACCGGTAACCGCCATATTTAACAATGTTTCTTTTGACAGTTGATTCTTTAATAATTATGTATATTTTATGTAGAGAATTCCTGAAAAATACTTTTAATAATTACCATACTGGTAATGTCTGCGATTATTCAATATTAAAGAATGCTATTTCAATCTGGTAAATAAATCTGACTAATCGTTCGAGTTCATGACTCTGGGATTACTCACTTATTAGTATGTATTCAAATTGTTATCAAAACTGTTATCAAGTTTGAATTCACGATTACAAATATTCAAGGATTCATCGTTTGCATAGGGGAACTTATGGTACATACTTATTATATTTTCCCGATATTTAAAACTGCTTAGTAATTATTTTGGTCATATGTGAAATGATTTGTTTGAAATTAAATACATTATTCTGCATTAATTGGGAATGCAAGTAAATTTGAGTGATTAATTATGTTGCTAACATACATATTTATATTAAATCATTGAGTTCTGAATAGACTAATTAGGTATTTCAATACTGATTACCTGATATAGTATATGGTCAATAATCATGTGAATTGTGATTTAAGTATCTAAATTATAACAAGTTCTATCTAATCTATCATAGAAAGTTTCATATGAAGCGTATTGACGTTTTAATTGAAGATTCGTTCAAGATCAATAACTTCGAAAAGCTCCTGCACACATTTGTACATTAAGGTATATAATAAAGTATATCTGAACAAAAAGTTCCATAACTGGGTTTTTAGTTCACATTCTAAAATTGTTGGAAGGTAGGATAATGATTTATGGGAGGAGAGAATGTCATGTTGAATTCTAATTAGTTTTCTTTGCTTACTTTGAAGTAATGGTTCTTATTTTTCATCAAATGAACAAATATTAAAAGTCAAATTCTGCTTTTTGTTAATCAAATATGCTGATGATTAACCTACAACTACAATGTGAAGAAGAAATTATTCAAATTATTTAATATAGGAAGCATTCTTCATCCTAGCTATTCTGTTAACAATTTTTAATTGCTTGTTATCAATTTTTAATTGCTGAATGGCAGCTTTGCACACTAGTGATTATTTAGAGGTTAGCCTCGATTTCCCAGTTGAATATACATGGTGTTTCACTTTTTTCGTTCATAACTTCGGCAAACGATATAACTTCTAAAAATAATTGGGGTCTTTCATATAAAAATTTTCTCTAAATCACTTCGTTTCCGAGATAGAGGGTAGGGTGTTGAAGTTTTGAAAAATTATAACATTTTCTTCATCTTCTGAACAAATGAAAATTTATAGTTCAAACTTGGTACACTTTAGTTTTACTGGATGAGAAATTTTTTTGGTCACAATATAATTTTGTGACAAATACAGTAGCGTAGCTATGGGATTTTGTATCCATTTAAACCCCTTAAACTTCTACGCCAATGGTCAAAAATTATTAGTGTAACTTAAAAACTTTGATTTATTTTCTATAAGAAAGTATTCTTGATAAATTTCACTTAGATGCTTCTTGTTCGAACTATTTCGATTTTTCTAATCAGGGCTATCATACAGTATTTCTTTTGCAAGGCTATTTAAAAAGTTAAAAAAATTGAATACCTTTTTATTGGTAACGATAAAAAATAATCATTCATAATAGATGCTGAACATGATATCCATTTACTTCAACGCAACGTCGACATCGATTTCTCAACAACCTTCTTTTTCGAATCAACATTTTATTATTTTTTTCACCACAAGCTCTTCGAATACGATTCAGTGGATCTTGTATATTATGAACCGGCGCAGCACAAACTTCATCTTTTAAATAGCCCCAAGCAAAAAAGTCCAGACGATTGAGGTCAGGTGATCGAAGAGGCCATGCAAGTGGACCACCTCTACCAATCCATCTTCCACCGTACTTACTATTTAGCCATTCTCGTACTTGTCTGCCAAAATGGGCAGGACAGCCATCCAATTGTATCCACGCATTTGTTCCCTCATTGTGTGGTGTCTTCGTGATTAGTTTCCAAAACTTCTAAAAATGCAGCGGCCGTTAGTCTGTCTGGTAAAACGTATGGGTCAAAAATATTGACCTCCTCGATCACCTGACCTCAATCCTCTGGAATTTTTTGCTTGGCCGTATCTATAAAATTATGCCACGCCGGTTCATAATAGAGAAGATCTACTTGATCGTATTCGAAGAGCTTATGGGGAAATTAATAATAAAATGTTAATTCGAACAAGAAGGTCGTTGAGAAATCTATGTCGGCGTTGCGTTGAAGTAAATGGATCATTTTGATCATTTATTATCAATTATTTTCCATCGTTACCAATAAATAGGTATTTAAATATTTACTTACGTTTTAAATAGCCTTTCAAAAGAAATTCCATAAGATAACCCTGATTAGAAAAATCGAAAGAACTCGAACAGGAAGCCTCTAAGTGAAATTCATCAGGAATACTTTTTTATAGAAAATGAATCAAAGTTTTTAAATCTGTATACAATAATGATTTTCGACCATTGGCGTAGAAGTTTAAGGGGTTTAAATGAGTACAAAACCCCATAACTACGCTACTGTATTTGTCTCAAGAACATTTTGTCACCGAAAAAATTTCTCATCCACTAAAACTAACGTGTACCAAGTTTGAACTTAAAACATTCATTTGTTCAGAAGATAATGAAGAAAGCCTAATAATTTTTCAAAACTTCTACATCCTGTATCTCGGAAACGAAGTGATTTAGAGAAAAATTTTATATGAAAAACCCCCTATTATTTTTAGAAATTCTATCGTTTCTCGAAAAAAGTGAAACACCCTGTATAATACTAATAAAATTAATAAGCATTTCTTACTACATTCATCAAACAAGTACAAATATTAAGAGAACCTTAATGAAATTCCAGTACATTTTCTTATGAAAACCTTATTTATGCTTCAATTTTATTAGCTAATTAATTGTAGCATTTCAGACCATCTTGGAATATACACTTCTAATCATAGGTAAACTTTGTTTTATTTAGGTCGGTACAAATGATTCCTTGTTAAGGTATTTATAATCATGCAGTTGTCCTTAAGATGTTGTACATTTTATAAATACATGTCATGTTGTTATAGAAAACATTGATAGAATTCAGAATATCAGATATTCTTATGTATTTGTTGCATCTCAATGATCCATAAGGCAATGTTCTTTTGAAGTAACTCTTTCATATTTGTTCATAAAAAATATAATTAAGCAGCAGAAGTAGAGGTGGGGTGCTATAATGGAATTTTTAAGATGCTTTTAATTACCATCATCTTTGTTTCATCTGGGTATAAAGGATTGATTAATTTAAACCAAATTGACATTAATAAATCAATAACTCTAGTTTTTCTTACATTAAACCTTTTTTTCTTTCAGCGTGAGTGTATCTCTGTTCATGTTGGCCAAGCTGGTGTCCAGATTGGAAATGCTTGCTGGGAACTGTATTGTCTCGAACATGGAATTCAACCTGATGGTCAAATGCCATCTGACAAAACAGTAGGAGGAGGTGATGATTCTTTCAACACATTCTTCAGTGAAACTGGTGCTGGTAAACATGTGCCCAGAGCTGTTTTTGTCGATTTAGAACCAACAGTTGTTGATGAAGTCAGAACGGGAACCTACAGACAGCTGTTTCATCCAGAACAACTCATCACTGGCAAAGAAGATGCTGCCAATAATTATGCTCGAGGACACTACACTATTGGCAAAGAAATTGTTGATTTGGTTTTAGATCGTGTTCGAAAATTAGCAGATCAATGCACAGGTCTCCAAGGATTCCTAATCTTCCATTCTTTTGGTGGTGGAACTGGTTCAGGTTTTACTTCTCTCTTGATGGAACGTTTGTCTGTGGATTATGGCAAGAAATCTAAACTGGAATTTGCCATTTATCCAGCTCCCCAAGTATCAACAGCTGTTGTAGAACCTTACAACTCAATTTTGACCACCCATACTACTTTAGAACATTCAGACTGTGCATTTATGGTTGATAATGAAGCTATTTATGATATTTGCCGACGAAACTTGGATATTGAAAGGCCCACATACACTAATCTGAACAGACTCATCGGACAAATTGTTTCATCAATCACTGCATCTTTGAGATTCGATGGTGCTCTCAATGTGGATTTAACTGAATTCCAAACGAATTTGGTACCATATCCTCGTATCCACTTCCCACTTGTAACTTATGCTCCAGTTATTTCAGCCGAGAAAGCTTACCATGAACAGTTATCTGTAGCTGAAATTACTAATGCCTGCTTTGAACCAGCCAATCAAATGGTGAAATGTGACCCACGTCATGGAAAATACATGGCATGTTGTATGCTGTATCGAGGAGATGTTGTACCAAAAGATGTCAACGCAGCTATTGCAACCATCAAAACAAAACGTTCAATTCAGTTTGTTGATTGGTGTCCAACTGGTTTCAAAGTTGGCATAAACTATCAACCACCTACAGTAGTGCCTGGAGGAGATTTGGCAAAGGTGCAGAGAGCTGTTTGTATGTTGTCCAATACCACAGCAATTGCTGAAGCTTGGGCTAGATTGGATCATAAATTTGACCTCATGTATGCCAAGAGAGCCTTTGTACATTGGTATGTAGGAGAGGGTATGGAGGAAGGAGAATTCTCAGAAGCTCGTGAAGATTTAGCCGCACTTGAGAAAGACTATGAAGAAGTTGGTATGGATTCAGGAGAAGGTGAAGGTGAAGGAGCAGATGAATATTAAAATCATCAAGTCCGATTTATTTTTTCTCGATCATCCCAAATTTTAAGTGTCTTTATATTTTTCATACAATGGTCTTTGATATTTACTTTTCCTGTATAATGATTCAATAATTTTTTTGCCTAATACATTTTTTACATCTCAACTGGTTTTATTGCAATTTCCTGTCTGTCAATATCATGACCAGAAACATGGGCTGTTCACAATTATACATTTTGAATAGAATCTGCCAATGCATAATGAAAACCCATTTTAAACTTAAATACAATAAATATTAAAATATTGATATGTATTAATAAATAAATGTGACTAGTTTTGCAGACACCATATTTTCTTCAAAGTACTTTGCAACATCTGTAAGTTTCAGTTGTTTCGAGCTCGCGATCAAGTCGATACTTGCAGTGATTGTATTGATTTATGTAGTTCAAAGTAACACCATTAGTGGCCAGCAACAATATCAAGTGCAATGGCTGCAACATGAGAATCCACCTAGTCTGTACAGGACTGCAGGCTGATAATCGTATAGCTTGAAAGAAAATTGTTGCTTGAGAGCAGAAATATTCAAAGTCGCTAAAACCATATTTTACAGAAGACTTCAGTTCAGGCATTGAAATAATATAGACTAGATTGAATGCGAAACGCTATGAAAAAATTTATAATTATAACTAAAACTTAATATTAATTAGAATATTCCAGGGATTTCCTCAAAAATGTTTTAGCTTTAGCTTTTCAATGGTAGATGGATTTGACTTGATATATAATGAGAAGTTAAAAATAACAATACAATTTGTAGAGAGATGGTTTGTTGCTTTGAAAGTTACACGATTTGTTATCCTAGGCAGACATGCGTAGCACAGTAAAAAATGAACAAATGTTCAATGCGGTAAATGCAGACCACGGTATAATATAATTGTAATGCCAAGGAATTATTGATAAAAATTAAAATCTATTTAATTGCAAAGTACACAAAATCGCTAATTCCTGAAAAGTTGAATGTCTTGATTCATTCATTGAATAAAATACATTAATCAATGGTTCATTAGATAGTACTCTCTTTCTTCTAATTCAAAATATAATACTGATCACAGTTTTAATGTTACAGGGGTTATTGATAAAACACATAGATAACTCTGTTTTCTTAAATTAATACTGTAAGAAGGTGATTGATATAAATTTACAAATTGTAAAGTGGAAAGTTAAAATATTTATCTTAGCATCCTGTTGTTACTTCTAGTTCATGTTCTCAAAAAATCGGAGAAGTTTCAGTGAATTAGGAACTTCCGAGTTGTAAAACATATTATCTTATTAAAAGTTCTCATGGTACCCATTTTGCTTTTAAAGTACCTAGATGGCAAAATATATTGCATGGATAACACATTTGAAATAAGCATTTTATATTTTAGTTATAAATAATTGTTTTTAATCTGTTACAATCGTTTTCAATAGATTTGATTTATCATTGGACCGATTTTAAAATTAAGTATTCACATCCGAACCCAGGGGACGCATACAGCTGTCTTTGAAATAGAATAAAGAAATAATAACAAATTTTATTATTATTAGGACGAAAAAAGTGAATGATTGATTCCAAAACTAAAAATGACTCAAGGAAATGCATGTCAATACATTTATTGTGGGCTAACTACCAGATTGGTAGCCGATTTAAAAATGTATCGTTTTCCAAAGTATAAAAAAACTGATAATATTCCATTTATCGCGAAACCACGGTGGCTTGATTTGAATTTATATCATATTGTGTATAATTAAAATTGAAAATGGATAGGTGCTGCATTCTATAACCTTGTACAATGAAAGTGGTACATGGTCATCTTCCAACCATCTAAATACATGATGGCATTATCCTTGTCTATCTTGTGAAGCAATACAATGCGTCTGGCTAATCCCCAACTCAAGACTTAGATACCTATTTCTGATTTGTAAAACTCGAGCTGTGCAATAAACTTGCGTTTTCGAAAAATACAATTAACATGAACAATTCCTAGTTTTAAGCTATGCAATTTATGTCAACAATTTATAGATTCACATTAATTCAAGAATTGCCGTTTTCAATACATACTCAAAAGTGAAATATATATCTATTAGTGTAAAACCTTTATTTACAATATATTTAATATTTCCTGAGATTGAGGCACATTCCATGTCATCCAATCAATGTGCCATAATAAAATATGATTACATGACCAAATGTTAGTCAAAACCGGTGAATATTTTCGTGCTTATTACAATGAAAATAAAGAGCTAATAGAATTCATTTATGGTGCAAACAATTAATACATTAACATGGTTCAATCACTGCTATCTTTTATTATATATGTCAGTGGGTCCAATGCGTCTTTTGATATAGTCCACGGTCGTACATACAGGTCTGGAAACTCGAGGTTGTTTCCTATGTGAGAAAGTGAGAAGTGGGACCGCTAAGGGTCGACTTTCGCGTAGTACCAAAAGACGCCACGTAAGAATATTTTCTGACAACTGTCAGTTGACTTGTCAACACAAGGAATACCTGCGTTTTTAGAAACAAATTACGAAATCGTGTATTGTTGCGAAATGCAAAACGGGGTACAAATGTGTAAAGCAAGAAACTTCTGTTTTTAAAGTGCCGGAAGGTGCGGAAATGCGAAAAAAGTGGATGCTTGCGATTCCGGATAGAAATCGTTCTAACGAGGTCTTTTATGAAGTTATTTTTAAGGTGAGTTTGACAAGAGTAACAGTTATATTCCTCTCTCAAATCAGAATAGTAAATATTGCGTTATGAGAAAAATTGGCAGTGTCGACATAGCCGAGGTTTCCGGACCCGTCGAGTGTACAGTACCGGAGGTTTTAGTGTATAATGTATATATTGTAAACATAATGAAAGACAACATACTAAACTAGTATACATGTATTTTGATTGTAATCCTAATTTAATTAAAAAAATGTTTATATGCGATCGATTATTTTCATACATTTCCTTTTTAAATTACTACCAAAAAAAGCCTTAGATAATAAGTACATACTCCGGAAAGAATGTGTTTTAACGAGGTCTTTTATGTCTGCGAAAAAGGGGAAGTTATTTTTAAGGTGAGTAATAAATTTTGACAAGAGTAACAGTTCTATTCCTCTCTCAAATCAGAATACTTAGTAACACTGCTTGCGATTCCGTGAAGAAATCGTTTTACCACTTCGTGATCCAAGCGCTAGCTGGTGGCTGAGCGAGAGACTACGAGTTTGGCGACGCGTATGAGACTCATGTCAACCATAGAGTTTCCAGACCTGTATGTACGACCGTGATATAGTCTAATCTTTAAATCTGTAGTTTCTCATTGCTCTATGCATCACTACTTACTGCATTGCTTTCTCTGTGGTCTGTACCTCCCATACATAAACATAATATCTAATCCATGGTCTGTAATCTCTATTCAATATTAAACTTTTCAATTCCCAACAAGTTTGTTATGATGATTGTTTATTAGATGAATCTTATCTGAATATGGGAACAAGCACATTAATCTAATAATCTGTAATAACAATCTGTATAAGACATTTACGCATAAAATGGATCTCTTCTCTGTGATATTTACTCTAAAACTAGAATAAGTTAGATAATCACTTTTCCAAGGCTCAGCAAATTGTATAATGATAAATATTCATTGAAAATATACTCAAGCATGGATCCTAAACTAATAGAAGTTCATCAATTGTCAGATCACCCTACTGCTGCTTGGAATGAAATTTCCAAATCTCAGAAATTCGTTAAGGTCAATGTTAAGTTGCCTTCCAAACCAGTTGATTCAAAAAAAGTTCGATTTGTTTGTATGAGTGATACACATTCATTAATTCGTAACATCATGTTTGATATTCCTGATGGAGATGTTTTCATACATGCGGGTGATTTCACTAAATGTGGTCAAAAGGATGAAGTTGTACAATTCAATACATGGTTGGGTAGGTGTAGTTACATTGGTTTATTGCTGAGTTTATTATATTGGCAATAATCAAAAGTACGGACATTAGATAAATCAAAACTATTGGGTTTTAAAATTATTTTTCATATTTTAGGAACTCTTCCACACAAATATAAAATAGTGATCTCTGGCAATCATGAATTAAGTTTTGATGATAAGTTTTCAAACATTTTTAAAAAAACGTTTTCCTCAAGGTTTAAAGATTTTGAAGAAGACGAAGTTCCTAATTATGGGAATGCTGTAGATAATATTGCTGAGGCTTTAAATGTAGAAAATATTAGGCAGTATTTAACTAACTGTACATATTTAGAAGATTCAGGTACTACTGTTTATGGAATCAAATTATATGGTACCCCTTGGTAAGGGTTTTCTATCTCATCAATGTTATATTTACTATAATCATCTCACTTCACAGGCAACCAGTTTTCGGAGATTGGGCATTCAATCTTCCAAGAGGTGAAGCATGTCTCTCGAAATGGAATTTGATCCCAGAAGATACGGAAGTTTTAATAACTCATTCACCTCCATTGGGTCATGGGGATTTGGCTTGTTCTGGAGTCAGAGCTGGTTGTGTGGACTTGTTGTCAACAGTTCAACAGAGAGTAAAACCTAAGTACCATGTCTTTGGACACATACATGAAGGTAATGGTACATATATTCTTTCTGAATATTAACCTATATTCATGCCAATTGTAACACTTAAGACGCACAGTTTTATTTGAATTTTACCTGAAAAAGAAACGAATGCAAGATTTTTTTTAAAAGATTTAATAGATTTGATAGATTTAGAAAATAGAAAAATGTACAATCTAGTAATAATCGATATTACAATAGTATATAATGGGTTTTCCAATAGGGACGGATAGATTTTGACAATTCATGGCAGCCATGTTATTTAGGCTGCATCTGTCAAATCTATTGTTTATTATTCAGTCACTCAAGACCAGGGTCGTACATACAGGTCTGGAAACAAAAGTGTCAAGCAAGAATCTTCTGTTTTTAAAGTGCCGAAAGATGCGGAAATGCGAAAAAAGTGGATGCTTGCGTTCTATTCCTCTCTCAAATCAGAATAGTAAATATTGCGTTACGAGAAAAATTATTTTACTTAATAATGTGATTGTTGCCGTACTTAGAGATCCAAGCGCTAGCTAGTGGCTGAGCGAGGGACTACGAGTTTGGCGACGCGTAAGAGACCCATGTCAAACATACGAGTCCCCAGACCTGTATGTACGACCGTGCTCAAGACAAATCACCATGGCAAGTTACAGTGTTGAGCAACGCGTTCAAATGATAAAACTTTATTATCAAAATGGCATCACCGTCAACGGAGAGCGCTACCGATCTATGTTAACCAATTTCTTTTGGCCCAAATTGGATCATATGGATGTGGACGATATACGGTTTCAGCAAGACGGCGCCACGTGCCACACAGCTGATGCGTAATGGACATTCTGCACGAGCGATTTGAGGGCAGGTTATCTCACGCAGAGGCGACGTGAACTGTCCACCGAGATCGTGCGATTTGACCACGTTAGATTTGTTTTTTTTTTGGGGTTTCCTTAAGTCGTAGTCCTTACCTTGAGGTACTCCTATCTGTATATCATCAGTTTTGCAGTACATATTTCTTATTTTCACAATTTGTTTTCTCTCTAGTAAATAATTTTTGAAAATCTCCAATACAATGCCCCTTACTCCATATTGTTCGAGAGTGTTTAACAGTGTTGGGTGAGGAACCGTGTCAAATGCTTTTGCTAAGTCCAGGAACACTTTAATACATTTGTTTCCTCCATCTAATTTTTTTTACTATAGAATATAAAGATTTCATGTTTGAATAAGAAGATTTAACATGGTTATGTCCAACATACCTCATGATTTGCCTATGGCATTGAATAAGAAAGTTATCAAACAAGTGGGATGGGGTGTAACTGGTATCTGTGTTATAAGTTTATCTATTTAATAATAATTTCTTAACTTCAGTATTATTATTGCTATCTTCATAATCACCCCATAAAATAAAATGAGGTATATCATGGATCAAATCTGAACTGTATTTACTTGATAAAACAGGGTAGGTATTTGTTTGGAGATAATAGAAATCAGATAATATGAATAAATATTTTCATAAGCTCCTACTAGAAAGTTAGATTACAGGATATATTCGTTAAACAGTATCTTGATGGAGGATGTTCCCCCGAACATGATTAAGTTTTTTCCAATCTATTTCAGGATATGGTGTAACTTCAGACGGTAGGATTATCTTCATTAATGCTTCAACTTGTGATATTAACTACATACCTAATAATTTGCCAATTGTTTTTGACATTCCACTACCAGAAGGTATGAACAAGGATTAACGGGAGGTGATATTAATTTTTAGTTACTGGATGATACTTCCACTTTATACCAGATTCTTATGAACTTTTATGATTGTAATTATTGTGTATTGTCTCTATAAAAAATTGTGAATAAGTGAATTCTAAAATATGACCCAGTATATAATATTACAATTTATTGTATGTATTTATTAGATTAATTAAAGACAGCACAGTGTGTCCATAGGTTTTTCATTTTATATCATTTATAAACATAACAAATTACATTGGTAAATGTTTGTTTTCAGTAATATAATTATATGAAAGTACTCGTCTTATTGTTATTCTTACATTGTAATGTTCTACAAAATGTTCATTTATGCAGGAAACGTGATTGAAAAATAATCTTTTCAAGTATTTTTACAATACGAAGACAAATACTAAATGCAATGAACATATTCTATGGAAATAAAAGGTAGTTAATATTGTAAAAGTTGTATTCGGATTTACCGAAAATATAAAGTTCATCGCCTCTGAAAAATTAAACTAGCACAATCGCGTTTTGTTTTTCAAAAACTCGTGCAGCGGTTACAATTCTGTCAAATTTATCTATGACGTATGTCGCATTTACGTAAATGAAAAGATATACGTTTTCTCGGCAGGTCACAGGAACTAGGAACTGCATGTCTTGTTGGCACCAGAATTCTTAACAAACCGATATTAAAACGACTCATCTTTTCCTTTGGGGAACTTTGGTGTGTTTGTTTTTATGGAAAGATTGAACTATTTCCAGTCCAACGTGTTTAACTGAGAAATGAGAAATTTGCATTTACTTTCGTTGTTTTACCGAAGATGCGATATGTAAATTAAATTTGGCCTAGAGTTATTTCATTCCATCAATTTGCTACGAATGTTAAAACAATATAAAACCATAAAAGGTTACCCAAATACGTAGTTAGATCGCTAAATATTATGATTTTAGGGTGAATTTGATTGTATGTTGTACCACAGTTTCCATAACCGCAATAAACAAATAAAGTAACTTTACTTTTAGCTTCTAGTTCAACCTCTGGTTGAAGACATCAATCGAGGTCCTATCATCTCAAGTGAACTGATAACTGCACTTTTGATTGAAGTTTATAAAACGAATCTGTAACCTTTAGCCTCGGCCATGGATAACCCAATTAGGGTATTTTCCGGATTTCAATTTTTCTCTATATATCGAAATTGAGGGTTAATAAAGTATGTTTCCGTGAGTGATCTATTTTTATGCTACATTTTCGCGTTTTAATGAATAATTGAAAATGATTTAAAATGCCAAAAAGACTGAAATGTGCATAATGTCACGATTATAATCTTTGAAAGCATTGCCTGATAAAATAAATAAGGATTTCGGTCTTCGCCGAATATATATTCAAAAAAGCTGATATGAAAGGAGAATGTGGAAATTAATGTTCATTTGAAACGAATACTTGGAAGTCAAAGTCAAAGAGTTCTATACATAGAGTAGACTACTAAGCCTTTCACTGGTATGTTAACGGAGTAACGGACATTCGGTCCTCGCACATGTACTGCGCTCTCACTAGCACGATGTGTGCGCGTTATACTTATACTTATTCTTGTATTCTTATCATAGAGATAAAGAATAGAGTACCTGTTTAAGGAATTGAGGGACTCCCTGTAAAAAAAAGTAGGGAAATTTAGCTCCGCCTACTTGAGACGTATAATGCGCGGTGGCGACATACACAACGACGCTAAGTGCTTATTTATTTCACTTGAACATGATACAATATAGTGTATCATGCACTTGAATACCGCGCGCTTTAAAATGGGCGGGGCTTATCCCTACGTTTTCTCCTTACAGGGCGACGTACAAAAATACATGGGGCTTACGTATAACAGGTACTCTATTCTTGATCTCTATGATTCTTATACTCTTTGTGATAGAAGGGGAGACCCTGCGAGTGCGAGAAGGACAGAATGTCCGACAGCTACTTGCCAGCGCTTTCCTATGCTTAACACACTACTTGTCTGCTCTATATATAGAACTCTTTGGTGGAAGTACAAGCAATATCAACATTCTATGACCGTCAGACGTAGATGTTGTACGTCATATCCTTGACATGAAGTGACGAAAAAGAATTACTTTTGACTTCGGTGAAACTCTAGAATCTTTGGAGCAAGAAAAATGAACCTAGACTATATCAGCTCTCGGCAATAATCTTCAACCAACCGACTAATCAGTAATATAACGACTAACGAGCATCCTCCAGCTCAAACGAAAGAAGAAGATCATACTCTTACTCTTTATTCAATTCGTAATTTGACCAAACCCAATTGGACTCAGGCGTATCCCAAATATGACCCCGTTGAGAACTTGGCAATAACGTATGAGGGCTCATTTTGAAGGTGTTAATTTTGCAGTTAAGATCATAATATTTCAGCGATCCTGAAATTTGCAATAGATCGCAAAGATTGTTTTCGCACTTCTACATTTTTTCGATGTATCACAAAATGTATAGGCTTTAATTATTCTGGAACATGAAAGATATTTCCATCATCTAATTATTAAACAACTTTATTTCAGCAGAAAAATGCATATTCAATTTGCAAACCGACGTGAATAAATATGAATTTAAAATTGAGCGCTATCTAGCGGGACATTGAAAAATGAATTAGTAAGATCCTAGGATCTCAAGAGACATGATATTTAATATAAGTCAACTATCATGTTTCATTTATATTTTGTAATCCCATTCACCTAGTAAATCCAGTTCACCTAATAAAGAATCATGTTGACCACACTACTAGTAGATGCATTTACATTTTCTCGCGCAGTAGACATGCTCTTGTAGTTCAAATTGCTGTACCTTATAATTGAACCGGTTTGGCATTCACTCAAATGAGACGAAACTGCTTTTCTCATCCGTGTTTCACGTGATCAACTTCAATTTTTATACACAATTAGAACTCGACCTAATAGCTCGTGACCACGGTCGTACATACAGGCCTGGGAACTCGTATGTTTGACATTGGTCTCTTACGCGTCGTCAAATTCGTAGTCCCTCGCTCAGCCACCAGCTAGCGCTTGGATCGAAGTAACAATCACATTATAAAGTAAAATAATTTTTCTCGTAACGCAATATTTACTATTCTGATTTGAGAGAGGAATAGAACTGTTACTCTTGTCAAAATGTATTACTCACCTTAAAAATAACTTCCTTTTTTTCGTTATACATGCTCGCACACATAAAAGACCTCGTTAAAACGATTTCTATCCGGAATAGCAAGCATCCACTTTTTTCGCATTTCCGCATCTTTCGGCACTTTAAAAACAGAAGTTTCTTGCTTTACTCTTTTGTACCCCGTTTTGCATTTTGGCACAATGTACGGTTTCGTAATTTTTTTCTAAAAACGCCGGTATTCCTTGTGTTTACAAGTCATACGTGTCAGAGATCACTCTTCGAATACTGCGCCATCCGTTGTTACTACGCGGCAGTTGACGCTTAGCGGACTCACTTCTCACATAGGAAACAGCCTCGAGTTCCCAGACCTGTATGTACGACCTTGGTCGTGACGAAGGTCATATTTAGCACGGGAGTGTGACAATGATAGATATGTCCTTTTTTTTAATATTTTGACTACACGAGAGTAAAACTATGAATATTCCAAGAACATTAAAAGTCTTTAACGACGGAAATTATATTTTACGTAGCTTTTGCTACCGAGTACGTTGCTACTGCGTCTTGGTATTACCGTCTTATACATAAAACTACAGTGACTACCAGGGACAGTGGCGTCACGTATGGTTAAGTACCGCCCATTCCGCCATTAGGAGGCAAATTTTAAATCTGCAGGTTGAATAGTAATGCACTTTTAAAAACTTTACATACTTGTTTTCTAGTGAAATGAAATCTAATTGATATAAAATGAATATCATTTCACAATATAAAACCTATACTAGGTGAATGATTGTGAATAATTTAATAGAACATTATTACAAAAGCATTTATATCCCAAACATTTAACACCATGTGAGGCGCTAGAACCAGACTCATAATACATTAAGAAATCTCATTAGAGAATTTATTTACCAGGCTTATATTAAGTTTTAAAGAATGACTTCCTTAAAGTATTTTGAAATCAAAATTACCATATTTTTTTTTTGGTACCAAATCCAGTCAGTAAGATGAAGCTTATAAAGACCTGAAATTTTTTAAATTAGCAAGTGCCTAAACTTAAGAACAAAGTATATAAGAGCATATCTTGGGAAAAGCTCGAAAACAGGAAAAAAAACAAAAAGCTTCACAAAACGCTTTATTGAAATTATTTAGGTGTGACAAAAAAAATGTTGCTTATAAACTAAACATGCACGCAATATAACAGTAAGCTGTAGTAGATTTTGGTACGTAGAACATTGATGAGTTACTATTATCACACAAATAAATATGTGGTTGCAAAACAAGTTAGTGAATGTGCAATTGCAGTTGGATAATACTTTGTAGATGACTTTTTTTACTGAGAATGGCCAGCAACAGATTTACTTGCAAATTTTGCTGTAGTATTTTTATGTTTTTTATACATAATTTTCAGCCTAAATGTAACAAATCTAGTTATTATTTTTTTCTGTATGTTATGACAGTCGGGTAGATGTGTACATTTTATTTGTTGCATTTTTTCAATGAGAAATTGTTTTATATTTATATTCTGTGACTTCAGATGTACTATATACTTTCGAAAAACGCTCTCGAGATCCAAGAAAAAATAAAATGTCTCTTCCGTACAGAAAAACAAAGTATTTTCTCGAAATCTTTTTATGTCAGTAAAGCTAGAAAAAGGTTTGTGTATTGGTTTCTTGGATCCAGCAGCATTTAAACACTGGTCACAAGTTTTTGAAGTTTTCTTAATGCTTGCTAAAATATATCCACAGATGTGATATAGAGAATTTAATTCGCTATGACTTAAATTAAGTGGAGGTTCTACCAAAATGGTAGGTACTGTTGGTTCGTCATAGGTAGTATGTTTGGCCTGTAATGTGTCTAGAAACCCTGAAAGAAAATCTCTGTCATCTTCCTCGTAACTGCTTCTAGTGGGGATCGCTAAATACTGGGATACTGTAATTAATTTTAGATTGTTTTTCACTTGTAATGCGTTTGGAATAATTTGTTTGGCTCTTAGCGTGGAAAACAAATTTTCCAGACAGTCCTGCGAAAATCTGCTAGTTAGTACGAATTCATATTTTTTATGGTCAAGCAGATCAGCTTGTAGTTCAAGTACTGACTGTGTGGTAATCAAAACACCAGTCTGTGATGGCTTCCAAATTTTTTTTTCCCCCACTTCGATTTTTTTAAAGACCTCCATGAAGTCTTTAAGAAACTGCAAAGTTGAATTGTAGGCATACAGGTTCATTTTGCTTAAGGCGGACGAGGGATGTCGGGATGTCATTAGATGAAACCAATTTTCAACAAAATCCAAAAACCAGGCAGTCGTTTTATACTCTGGTTTGCCCAATAGACCGGCTAGAAAATGTAATGCACTGCTTACGCTATGATTTACAACGTTTGTAGATGTTGAAACTTTCATCTTGTGGAAATGTGTAGGTAGCAGATCTTCCTCTGAAAGCTTTGGAGCCAATTTGAATAACTGACCTTCTTGATGCTTTACAAGATCATTTATGTGTGCTGACAAGATCTCCCTTGAAGGCAATGTAAACTTGACTTGGATATCTTCAGGAATTATAATAATTTTATTTGTAATTAGCATCGACTTTATGTTCTTGAACAAATGAACGGCATCAGCAATTATGTGTACATACTTTTCATCACGCAAGGGGTGGCCAATTCGACACTTAATTTCAGAGTGTCTTGCAGCATGTATTCCCCAAAACTTCCACAGGCCTTTATTGCATGCACCCATATCAGATGTTATACTGACTATGTTTAAGTTTAATTCCTCCACCTTTTTGAAAATGGACCTTATTATGGGATCAAACACAGCACCATCTACTAAGTTTCCAGTAAAATAGTAGGCAACAACTTGTTTCCATCGAGCTGTAATACCTGCCAACATGAAAACTAAGACATGTGTAGCATCTCCTTTATGATTTGGCAACGTAACTGCACCAAAATATTTATTTAATGAGGAATCATATACATTGGCTGGAGTAATAGCCATTTCGTCCAAAATTAGTGCACAATCTCTTTCATTTGAAGCAAAATTTTTCACTTTTATTTCCAAAAATTTAAAAACTTCATTTAAAATGCCGCTATCAAAACTTAAGTTTTGTAACTTCCGTTGTAAGGTTCTGACTGATGGCAAAGGAAAGTTTTGCTTTAACAACTCCTCATAACCACTTCCACCGCAGCTAAATTTTAGTTTGAAAGCATTAATAATTGTCTTGTTTGACCACTTGACAAATTTCAATGATTTTCCTTCATATCGTCTTTTTAATATTGTCACCTGTTCATCACTAAATAGATTCTCCAGTAACGATTTTTCTACTGTTTTCTCAGCATTACTCAAATTCTTAATTTTTCTGCGAGCCGTTCTGAGTTGACGTTTATACATTGCAGCCCTAGCTCTTTCTTTCAAGTACAATCGCTCGTACCTTATTAACTTCTCTTGAAACATACAGCTATCACCTGCTGGTGATTCTGTTCTGGTATGACTTTCCTCACCTAAATAGAAATAGGTACATTAGAGGCAAACCAAATAAATAAACCATATATACAAAACCATACTTGAACTAGTTGCATCACCTCTAAGTAAATCTACTTCAGGAGCATTACATGAAGTCGCTGGCACATGTTCAGTAGTAGATGGACTTTCAAATGCTGTCACAATGGTCTCCGCTTAAAAGCAATAATTACATGATACAATTGTATAGAATATATATTGCTACTTTTCTACACTTACTCAGCTGTAGTAAAGATTTGTCTACTGATCTAGTCCTCTGCTTGGGTAGTTTTCGTACTTTCACTTCTGTGGTAAATGAAAACAACGTTGGAAAAGCGTTAGTTTTTAATCTCCTCGATCCATCTTCTCTTATCTTTTCCCACATTTCTGGTGCATAATGTACCTAAAATGGAATAAAATATATATACCTATATATATATTCGCAACACTTTCTTATATCAATGCAATTAGATTTGTACTAACCTCACATAAACAAGAATTATTTGTTGCAGTCCATTTATCCCTTTTCATCTTAATAACCCATTGCTTTCTTCTAACAGGATCCTTCGGAAATTTTTTCATCAGAAATCCCTTTTTTGCAGAGTTTGTGCAACCAACAGCAGCACAACCAGGCATTGCAAACCGAACAATAACTAGAAATGAAATACCTCTTCATTTATCTGTTTTTAGCAAGATAGCAAGCATAAGTAGACATACATATTTTCCTCAAAGTAAAAATAAACACGCCATTTCGTATATACATACTTTGTTGAAAAATAACAATGAAAAACTGTATACAATAACCTAATTTACTTGAGAAAAATGTATTATTATAAGCATTACCAAACTATCCTAAGCGGCTACTTTTGCAATTAATTACATAAATTTAGAGCTTTCAACATGTGGTTGTCATGATAAATTCCTAAAAACTAGCAGCAAGTGCAAAATGTAAATTCCTTTGCATAAATTACACTAAATGATCTTTTATGAGAACATAATACGGTATCTTGTATTAAAAATTCAGCACATAATGAAACAGAAGTTACTTACATTTGCAGTGCAGAATCCAGAGTATAATTATTACTACAAAAGTTCAAGAAAACACAATCACTTCGCACAAAATAAATTTAAACCCGCTAAAATGTTTAATAACACATGTAAATCAACCTAAACAAGCTGAGCGAATAGCCTCCTAATGGCGGCGAGAACCACGTGATTCACTCAACCAATGAAAAATGAGACACCGTGTGACACCTCTGTCCCCGTTAAAGTCTCTGTACATAAAACCATAGACAAGATCTTATGATTATGATACATTATTTGTTATTCAAACCACAGCCTTTTTACCACAGAATAGCTCTTTATATGAGGTACTCGTGGATTGCTTTCACATTTCTGTGGTCTTCAACAGGCATAGACATTACAACATTTAGATCTATGATATAATTTCTGTTTGGCAATGGCAACATAAACATTTTGTCACCCACTCCCCACTGACATTTGAGTTTGACAGTTAGTCGACAAACCGTGTGACAACACAAACAGAGAGTATTGGAAAGTTTTCAATTATTTTAAAATTTTTCATTCAACATGACTTCATTTTTTGGAAACGCGTTAGGTGGGAACCCGTTTTCCACTTCTGTCGGCGCTAGAATTGGTATGTAGTCAACGATGATGTTTCCATATTTTCTTCAAATCAACATCTTCATTTGATTTTAAATCGATTCATTCAAAGAGAAAATGATTATTTAAACCGGCACTGTAACATGGATTTACTGTAAGCTGTTCTTGTTGTTATTTGCATTCACATAATAGGTTTGAAGAGGTGTTAGTAAGAGTCATGCTCAAGTTCATACTAATTGTTACCTATTCCCATCAATTTGTAAAATACACTAACGAAGACCATTATTTGAATTTGTTGATTCTGTAGAATATCAAGGATTATTATGTGATAGATATATAACAACTTGAGATTAAGAGTAAACTCAAGTTATTTAATTTTACTTTTTTTTATTCAGTACTATTCAAATATGTACTAGTACAAACATGCAACATCTAGCTAAAAGTAAGGAGAATAGAGATTGATCACTGTTCTAAAAATTCTGAATACTTATGAAATTTGTAGACAAACGAAGTCCATTATTCATTACATTTGGAAATAATACAATTGATTTATGTCTAAAAGTTGATTAGAGTTAATACAAAATTACCAGCAACATTAAAATGATGTTATTGAATTAATTCAGTATTTCCAAGTTTCTTTTCCAGAGAAAAAGGAATCTTAAGTTCAATAAACATGAACTATGACGTTTTAGGCAGATATATGAATGAAAACGGTTAAATGATTAATTATGATTTGTCTTTAGCCTTCAGTGAGGAAAAAAAACGTTGAACAAAAGACTTCTTATTTCAGATGGTGCTTTGGAAGTTTAACATGTGAAAATATATCAATTAGCACTTCCTATGTGTGAATTTTGAGTTGGAACATTCTATTGTCATGTTATCTTCATAGTATTTTTATAGGTTTCAATAAGAAAGAAGATTGAGTTCCGAAAAATACCAGAACTCTGAACCAATTTGGGCAATTCTTTGGTTCTCAGAAACAGCTTTTGTTAAATAATCAGCGATTGTTCAACTGAAATAATCAGATGGCAGTGTACATCCACATTTGCTTTGCCCTTACTAGATTTTCTAATTAATCACTTCAATAAATTCTGTGATTGAATAAATAATAAATTATCTAGCTGGCAAACTTTGCTTATTAAGGATTTGAATAAATTGAAACTTCACTATAGATAAACATATAAATAAATTCCAAGAGTTTCTGAAGTGAACTGAGAAATTTGCACCTTTATCCTAATGAATAGTACACTGAACTTACTGCTTTGAATTTATATTTCATTGATAAAGTAAATAAGGTCAACGAAAACTTTAGGTAAAAACAAGTAATTTTACTTTGTTAAATATCACTTTATTTAATGGAAAATTGATTGCAATTTCCAACTTTACTGTTCATTATCAAAACATAAAATTGCAATCAACTTTTTAATAAAGTGATATTAAATAAAGTAAAATTTCTTATTTTTATCTGTAAAAATGGAATATCACAAATTCCAAAAACTTGAGGTATTAAAATACCTGCCACAACTCTCATTCTCATTATTTTTTATTTTAATAAATAATAATAATTTTTCACTCAAGCATTGTGTCTTGTAGATTACCTTCATTTACATCACTGCTACTTTATGATATAGAATAGAATAATATTGTACAACTAAAAATTATTCATTGAATAATTATATTACTGCTAATTTCAATTACCAGTGTGAAGCTTAAATAAATACACTTTGTTGTTATATAAGTTAAGATACCCGTTGATTACAAAATGTATACTAACTAGAAATATTTCTGGATCATTTCTTATAATTATCTAATTCTGATAAGACTTCTATTTGATATTGATTTAATAATAACGCCAGATATTCACAGTTTTTAGGTTGCTCATGAATATAAGGTATTTTTCAATCTCAATGTGTCATTATAGGGAAACTTAGGATGGATTTTGCAATTTTTTATTTTTTTTTGCGGATGTGAAGAAAACCCTTCATGGGGAGGTTATGAGTCTCAAGGTCTACTGTGAGTCACCATTCCAGGCATACTCACTGAAAACTTCACCCCCCTTGTAGGCTTGTTTGGCTATTGCCTCCTGTGACACTTAGGCCTGCAGGCCTAGTGTATCTCGCCTATGTTTCGTTTCTTTACGGTATCCACTCGAGTATTTTTGTACCTTGTACGAGTTTGTTCAAGTCCTTTACTGGGTGGGAACTGTATAATTCTGGTTCGCCGTTAGGCTTTCCAAAAATTGACTGTCTTTTGCGATCCAGTGCCTCGCATTTACACAGGATGTGTGTCACTGTTTCTGTATCCTTACCGCAAAGTCTGCATGTCAGGTCGCCATTGTACAGTCCCATTTTGTTTCCTGTTACGACTTTTATTTTTCCCTATTCAACGCTGATAGGTCTGTCGTTCTTTTGTTACACGGGGCTTTGATGTATTTCTTCCCATGTTCATTCCCTGGGATTTTTTACCAGTATTCTTTGTGGTTTTCCATGATCCAGTCTTCTACAGACCTTCGTGCTTACGTTTTGGTACTCCCGTGGTCTGTTTTTGATCTGGAGCGTTCTCCGACCCTCCTTTTGCAAGTTTTTCATTGCCTGTCGTACTCTGATGTCCCGGCACCCAAATCAGCTTAACGCGATTTCGTTCTGCCAGTATTTTAAGTTCTGTTTTGCATGTCCATACCAGACGGGATGTCACTTCCTGACTTCTCATTGCCTTAAGTGCAGCCTGACTGTCTGTCAATATGTGGATCTGCTCATCGTCGATGGCTTTCCGATTGTTTTCCTTCACACATTGGAGTATTGCATATACCTCTGCTTGGAAGACAGAGCTGTGTTTACCCAATGAATAGCTCAAGCCAGTCTTTGGGTTTCTTGAATATACTCCTGCAGCTGCACCTTTTTCAGTCTTAGATCCGTCTGTATACCAGATATTTCCCTGTGGAATGTCGCCCAGGTTTGTATGTTCCCATTCAGTCATTTCTGGTATTGATACTCTGAATGGATCTCTTGCTACAATATGAAATTTTGGTTTCGCATAACTATGATTAAGCAGTGATAACATGCATTAATACAAAAACGAAATGTTTTTACTGACTGGTAGATATCCATTAATTAATTTCTAGGATATTCAATAATCCTAATCATGATATATAAGAATCGGTATCTTCAGAAATTCAACAGGCGTTTCCAACGTAACGTTCTGATCACCATAACTCTAATAGGTAAAGACAAGTGTTTGACTAAGACTAACCATTGCATAGGTTATTATATTATATAGCGGTAGTGACCCCACGGACGATAAACATTACTTTCGGTCACATTTTAGGGTTAATATGACGAAAACTGTTTATTTCTGAAACTCTGACCTACACAAAACCATGAAATAAATGGGTACATTTCTTTGATTATTCTAATTTTTCTTTTTTTCCAAATCCAAAAATGGTATGTAGTAGTAAACATGTCGAAAGTTGTTTAGACGAAGTTTTTGACCCAGATGACCCGTAAATCTGATAATGTCCAGAATATCAATAATCCTAACTATGATTCCAAAGAATCATGTAACGTTCTGGTTGTTTATAACTCTTAATAAGTAAATACAAGTGCTTGACTAACCATGGGTAACTAATATTTTATATCTAGTTTCTCTTAAACTAGATTACGGAAACTGTGTCCGACAAAAAAGCATGTAAAGCACTATTGCAATAGAAAAAGCATTCCATTAGACTGTCGTTTAGACGAAGTTTTGACAAAAATGACTCGTAAATCTGGAAGAAACCATTGATTGAAATACAAAAAAAAAAGATGTGGTATCTGACTTGATTTACATGATGATATTTTTCCTAATCAGTTACTGGTTACCTAAATTAGTTTAATTGTCTCCATAAATACGTAATTCTTATGATAATTAAATTTCCTATGAATAACGCATATTAGCAAGCAGGTATAGATATTAATGAACTGTATAAGAGTGGGAGTCCGATGAGGTAATTATGTGCTCAATAATTGACTCCCACCCAAGTCTTAAATGGTATGCTGTCGTTGTCGTATAAGGATATAATTCTGGTTATAAGACACCCGCGAAGCCGGATAATGGGCATAAATTTACCATTCATTATAAAACATGAAAAAGTAGATATTTGAATTTTCTAATAGGAGGTTTTTCCAGAAATATTCAAACTCCAGGTTGAAGCGTTTCTCCAATTCTTGTATTTCCTCTGTATACTAGGTTTTCTAGAATTGAATTTGTCAATGGTGTCAATTAATCTCGCTGGTTATGCTGAACTTTTATCCTACTATACAGTGGAAACCAGTTGGTTATCCTGTATTTTTCGCCATAAACTTTTAGATTAAAAAAGCTATTTGCGTTTATTGAACATTAAACTTCTAAAATGGTTAATTATGGTCGTAGGCCAAAACATCCGGATAATGATCTAATATGCAGAACCAAATATGTACACACACACTTCTGATTGGATGCGATCGGATTGTGTACCATTACATTGACAATGGTCACTTTATATTTGAATGTCGAAATTGTGTATCGCGACACGAGTCTCATAGTCCAGGCAACGAACCGGAAAAAAATATATAGTAAGCTAGAATTTCAAATTTTTGTTTGCATTTTGTTCCTAATACCCCATAGATCATTCATGATTATCAAGATCGCGGGGGTCGACCTTTGTACCCCCCCAAAACGGGGTTTCAAACCCCAGAGGAGCATTCTTATAAAAACAATCCAAAATTAATGAATTAAGAGCCTACTAGAGGTCATTTTTGCAACAAAATTATAAATTATATATTATATATAAATTTTCCAAATGCATATCAGGAGGGAGTTTTCCGAGAATACTAACTGCGGAATCGTGATCAGCGACCCAAAAAACATACTAGGGGTCATTTTCGGCTCTTAATTAATTACTTTTGGATTGTTTTTATAAGAATGCTCCTCTGAGGGGTTGAAACCCTGTTTGGGGGGGTAGACAGGTCGACCCCCGCGGTCTTGATAGTCATGAATGATCTATAGAGTATTAGGAACAAAAGGCAAAAAAATTTTTTTAATTCTAGCTTACTATATATTTTTTTTTATTATGACCTTTTTCCCGGCTTATTGCCTGAACTATCAGTTGCTGGATATCAGGACAAAGAGAGGATGGGTACATTGAATATTTTGATTTGTTGCCATTCTCGCCATCCCTCTTAGGGGATTATTCAAAACGAATGACGAGCAGTGAGAGAGCAGTCATTGCATATATCTAAGCCAAATCTTCGATTTTATTGAATAGTGAAACGTGGCTTTGGTCCCTTCGTATGTAAAATGTGAATGATTTTCGTAATATGATGGCTCTTGATGCATGTTGGCAAATTTATCTACCAGCAATCACCAATCACTCAATACTATATAGATTGGGCAAAGCATGTAAAATGCTTTGTCGACGCATGTAGAAGACTTTGTTGCCATTGCACAACAGTTTAGGGCCGTTCTATATATGCCGGAAGTACCAACCATCCATTTTCCTATCACTTACTCTATAGCTTAAGTAATATAGGCTGTTCGCTGTAAGGAAGCAGCTGAAGGTGATACAGTGTTGTCAGCTTTACCAGATTTTAAATACGTTTTTGAATACAACTAAATCATTTGATTCAATAATCTGTGTATCAAACAAAATTAGGAGTTATTTACTTATTATATCAAATCATGCAATTTATTTATTATTTTAAACACAAACTGTGTTTACCACTTGTTTGAAGAAAAAAAGTAACTGCATTTCGAATAGAAAAATGAGGTATTTACTGTTTATACTTGCACAAACGGTACTTAATTGTACATTATTAAAACAGTAGGTTTTCACAACTTCAGAAACACTGAATAATGTAGGATGAAATATAAAATTTCAACAAATATAAGTCTAATCCAAATTAAGTAGTAAACAAAAAATTTGGTAAAATTCGTTTATTAAATGACGAAAGCAAGTATTTTTTAGAATATTCATTCTATTTTTTTTCGAGTTTATAATCGTTTATTAGAATGAAACTGATTCTACACCTGAAAGATTCAGATCAAAATATGAAAAATTAACTTTCCGCTTCAAGTCAATATTAATAATCCATACTATTTTTCATATTGTGATGTAAAAGTAAGCGTTATTATTTATGGAAATTAAACACCCAAAATATCCAATTATCAAGATGTTAAAATCATGCACGATTTTCAAATCTGCTTTCGTTAATCTCAGTAAAACTATACTAGGATTAATATAATATTTCAAAAAATATTCAAGTCGAGTCCATTTTTTGTACCACCAAATGAAAACACGTTATGGTACTGAATATTGAAAGAAAATTTCCTTTTGGTTACATCATGCATTCTTTTCTCAAGAGGCTCATTAATCGATATAAAAATACAAACTATTCTGATAACTTTTAAATATAGGTATGCAAATTAATCTTCAGAAATGGAAGCGTATAACTTTAAATCGATATCATTTATTTGTATTAAATGTGCTGTTATAATCTAAGGCTACTGCACAACTACATTAAACTAATAAATATCACTTCACTGCTTTAAACACAATATTTCCTTTAAATATTGCACATTAACAATAACACAAATTCACTTTATCAGTAGTTCTAATAGTTTTCGCCAATATTTCTGGTGTTGCTTTCCCTAGAACCCCTTTCCACACAGTCACTGATTTTTCCGCCGGACCACCATCTGTACCAACGTGATTCTTGTAGTAGCTTTTAGTTATACCCAAGATGTGTTCAATGGTGTTAAAAATGCAATGGTAGGGTAGACGACGCAATCGTTAGCCATAGTAGTCGGCTAACATATCACTACATGTACTGGTTGTTTGTGGTTTCATTTTTACCAAGCCTAACAACTATAGTTTCAAGAATGTGTTATCATAATGTATATTACTCCCTATTGATCCATTCTTGTATCTCGCATTTCTCTGAGGCGGTTGTTGGCACTATTCATTATAATACTGTGGTGATAACTAGCATTATCCATAACGATGGAGGATGGTTCTTCTAAATTCACTAAAAGTTGAAACTCAAACTAACTTAGGAAGTTGTTTTGATCCATTTCACCATGATCATCGACATCCTTTGCTATTGAAAAAATATTAGTTCATTGCTCTCTTACACTGAACAGCGCTATAGCACTATAGTTCGAACAAGAATTGTTACTATGCTGTATATTTGTATCATTTGATGAAAAATAAGATTCAGCTATTCGAATTTCCCGCATTGTTTTTTTGCATATGAATGACAAATTTTGGCTTTCATATATTCCGGGCTTTGTAAATAACTATCCCTTAATTTCAGAACAAGCTACCGATGGGACACTGGCTTCCGAAAACTGGTCTCTAAACATGGAAATATGTGATTTAGTGAATGAAAAGGAAGAAGGTCCACGAGATGCCTTTAAGGCCATTCGAAAGCGTTTAGTTCAAAATGCAGGGAAGAATTACACTATCATTATGTACACTTTAATCGTGTTAGAAACATGTGTCAAGAATTGCGATAAGAGGTTCCACGTACTCGTCTGTACTAAGGACTTCATTCAAGAATTGGTTAGTTTTCATCCGTATTCATATGTTAATAGTACTATTACATTTGTATTACAATTTCGCTATACTTGTTGATTGTGACATTCTCTTTATTTCAGGTGAAATTGATTGGCCCAAAAAATGATCCTCCCACAGCTGTTCAGGAAAAGGTATTGAGTCTTATACAATCTTGGTCTGATGCTTTTAAAAATCAACCAGAACTGTCCGGGGTTGTGTCCGTTTATCAAGATTTACTTGCCAAAGGAATTGAATTTCCTGCAACCGATCTTGATGCTTTGGCCCCAATTCACACACCAAGGAAGGCAAGCCTATGTCCCTTTTTATATAAAATAAGCTAACATTCAACTTCAACTATTTGCAGACTGTAGAAACGAGCGTTCCAGTTGCAATAGAAGTTCCAATTCCTGAAGATGTCCCACTTGCAGTTCATATCCCTAGCCCTATCAATTCACCATTAACTCATGATCAAAGAGCGAAATTGCAATCAGAATTAGATGTGGTTCAAAGTAATATGAGCGTTTTTGGCGAAATGTTGAGCGAGCTGAAACCAGGGCAGGAGCAACCAGATGAGCTGGAATTAGTTCAAGTACAGTTTTGTTTTATATATTACGAACTCTATAAATTTGCTATGACGTTACAATTATCAGGAAATAGGATGTTGCCAATATTTATCCAAATCAAAAACAGAAGTTTTTTCAATTCCCCACTCTGCGTGGCCTCTTATCCGTATATTTTAATCCAATGGTTTATCTGATTGATTTCTTCAAACTTTTATTACTAGTTTTTCCATTCTGCTATTTTGTAGGAGCTGAATGTAACTTGCCACAACATGCAGAAGAGATTGATGGAACTGATCAGCAAATTATCAGGTGACGAATTGACAGCTGAGTTGTTGAGAATCAACGATGACATGAACAACTTGTTCCTGCGTTACAGTCGATGGGACAAGAATAGGGAGGCAGGCGGGCAGTCGGCTTCGGCTGTTTTGGCTCAAGCTATTCCTCCCTTGTCCAAATCAACATTAAAATCTAACGACAGCCTTATCGATTTTGAAGATGATTTACCTTCTCAACTGAATAAACTAGACGTCTCCGGTGCGAGTGCGTCATCTCAGTTGTCTAAAATTGAATCGGTTAATGCAAAGAATTCCGTGAAACCTGCCGGAGATGAGGAATTTGATATGTTCGCCCAATCGAGAAACGTCACTTACGAATCTTCTAAACTAAGGTTAGACCAACGTTCTAATTGTAATTTATAGTTTTATTTGTTAATGGATTGTTCAATAGCTTGTAATTTAGCATTTCTTAGATAATCCATACATCCAAAGAAATCACTTACGTCATTACCGTTGTTTGATAAGAAAGAAGATAGTTAGGCAGTCACTGTAGAAAGAGTGTTTGAAGCAATCGCGCGTGACATCTAGGTTCTTTCAATAGAACCTTCCAAAAATTGCATAATTTATGGCACTGTACTAGTACGCCTCCTGGATGGAATATGAAACTTATAAGGAATTTCTGGAATTTCTTGCAGTTTTCGTTAACCATCTCATAATTTAATAATTTGCGGAACTTTGGACGATTTGCTATTATTGTCACGCCATGACTTGGGCACAATCGAGCTAGTGACATCTAGTGGTGATGCCCATTTGGATCAAACCATTTTGCCTATATCATTGACTAACTATCTTCTTTCTTATCAAACAACGTCATTACAGTTGACTAGGGAAAGATAATAATGGACTTGAAAAGCATGTTTAAATAGTAATGTTGCAACTAAATCACCGGGTCTAACAACATTTGTTTCCATAAAAAAAGACATACACTGGAATAAGAACCCGTAAGCAAAATTTGTTGAGGCTTTTACCATTTTGGATTTTCTCGGGCAAAGGGATGGGTGGAGGCGTTCATGTACGTGAAATAATTGTAGTTTTGATAAAAAATACACTTGTTATAAATTTTCATAAACTTCGTTTTCATTAAACAAAGAGTGACATGTTTCACCACACTGCGGCTTTATCAAACATCATATCATCATATCATTGTTTGATAAAGACACCGTGTGGTGCAACATGTCACGTTTTGTTTAATAAAAACGAAGTTTGTGAAAATTTATTACAAGTGTATTTTTTATTAAAACTAGATATGAATTTTCAACAAGTAAGCACCAAAACCATCCAAAGTGATATAATTGGTTGAATTGAATTTCTTGATGAACTGCCTCTTTAGGTGTTCCGAATAATTATTTCTTTTTGGGGATAAAATATATGTATTTGTATTTTCAAGCTGTGATTAATACCCCGTATTTACTAAAAAAAATGTACTATACTTTTTACTATTAAAAATTTTCTATAAGGCGAGTATGCTATCTCGTTCAATGGGTACAAACAAAAATTCTTCAGTTTAAAAAAAATCGGAAATATTTTCGTTTGTATCATGAATAATAGACTTCCGCGGATAGCTAATCTTGAAAATTCTTGGCTTCCGGATGAATTCCGCGTCACAATAGCACGATTTGATGTCGCCGTTTCGCCAACCATTACAGGTGGCATCTTTAGGGCAAACTTCAGGCTTGAACTTCTCTGAAAACATTGCACTTAACTACCAATCTTTGCCAATGGCCACTAAATTGGTCATACATTTTCCTGTAGCTAATGAAGAATATCTAAGACTCAGTTTTTATTTATTTTCCTTCTTTATTTCTTTCCAACATTTACATAAATCATTACCATCTTCTTGCCATTGTGTTACTTAACATAAAATACCTTATAAAATAATAGCACGTAAAACACGAACACGAAACAGAAAAACATTTACCCAAATACAAGATACAACTGAAATATGATACAAAACAAGAATGTAGATGAACTATTTAATACTATGAATTTCCACTTTCAAACCTCACAAAGCAGGAGCACAGTCACGCCACCAAAATTGCAGACTTCGAGTTGCAGTCCTTCTTTTGGTCTGCATCAGAAGTTTCTTAACTGTGCAAGTGAACAATCATCATTTGGGAAACATTCCGGTACCATCAGGTGTAGCCCAAGGTTCACTTTTGGATCCCTTGTTATTTAATATATTAATACCATATCTTCATCTTTTCTATCCAGTCTTGTTGATGATCTTAAGATTGTTGTAAATGTTACTGATAAAGTCTTAACATGCAAGCGGGCACAAATAGGTTGGACGAATGATGTAGTTCTAATGGTATGGAGCTTAACGCTTCAAAATGTAAAGTAGCCTGCTTCTCAAAGGGTCGTAATCCAGTACCTACCTTTTTTTTGGGGGGGGGGGGGGGGGGTGCGAGGTGGTTAAAACCCTTTATGGGCACCTGATGGTCCTGTAACATCCCATAAGGTAGTGTGGGAGTCTCTGAGTCCCGAACTTAATCACCTCAGATATACCCACTAAACACTCCACCTCGTGTGGTAGGCTCGATCCTGCAACCAAGGCAGTCACGATGACACTTGGGCTTGACAGCCCATTGTATCTTGCCGCACCACTTTCTCGGGCCATCGGAAAAATTCCGCAGTCGCTGCCCTTCAGTACCTTGGAATTGTATCATTGATACTCATTTGTTGTTAGTAACGGAGATCAGGGACTGTCAGTGTTACCTTTAACTAAACACTCCCTCCACTCCCTTCAATATTATTAATGTTGATGGTTTCTAAATCATAGGAAATTTAGAATTTTTTTGAAGCGCTGTACTCACGAATCTTTAATAACTCCTATCTCTGAATGGAGCTCATTCTATGCTAGACACCCACAGTATTGAGCAGGTCCAGAGTTAATTTGTATCTGGTTTATAAATTCTATATTCCCCCACTAGAAGATTATGTGTATAACTGAAAACTTGTATTCCCTGTTTAACTTTGTACCTATGTTTTATATACAAAACGATCTAACGCTATTGTTTAAGCTTGAAATTCCTTGACTAATTGTAGAGAATTACTTTATCAAATAGGATTTCAAGTTCCTGTGAGGAACATCAGATCAACATTAACATTTGCTATCCTTTTGTCAATAGACAACTCATGTCAATGAACTTATAATCTAGCGATTGATAATTGTGATTTCCCTATTTGTTTTTGATCAAAATAAAGCATTATGCTTACTATCTTAATCAGTATAAGTTTTTATTTGTATGTTGATTTTTTGTAATAATTGATGTTTTTAAATTACATGTTAAAAAGATATGAACTTGCCCGTTAATAAATAAATGTATATTCACTATGGAGAAATTAGGGATAGGGTTGTAAATAGAGTACAAATTGTAGGCCTTCTTTAGAAATGTTTAATTTGAAAATCCCAATAAGTCATTAGATTCAAGTGATTTTTTTTTGCAGTGGGAGTACTTATAAAGATAATTTAGAACCAGACCAAGTGCAAGGAGGCCTAAGATCAGTGATACAGGGTAAACAAGTAAGTGTTTTAATTTCGGAGCATGAATAAATATTTGTTGCTCCCTAAATGTAATTATTGGATTTGATACCTTGTAAGTCAATGTGCTTAGAGTAAAATTGTTTTTCATAGAAATCAGAGGAACTTGAATTTCATGAGATGGCGAATTGGTTAGGTGAAACTGTAAGTATTCTACTTTTTAATTTGAATCATACCATAAGTATTGGACATTCATTTGTTGAATGTTTTGAGTTGTTATATGTTTGGTAGTCCACATAAAGAACCTCAATCATGGCTAATGTCATTATATGAACTTTCTGACATGGCTTATTGTAATCCTCTTCATATCCTCAGTAGTTTTGAAAATACTCTAATAAAGTGTCAAGAACTCTAGACAGGGTGTTTCAGAAAGACCTCCCGTAAATGCAGGGGACGGTAGATTTAGCAAAAATCATCATATTTTTCATTTAAACTTTGATCCTATCTTCTTTCGTTTCGGAGATACTGGGCGGGCGTTGAATTTAATTTTCTTCAAACGAAATTTTGCTGTAGCTCCTGTGCAGCTACAGATATTTCGTTGAAATCTGGTACTCGGGGGTTTCAGAGGACGCCGAATAAGATGCTTTAGTTAGTTTCAGATTATGCGGTAGGTGACGCTGGGTGCACGACTTTTCGGCGTTTCTTTTAGCCTTAAGTTTTTTGAGAATACTTATTTTGTTTTCTTTGCACATTTTTCTGATTTACAATTTTATTTCAAACTAATAATGTACTCTTGTTGAGGGTCTCAAAATTTCACCGTTTTCGAAAAAAACGCGTTTAAATGAACATAACAAAAACTCATTAACAAATTTACTTACTACCGAAATCGCATTTAAACGCGTTTTTCTCGAACTTTGAAACACAAAAAGAAATCGATCTGCGGATTTCAGTTTTATTTGCAAATTTAATCTAATTTCCGATTATTATGTCATAGTTATACCGTATGATTTAAGTTTTTGGGATAAAATCAATAAAACCGTTATCATTACAAATTACGCCCTCTAGCAACTTATTAGGAACTATCGTGTACCAATAGATACGACTATTGAAAGTACGTACCTTCTCTTCTATACAAACTAAAGTTTACTGTAAATCGAATTAGTCGTTTAGAAACTACATCGATTTAAATTATTACACTTTCAATAGCTTCCCCCATTCTTATCAAGGTCGATATGCCAATGAGCTTCGAACCAAAATGATGTAAAATTGTCTAATCTTTCTAATGATGTTTACAAAGATATACCATAATGCGAGCATTTCTGGAGAAACGCGTTTAAATCAACATAACAAAAACTCATTAACAAATTTACTTACTACCGAAATCGTTCATTTAAACACGTTTTTTTTTTAAACTGTGAGATATTGAGAACCTCAACAAGAGTAATCTATTTGTTTGCAATAAAATTGTAAACCAGAAAAATGTGCAAAGAACAAAAAATTATTCTCAAAAAAGTTAAGGCTAAAAGATATGCCGAAAAGTTGCGCACCCAGCGCCCTTTACAGCATATTCTGAAACTAACTAAACCATCTAATTTGGAGTTCTCTGAAACCCCCGAGTACCAGATTTCAACGAAATATCTGTAACTGTACAGGAGCTACAGCAAAATTTCGTTAAAGAAAATTAAATTCAACGCCCGCCCAGTATCCCCGAAACGAAAGAAAATGGGACCACGGTTTATATGAAAAAATCTGATTATTTTTGTAAAATCTATCGTCTCCCGGGAGGACTTTCTGAAACACCCTGTGTATACTGCACCTACTGAATATGCACTGTTATGTTTTTTTTATAGACTGGTGGAGAGGAATCTGTCACAAGCAGTGAATTCGAAAGGTTCTTGGCTGAAAGAGCTGCAGCAGCAGAAACTACGCCTTTGGTTACTCATAGCACCAACCAAGGCAATCAAAGTTCAAGAACAGGTAACAAACAAGACAAAAAAGAAGGACTGTATGCGTTGTAAGGTTATCCATGTAATATAGGTTTTATAAGTATTAATGAAGTGATGCCCCTCCCATAAGATTATAAAAACTGTTGTTTATTTTTTTGTTGAAATATTACTTTCGTTAACTATTTCATTAAGATATGACTATGTAAAAATTACTAGTAAGTCAGATATTGCATTCTATAATAAAGATTCTTGACCCAGGTATGAATTATTTATAAATTCTCGGGAAATAGGTCACATTAACACTTATCCTTTATATTTTCTCGTCTTTACGTACGTTTCGGTCTCACGACCATCGTCAGAAGACTTATTATGTCTAAAACTGGATTACTTGAAACTAATTGTATTACACAAAGCGTCCTTATCGCACCAATTTCAATTAAAATGCCCACGTCGCCGAAACTAACAGAAACACGAATAATCGAGGTGTTACAATTTCGATTATTCGTGTTTCTGTTCGTTTCGGCGACGTGAGCATTTTAATTGAAATTGGTGCGATAAGGACGCTTTGTGTAATACAATTAGTTTTAAGTAATCCTGTTTTAGACATAATAAGTCTTCTAATGATGGTCGGGAGAACGAAACGTACGTAAAGACGAGAAAATATAAAGCATAAGTGTTAATGTAACCTATTTCCCGAGAATTTATTTATAAGATATTGCATTCTAAATTTGTTTACAGAATAAGAATGACGAGTATATTCTAATCTGCTTAGACCAAAATCACTACATGATATTATTATGTCTACTGGAATTAGTTAATTATAGATAATTTGGATTTATCAGATATGTAAAAGCATTTGATCATTCCCATTGAGAGCAGAAGTTCTAAATATCAAATGTAGGTGATGACACAAGATGTTAGGATGTGGAGATAGAGAGGAATAACATTGATGGTATCCAGAAATAAGCGAAATGTATAAACTGGTACTATCAAAGGTTGAAATAAATAATTTTTAATTCATTGTTTTGGTAATTTTGCTATGAATGAGTCACAATTAATGGCGACTTCATATTTTCATATTGGACTACTATCATCGACATTGATGAGATGTTATATTACAATTAAATGGAGTTATGGAAACAACAATAACCTTCATAAACTCATATTTATCTGCAGCTGTGTTTGCATTTTTTTATTTTTTCCAGTTAGAAGTAAAGAACAAATTTCTAGTAATAGTGTAGGAGCCTGAGCGATGTTGATGGTCTGAACATTAACCCGATGGCAGTATGGTTTATCGTTAGAGGACGGTTCAATGACCAATTCATCTCACAGACCGAATTTTCGCCGGCTGCTAGATCTCGACTGGAGGCTAACCCTTTTCAAGTTGCGGTCACCATGTGCCATCATTCTTTATCGTGTCCGTTCATCAGGCTGACCAGTTAAAATAAGACCAAAAATGGACTGCAAGTTAACCCTCCCAAACCTGGTGGAAAATGTTCATTGGTGTTGGCAATTGTTAAGATACCCCATTCCATCAAAAATTACCTATCCGTTTCCGAGTAATTGGCCATTATTCGGACCAAAAATGTTTTTTTTCTCATTTTGTGTCAACCTTGTGGATTACAAGGTAACATGATGGCACCATGTTAAATAACTTTATTGGAGGTCAAATAAAGATTTAAAATTATTGCCATCACTACTTGCCTATTTCAACCCCCCCAAAGCCCCCTAAAACTACCCCCGAAAAAAAACTGTCGTTTCGAGTTTAAACCCAGCCAGTATCTCAATAATTGACTAATTTATCATAAAATTGGTCATATTATCCATATTATTAATATTTTTTTGAAGGTTTTGGGGGGTTGAAATAGGCAAGGAGTGATGGCAATAATTTTAATCTTTATTTGACCTCCAATAAAGTTATTTAACATGGTACCATCATACTACCTTGTAAACCGCAAGGTTTAGCCACAAAATGAGTAAAAAAACCATTGTTGATCCAAATAATGGCCAGTTACTCGGAAATGGACCGACAACTTTTGATGGCATAGGGTATCTTAACAATTGCCAACACCAATGAACATTTTCCACCAGGTTTAGGAGGGTTAACTTGCAGTCCATTTTCGGTTGGTCAGCCTGATAAACGGACAAGATAAAAAATGATGACACATGAAGGAAGTAAGTGTATAAGAATGGCATGCTTTTCAAGTAACCGCAACTTGAAAAGGGTTAACCTCCAGTCAAAAAATTAACAATTTGCGGAGGCTGTATCTCGAGATCTAGCAGCCGGCGAAAATTCGGTCTGTGAGATGAATTGGTCATTGAACCGTCCTCTAACGATAAACCATAGTGCCATCGGGTTAATGTTCAGACCATCAATATCGCTCTGGCTCCTAGACTATGAGTGTAAGCGGCTATTTCGGAAGTTGTCACAAAACATACGCCTACTTATCTGTTTGTTATCTATTTAGTTTCTGAACATTATGGTTTCTTTTGTTCACTTCAATTTGTGTTGAGTAAAATTTTAAGTAGTTTTTGGCAACAATGTCTTCAATATAGAAAACAACATGAATGAAAAACCTCAAAACATTTGTAATACAACAAGTTGTACTATTAGTAGGGAATTAATGATCTTTTAATAACAATTTTTTCCAATACATCTAAAAGTAATTCTCAAATCATCTGAAAATTATGAATATGAGTTAATGACATAAAAGAATTTCTTACGTAAATGATAGTTTGTATATTTACTATTTTGCTCCCAAATATGATTTAAATGATCTTTTACTTATTGAAATTGAGTGTTGCTAAATACTTTCTTCATTTTTACATATGTTGTTTACAAATACCGCATATTAGAATCTATGTTTTCCGAATTACTTCATGTGTCTGTAAGTTGTTTATAAATAAGATATTACATAATTCCAACTGTATAGATTCTCCGTTTTCCGAACATGTCAAAATTTTTGATCTATTTTTGCAGAGATAAATAATTCCAACTGTTTTTAAATATTTTATATTAAATATTAGTGGAATACGCTTTTGCACATGCTTATTACTACATGAAAAAATGATAATCCTCATGCATCATAAAATTCATATGTTCAAGATGAGGTTCAGCTGAATTATCGGAATATTTTTTCCAGTTTGAAGAGCAATCTGTCTTCACATAGAGTTTCACCTTTATGAAAGTCACAAATAGTCTATAATTTTTTACAATGTATCTTAAAATTCTTGAGACAAATGAGATATGAATCGTGTGCTTATTTAAAAAATATTTCTACACTCACTTTTTGCGTAAAAAGTATAGATGACATAAAATTGAAATGATATATCGGTAACTGAATTGAGAAGTCTGAATTATATAATTGGAAGATTAATTAAGGGGTTGATAAAATGTGAAATATCAATAATGTTATAGAAATTTTTTACTTACCTGTATGGGAACTGATGAAATCCATGGAAATCAGATGTTCCCCAAAATTAGTAAAAATTGCTGATCAGTTTGTAACAAAGGTTTAAAGAATGTGGTCAAAAAAATTACCAATTCATACGTAAATTATTCATAGATGTAACAAAAGTAATTTCTTATGATTTACTTTCAAGAGATATTTCATATTTGCAATGATTAAAATTTATATTTTTCACTATTTACCAAAGATGTTTGCTTTATTAGTTCATATATTTATGAACTGCAATTCTTAAATTTTAGAAGTTGACTCATGGATGATTACAAAATATATCATTAATTTTTTTTTGGGATAAACTTAAATGTTTGCAAATTAGATTATATTTACCTACCCATATGAAATAAAATCAAATGTATTGAAAATAAGTCTAAAATATCGAGTTTTGGTATAAAATAGTGCATTGTAATTTATTATAAAGTAACAATAACCACCAACATATTTTAAATGGAAGGAAATACATTTTTATATCGATTTAATTTGAAAAAGAAAACATTAGGAATATTTTAGATATTAGTCTTCAAATGAATATATAATATTAATCAATAATTTAAGTTTCTTAGTTATGTCATATACATACATATTTAATATAATTTATCAGTGTAATTTTAAGAAATCTGTTTTAATATATTATTTGTTTCAAATAAATCTATATTTCTTGAAATATAATTTAAATGAGTTTTATTATCATTATGTATTGCTTCTATAAAGATTGCATAACAAAACTATTTAGAATTTGCAAAAGTGATTCATGAAGATATCCCTAATATTCTAAGTAGACCAAGATCTTTGGTCCAACTTTAAACTGAGTAAGTATATATTTTCAACTTTTCCGAGGTTTACAGAGTTCTTTTCATTTTCTGAATGTCCCCATTTCTCTTAAGCAATGCATATAGTTTATGAACATAATTCAATTCATTGAACCTTTACAACGAATGAAAAAGGATTTATCATTCCATTCTCAACATTGTGAACCTGAAAGAAATTTTTGATTGAAAACTGTGATGATTGATTCATATTTTCTAAATTATATTAATTAAATATTCTATGTTCAGTAAACTCATACTTTATAAATATGGAATGGAATCCCATTTTGTTCCAATTTATTTCATTCACAGGACTAATCAAAAATTTGTTAATTTGAATCAGATAGTAGCCGGTGGGTTGGGTACCTCGATTGCTGGCTATAAAACAACGTATCATTAACCACGGCATACTTCACAGACGCCAGATAATTTATCATTTCCATCATAAGGGGGATCCCGTGTTCGCTCATTACCAATACGCTTCCTAGTGGGTAGAAGTGTATAATCATCAGAGCAATAAAAGATTATTGCTCTGAGCTGTAATCCAAACTCCAAAGATGTCAAACCAAGCAGCTTTAGTCGGTCATAGTCCATAGTCAAAGTATAAAGGTCTGCTGGAGCCTCCCTACCATCGTTTCTTGCGCTAGGTGACGTCACCTAGCTCCTCCAATCACATCGCCGGCACGTAACAACATCATATTATGTCGTCGTCAATAACATTAAATAAACGAAATAAAAGACCAATCAGCTTGCACTAGAATTTTAAAAAGAGTAGAAGGGAGGCTCCAGCAGACCTTTATAATTGACTATGGGTTACTCTATGTTTGAATTATTTGGACACAACACAGACTTACCTCAATATCGATCAAACAGCTAGTTGCTAGGAAATATCAATATTCCCAATTTATAATTTGTCAGTGACAAGTGTATTTATCGAAATGGTTCGAAGTGAGTATGCTGAAGTTCATAACAGATAAAATATTCACATGTACTATCAGTTACAGAGCAGTTGATTAGAAAGAAGTCCGAGCATAATGAAGGTATCATTGAATCACTGGAAGAATTGTCTCTACATCAGGAGGACATTGAGAAAATTGAACACATTAACAATTGGTGTAAAAATATACAAATATTGTACTTGCAAGCTAATATAATTCCAAAAATAGGTAACCATATATGTATATTTGTTTCCAATTTATCTGGAATAGCATTTATCACTTCTACTTCCGTTATCAATTTTTATTCAATTACTGAAGGAAATATTTTTTATACTTACAAGTCCAGATAGTTTTTCAAAAAAATTCATTTATTCTACAGGAATACGTAATTTTGTATGTACACCCATGAGTTTGCTGTTTTTATAATTCAATAGATTTTTCGTTAACCTGATGAAGGTATGTTTGATATTTCAAATTGATGCCTCTGATAAGACCCAAAGATCCAATAGTGTACCTACGAGATTTTTTCTCAAAGAAGTAGACTTTTGGATGATAATAAGTTTCGACGCAGTATCAAGCAAAGTCTGTAGATTGAATAGGGTCAGTGTCCAAATTCCTCACAAATGCTTCCTTAAATAGGCGTTTGATGTCAAGAGTTCACATGCCAACTTATTCTTGGTTTAACCAATTGACTTTTGAAAGCCTTTGTCCATCACTCTACCAAGGGACCATGACATTTGGTGTTTCCGAACTATCCACTTTCAGAAAGATAAACCTAGTGCCGACTCACTGCATCATATCTTCTCCACCCGTACCTAGAATGCGATTCTATTCTGCTCAGCCAGTTATGATTGAATGTCAAGTGACCCTGGAAACGGGGTCACATGTTCACAAGGATAACTCCGCCATCTTGCATATAGTATATTTCGCTTCATCTAATGTTTTGACATCTTTACAAAACCTCCTCCATGAGCCTAGCCTAGTCTAGTAAAGGAGAGACCTTATGGTAGTCGATTAGGTATTTAGTGCAGATCGAGTTATACCAGTCGCCAGTGGTGGAGGGATTAGCCAACTAGTTTAATGAAATATTAAAATTGTTTCAGAAAATCTGAATAAACTGAAAAACTTGTCATATCTTAACTTGGCCCTTAACAACATAGAAAAAATTGAAAATTTAGAAAGATGCGAATCTCTCGATAAAATTGATCTTACGTTAAATTTTATCGGTGATTTGAAAAGCGTTTGTTCTTTACAAAGGAATATAAATTTGAGACAATTGAATTTAACGGGGAATCCATGTTGTGATTTTGAAGGTTACAGAGAATATGTCATTGCTAAATTGCCTCAGTTAGATTCTCTCGATGGTAATGATATAACGAGGAGTGAAAAAATAAAGGTAAGTTTTTAACACATGATTTAATTTTTCTCAAAACAGCTAATTGTAAGCCGTGCGCATACGTATGTTAATAATAAGGACCATGAAAATTATTGTTTTGAAGCGTAAATCTTTGAATCAAAGTTAATTCCCACCGGCAATTGATTCTTGTTGCCATTCGCTTAATTCCCAAGTTTTAATGTTTTCTAGATGTAAATTAAGAAGAAACGCACACGATCCATAAATTTAAACCCGAATTATCAACGCATACTATTAAAACGTATATTGTCTCGTGAGATATCTCGAGTCTCAAAAGGCCAGTCAAGAAGTGGCACAGGAAGTAGTCAAAACATGAAAGCAATTCAAGCTTATACATTTTCTGTTTTCCAAAATATCGCTTCAACAATTTTGCTAACATTCTACATTCTTTGAAGACGAAATTAGACAATAGATATGTGTCAAGAGTCAAAACTCCCTAGAGGGCATTATGATTGTAATTTCTTCTATACAGAGTGTTTCGTTCATAACTTCGGCAAACGATAGAACTTCTAAAAATAATAGGGGTCTTTCATATAAAATGTTTCCCTAAATCACTGCGTTTTCGAGATACAGGGTGTTGAAATTGAAAAAAAATATTTAGTTTTTTGCAAATATCTCCGGAACCGTTCATCGTACAGAAAACAACTTTTGTGAGCAATTTCTAATCATAGTAATCTATGTTTTGTGCGATAAAAATTTTTTTTTTTAGTCATAATTGGTGAAGATTTTGAAGGGGTAGTGGGTGTTTTTCCCCCCAAACTTCTGCGCCACTGGGAAAAGTACGGTTTTGAGAAGCCCATTTGAACCGCCAATGTTTTCTACACAAAAAAGGTACTCTTGGTCATAAGCTCTAAAGTTGACCGTTTTCGATAAAAATCAACTTTTATGTTGAAAAACATGGTCAATTCTTACTAATTAAACAAAAGTTATTCAAACGTTAGAACAAGTAACAAAACCAAAAAATTGACCATGTTTTTCAACATAAAAGTTGATTTTTCTCGAAAACGGTCAACTTTAGAGCTTATGACCAAGAAAACATTGACGGTTCAAATTGGCATCGCAAAACCGTACTTTTTCCAGTGGCGTAGAAGTTGGGGAGAAAAACAACCACTATACCCCTTCAAAATCTTCACCAATTTTGACTAAAAAAAATGTTTATCGCACTGTTTTCTGTACAATAAACGGTTCCGGAAATATTCGCAAAAAACTAATTTTTTTCAAATTTCAACACCCTGTATCTCGAAAACGAAGTGATTTAGAGAAAAATTTCATATGAAAGACACCCATTATTTTTAGCAGTTCTATCGTTTGCCGAAGTTATGAACGAAAAAACTGAAATACCCTGTATAAACGAAAACTGTTCGCGATTTCACTAAAAAAACCTTCATGCTTACTGAATCAAATAGTACCAATAATTAAACTAGATGGTTACTTTACCACCATTTTCTTTCCTATTTCGAGGAAATGGTTGCTACCTCCCATTCCAATAGTTTTCTACATTTATTTCAACTCTAATCTGAATGTATTGAAAATACTGACTCAACCTCTGAAGGGCGGTTTACTTGTACTGTTTTATTCAATTTGTAGGAAAGAATTCGTGGAATTTTATTACTACCTTTATTGCAGAAAGGATGAGCTTTAATCAGTCAATAATAACGAACAGAATACATCTATATCTATTTCGGAAGTTGGAGAATTAAACTCAAATTTACACAAAACGTATGTAACATTTAATTTAGAAAGTAATGCTAACAATTGTTAACATCATCTAACTTCCGAAAACTTCAGAATTAAGCATATTTTGAACATCTCTTGAACGAATACCATATATATGGATGTATAAGTTCAGATAACCCATAAAATGATGTAGCTCATGTAATACACCAGCTTCTTATCTTTGTTAAGGCACAACAGAACCTCCAGTTCATAGAACCGAAAATAAATGCGGCCCAAGAGCAATATAATCAATTTCGTGCTGAACAAATTAGAAGATTGGCAGCTAACGACACTTCACATTTGAGTAACGAAGATTTTTGGAAAAGTACAAGTGAGAATGCTCCAGAAACTAGAGTTGACATAGCTTATAGAGGAAGAAAGTCTAGAGAAGCAGATAAGACAGAAGAAGTAATAAAGAAACCCGTGCGGCTGTTTAACAAAGACGGTAGACCGCTTAATATCAATCAAGCAAAATTACCGTTTACTTTCGATGACATCGATCCAAAAGAGTATGTTCTTGATATAGCTGTTTACAAGTAAGTATATTATTCATGTATTATGTCTATGTGGAGTGGTCAAGAACGAGAGAAAGGAGATTGGTCATCTACAGAAATAGCCAAAGACCTAAGCACCCGCACCAAACGATTCTTTCAGGAAATAGACTATCGCACATTATGTAGAAAAGATGATAAATGTCTTTGAGGAACCAAAAAACATATTCAGAACTTCAAGATGTTTTGCAATAACTGCTTTTGAAACTCGTCTGGGAACGCCTAAATTTTCTCAAAGGGTTGGCAACACAGGTCACCTAATTTCCATGTAAAACAAGGTGCTATCTGAGTATAAGAATAAGACCATTCTGTGGAATATCCAGTAGTAATCTGTGAAGAAAATGAAATTATAGTTATAATACTGAGACAAGTTTTCAGGACTACGACAAGAAGATACTTGTCCGTCTGTATGGGTGAAGAAGTAGGGGGATACAACACTTGCTACAGTGGATCGATAACCCACTAGAAGAGGCAACATACTGGAAATGTTAGTCTTGTGTAACAAATTATTGGAAACATTTTATGTCGACATAATCGCCTTTACGTCGTAGGTGCCATGTAATATTATCAAGGGGTGAAAACAATAACCAGTTGTATTCACGTTAAGAGGAGAAGGCTAAGTATTACAGGTTTCTTCGGAAACGAATTACCTAGCGAAAGAGTTTTAAGGTCAAACTGTGCAAAAATTCAGTTCTAGAAATAATGTTTTGATGCTCTATGATAATCTTTCATTTTATCAACTAACAGATATAACTTAAGAACGGTAATAACGAATTTTTCTCATCTTGAGAAATGTATTTTCTAACATTTTGCAAAATTGATCTTACTGGTAGTTATTTTTCAATATTCACTAAATTACATCACATTTTGGAAGGCCTAAAGTCTAAATTTCGCACTTTTCAGATACATGGATACTAGTTTGATAGATGTGGATCTTCAACCAATTTATGCTAAGATAACAATTAAAGGAAAAATTTTCCAGATAGTCTTTGCGGATGAAGTGTTTGTTGACAGGAGTACTTGTCAAAGATCAACCATAACAGGTCATCTAGTGATAAAAATGCCTCGAGTCAACTACAAACCAAGAATTATCTTCCCGAAATTGGAAAATTCGCAGGCTAAAGATGTTTGTCCTAAAAATGATGAAGAAAAGCCAACAAAGTACGGTTCCATTTCAAGTTCATCAAAATCAAAAAAAAAAGTCGGTTGTCTGTAAAGTCGATTTACTGACGATAGTTGAACGTGACAACGTCATAAGAAAATACTGATGGAATGGTTTCATTTTTCAAAAGAAAATTTTAATTTTAATTGTTTGATAGATATTTTGTATGGATATAGAGAAGGAGGTAAATGGAAATCACAATTGAATTGATCAAGTTACATTTATTTGTACGCATAAATACAATTATGTCAATTTAGCTTTTGAAAAGCCCGCCTCAATGTGTTTGATATAGGAGAAAATTGTTCCCTTTGACGGCTGGCTGGTCCAACCTGTCATTTCAGACACGTTGTTATGATATGTGGAAGATTTAACATTTATGTTTACATTTTTTGAAATCATAGCTACGCTCGATAATTATTTCGATCGAATAGTACAGCAATTGATTTTTTACTCATCGTGAAATAGTTCTGTTAACTTATTGTTATAGTTTTGTCAATTATAGCATAACCTACAATCGATTTTTTGAAATCATAGCTACGCTCGATAATTATTTCGATCGAATAGTAAAGCAATTGATTTTTTACTCATCGTGAAATAGTTCTGTTAACTTATTGTTATAGTTTTGTCAATTATAGCATAACCTACAATCGCTGCACTAGCGGACCGATACTATTTATTTTAATGATGAAAGCACGAATATTCGACAATATATCACTGAACATATATTTAATATCGAAAGAATCATTACCTTTATCGCCGCAATTATCGTTGCTATAAACAATTGACACCACATTCAGTTTTCACTGCACTTCATACTTGACGAAAACATGTAAATGTATTATTGTATAGCAGCGCGCTCTCGCTTGCACTTCAAGCCTTAAATGGAACGCCTCAGAGCGAGGTAACGCACAGCCGGTCAGAGCGAGGTAACGCACAGCCGGTCAGAGCGAGGTAACGCACAGCCGGTCAGAGCGAGGTAACGCCGCATGAGTTATGTTTTCTCGAGCGTGCAGATGGCTCCATCGAATTATAACGTTGTCACGTCAAAAAATTTTTGAATCATGTAATCAATAATAGCATCATATAAGCAAGCACCCTATTAAAACGTATTTCGGCAACTAAACTTAGTTACTGAAATAAATATTTAGAAAAATATTGTTTGGGTAAATTTATTAGATGCGGTTGCTTTGGTCAGTTACTGTCAAAGAGTTCTATATATAGAGTAGACTACTAAGCCTTTAACTGGTAAGTTGATGTACTGCGCTCTCATGTTACTACGACGAGTGGTATTCAACTTAATAAGAGAAGTTAGTAGAAGGGGAGACCGTGCGAGTGAGAGCGCACTATATGTGCGAGGACAGACTGTCCATCAACTTGCCAGCGCTTTGCTATGCTGAACACACTACTTGTCTACTCCTCTATATATAGAACTCTTTGGTTACTGTAGCTAACCTTGATTTATATAATCGGTTATGTTGGTAACAACGGTTTTTCATATTATCAAATTCCAAAATGGGTATTATATATTAATTAGATAATTTGCAAAACTCTTATTTCCAGTTACTGTTCAAAAATTGTTATACATCTTATCCATATCATGTCCCAAGAGAAGTTCCTAATTTAATTATTTGTTATTTCAGGAATGAATATTTAGAGGTGAAAGAGCAGGATGATTCATTAGACTTCAGCAAGATTATAGAAAATAACAGAAAAGCAGTTGCATCATTTATGGATAATAAAGAAGTACCTCCATTGGAATATGGTTAATAAACTATTACATTTGTTAAATTATTTTTATTTATGAAAGCATAAAATTCACATGATATATAATAGATAAAAAGAGTTTTTGAATGCTGAAAATCATTCAAACAATATCTAATTTGTAGATATTAAAAAATAATAATAATATAATTTATCGCGTTTTCCTTTTGTAAATTATTCATACTTAAAATAGAAATATTCATGAAGCATCTTGCCAACGAAATAAACAGTGCTTTACAATTGAGAAATAAAACAGATTCAGCGGAGATATATTCCTAGAGGGTGCATTGAGTTTTACTGAGGTTAGTTTATACTTTGATTGCATATGTTATCAGTTTTTTGACTGAAATGGTTTTCAGGATTTTTTCCAATCTCATCTGATACAATACCTTAATAAAACTAAAAAATTAATTATAGGTTATATCGATTGGCTGAAGTATGAAAATTATGTAGTTTCCAAGGTAATTTTACATGTGCAAACAGATTAATCGTCACCAAGAAGAGAATATTCCATTTTGGTAGTGAAACAAATCCTAGCCCAATTACCAAGATATGAAACACAAAAATTGTAGGCATCCTCATCTATTTTCAAATATTATATTGTGTATGAGAATGTATGCTAAAATCTAATATTCATGTTTGGTTAAAGTATGCCTCTATTTGGGAAATAAGAAAGGCATATTCATTATTATATCAGATTAGACTAGAAATGAAGAAGACAAATGTCAACATATGTAAGTTAATACAGATAATGTAATGCAATCTTCAGCCATTTAATATTGAGAAAATATATATTGCATTTTCATACTTTATCTTATATACAAATATTTTTTAATTATGGATATATTATCGCTTTTAAAAAATTGTAAATCGCAATTATATGGGTACACTATTTTATTATACAAGGCCTTAAGGTAAGCTAAATAATTATCCACATAATTCTTTCAGAAAAAATAATGATGCAAGTTCAAGTAATAACTAGACATACACAGAATGTGCCAATTACAACAAGTTAAACACGTAAAATGTAGAAGCATATTGGAAATTATGTAACTTTCTGTTTGTATAAAATATAAAAATTATAAACTTCACTCTGCAAATTAAAAACAATTAGTATGAACTGTCATAATCGCAATTATAAGATCTAGAGAAATATAATCTATGTAGGATCATCTTTCAACAATCATAATTTAGATACAACCCATTCGCTAAATAACGTCAATGAACTCAATGATCTAGTAATCCGAACAGATTTTGTGGAAAGATCAGTGTCAAATGAGATATATACAATACTATTAATGTTCCTTCAACAATTGAAATAATAACCTAATGTTACCGCTTAAAAACAAGTAGTGAAACACAGAAATAAGTGTTCCACTTGTAGTTGAGTCAATTTGCGGAAAAATAGGACGAGGTTCGTAAACATTTGATAGAGGTTAGCGACCTGGAAAAATGGTGTCTTATGATAAAAATAATGAGATCCTAAAATTTCTATCATCAATATTCTTCAAAAAACTGGTTTATTGCCATTTTTTTATGTGTGATGTGGATCACATAAGTGGTTTATGATATATACCGTAAGTGGCCAAAAAATGGATGAATCGTAAAAAAAAGTTGATATGGACATATACCACATAAAATAACCTTCAATTTCAGCCCAAGTAGAGTACGCTCCGACTTTTTTGACAAAGAAATTTTGAAATTTGGATTTAAGCAATTTTTCAATATTTTTAGCCCATATTTGGACCACTTATTGTGACAGCCACGACCTACTTTTTCACCAATTTCATCAGTTTTGGTTGCAGTTTGGCCAAAATAGCCCAATTTGATTTTTTGCTCCAAAAAACGTATTTATATATATATGTACATATTTTTTTCTCTTGAAAATGCCCTCCCATGGTCAGAAACTGTTCTAATTGATGAAAAAATATGACGGATAGCTTCGAGCTTCCGTTCCCTTATCAAAAACCCACTTCTAGCCTAAAAAAACCGCTTTTTAACTTAGAAATGAAGAATCAGTCAAAACTGAATGAAGGTGCATAGAAAAGGCCGGAATCGTCTAACACGGTTGTGTGGCTTAGTTTCCCAGTATATCTGACAATATAGAACATGTAAAGGTAATGTTGATTCAATCCTGATGGTGAAGCTGATGATTTTTTTGTTATTAAAAAAAAAGAGCAGTTTTTCGAGTCTAGAAGTGGGTTTTTGATGAGGAATAAAGGGCCCGAAGGTATCCGTCTTATTTATTCATCAATTAGAACATTTTCTGACCATGGGAGAGCATTTCCAAGACAAAAAAATTGCTAAGGACCACCATAGTATATATATTCCAGAAGGGGGGGTGGAGGGAATGTCACGAAATTTGGACTGCAGGTTCCTCAAATACCAACAAGAAAAGGTTATCAATGTCAAACCTTAGCCGGAAATCTAGAGTCCAAAAAAATAAAACTCCAAAACTGACCTAATAAATTGCAAAAAAACAGTTTTCTGAAGGTTGGACATGGTTCCACCCAATATTGGTAATAGAAATTTTAGGATCTTATTATTTTTATCATAAGACACCATTTTTTCCTTGTCGCTAACCTCTTATCAAATTTTTAGGAACCTCGTCCTATTTTTCCGTAGATTGACTCCACTATTGAGGAAATAATCATTGGTTTACAAGCTTATTATACCACTACTGAGTTGTCTAGTCGCGCAGGTGTCTGCGCAAAGCTGTACATTTACGACATTTTACTTGAAAATATAGCCAGTATTAATATGAATACTGCAGGCTAGTTTCCGCGCTTAATGAAACTTAAATAATGATTTTACTTTTATGGCAAGTTCTGTGTATTAGTTAATAATAGGCGTTAATTTGTAAAATCATTCTTAATTTGTTGGTTGTGCTTTTAAGTTTTATTCCTGTTGATAAATTACCATCAATAATAACTATATCTAAGGTTATTACTGGTATTAAAATACACATATGAAGATGTATTGCCTTGACAAACATAAATGATTTTTGAAATGAACAGAGCTATAACTTTTATCTTAACATTAAACTGAAATCATACAAATTTGGAAAGCAATATGTTAAATATTATTTATGATGTTTATATTGTTATAATTTTATCTCAGCTTCAACTAACATCTAGATAATCATGTTATGATTATAATTTGAGATTTTTAAAATTTATTCATGTAACTTTTAACTGTGAGTTCATTTCAACCAAAAACTTTATCTTATCACCAACATAATATTTCTACAATAGGAATGGCACTTTTATAAGTCACAACTTACTTGTGACATCAATCAAGCCAATGATAGAAAAAATGAGTGTATGATGAACAAAATATTGCTTCAAAGGTAAAAAAAAGCAATGTATGTTCTTATCAAAAAGGAGTCTTGTACTAATCCCTATTTAACACCTACAGACAGGATTGTATGATCTAAGCAGGTGTGCTTAAGTGATAATTCCAAAAATTATATTCAGAGAAAAATAATATCAAAAACTTTTATTCCTAACCTTTCATACTGGATAATCAAGGTGAATAAATACAACAATTAGAAATGAACAGGCAATAATGTCTTTATAATCACATTAAAATTTTATTCATATGGCACAGTTTGAGAAATGCTGTAAGAATTTACTCATAACTCTAACACTTAACATTGTGGGGGCAAAAAAAATTACATTAAGTAATATTCTCCTCGTTATTATTCTTGTAGTTGGGAAAATACAAAACCAACACCAACGAAGTTATTGGATGTATTACTCTGAACAATAATGAAAGTAAGCTTATTCTTGAAAGTTTCTACCAGTTTGGTTTCACAGGTTAGAATAGACTTTCAAGATATCATTTTGATTTGAAGTTAAATGGAAAGCCATTTAGTGAATCTTCGAGTGACAATTGTCTAGTTTTATTAGCTTTAAAATATAGGTATTTCTTGATGTGAAACATCAACCAGGATTGTTACTAAAATAAATTTTATATCATCAACAGGTATACCACTGAAATTTATTTTGTCCACAACTATTGTATAAAATATGCATCAAGCATAATGATATCCATTAATCACTGATACAAATAGAACGTGCTATGAAACGTCAAGTCAGATCGAATTTAATTTGAAACGTCAACAATTTGTTGGTTCGACTTGTTTCAACAGCAAAGTTTATTAGTATCAAAGTAATAAAATGGATACAGATAGTGACAATGAAATAATGTCTTGTATACCTCCAGAAATACAAGAAGCGGCAAAAATTGCATCGTTAATCATATTATCCGAAAAATCAAGAAAACTGTATTTATTTGCGTATGAATCTTTTGTACAATGGAGAATTGCCAAGAAAATCGAGTCTTTCTCAGAATCCGTCTTGTTGGTATATTTCACAGAGTTAGCCACAAAGTACAAACCATCAATATTATGGACAATCTACTCAATGCTGAGAAGCACAATCAACTTGAATCATGGTATTAACATTGAAAGTTATAGGAAATTGCGAACACATTGTTGAAAAGAAAATCGGAAAACTTTTTGCCTAAAAAAGCCAATACGTTTTCTCCAGAAAATACAAATGATTTCCTGACGAAGTCATCTGACGATAAATATCTTGCGACTAAGGTAAGAAAAACAAATCTTCATATATTTGTAATTTGACAATAAATATTTGTTCAAGGTGGCAATGATAATGGGAGTAATGGATGCCTGTCGGGCAAACGAAATGTATAAAATGAAACTTAGTGATTTACAAGATCTTGGATCAGCTTTCTTAGTGAAAGTGCCAAATACCAAAACAAAAATTACCCGCAAATTTACAATCACCGATGAATTTTACCAAATTTGCAAAAAGTATATCAGCCTTCGTCCACCTCATGTTATGTCTGATGTATTTTTTTTGAGCTATCAAAATGGCAAATGTACTTCGCAAAGAGTAGGTATTAACATATTTACACAAATGGGAAAACAAATAGCGACATATTTGCAATTACCCAATCCAGAATGGTCACAGTTTCCGAAGATCATCTGCGACTATACTTGTTGATGCGGGCTGGAATATAACAGCTTTGAAAAGGCATGGTGGATGGAAATCCACGACGGTAGCAGAAGGCTACATTGACGATTCCATGAGAAATAAAATCGAAACAACCGAGAAAATCTCCAACACGATACAGAATCCATAAAAGCAAAATGAAACCATATCGACAAGCTCGTTTATGAATAACAAAAACATCAATATAAGTTCAGACTTAGTGGCTTCAATCAAT